>CM076579.1:457519352-457726674 GCA_034641835.2 Pinus albicaulis | reverse complement strand
GGCCTAACGCTAGTGGTTCTCCCAGCCCTAATGCCGGCCCTACTACTAGCGGAACCACCACAGGAACTACCCCGGCCACCCCTGTGCTTCCGTATATTGTAGGCCTCAGCCTCCCCGATTTTCATCAGTTGATCAATGACCCCATTCACCACAATGCTAATTGGCCTGCTATGCCAACCAAGCTCCCCTCCGACATCCCTAAGTTTGAGGGCCTTAATGGCGAAGATCCAACCAATCACGTCTGATCTTTCCACATGTGGTGTTCCTCCAACTCCATTACTAATGACTCCATTCGTCTTCGTTTGTTCCAACGCACGCCCACCGGCGAAGCTTCCAAATGGTATGTCGAACAAGCCACCTCTACCCATGCTACCACATTTGAGACTCTTGCCTGTGACTTTTTGTCATACTTCCAGCTTCCTCCGATACGACACGCATCGCAGCTCTTGACTTCCTTTAAGCAATCCTCTTCAACACGCCTTTCCTCCCATGTTCAGGAATGGCGACGAAGACGGAGCTTATGTCGAGCCCCTCCCTTCGAAGATCGGGTTTACATGGACTGGTTCCTTCGCACCATTCCCGCTCCCATCGGCAAAGATGTCGCCTCTCATTTTCCTCAAACTGAAGAAGCCGCCCTCCAAATGGCCTTGAAATATGACTTTATCTACGCTCAATCTGGTTACGTTTATACCGTTCTTCCTGACCTCCCCAGGCCCGGTGGCGCTAACGCCCCGGGGGCATCTCATTCCGCTGACGGTATCGTTGGATCCCTTTCCCATCTGTACGCTCAACCTCCTATGGGCTATGGTCTCCCTCAGGGAGGGGCCAGCACCTCTAGCACTTTTCCCCCTCCAGGTAGCATGTATCCAGGATACGGCATGCCTCATCCTTTTGCCCAACCTCCTTCTTACCTCAATGTTGCCCAACCTCACCATTACCCTTATCCGCAGCCTGGTGCGCCAGCTCCTCCAGCATATGCGCTTCCATCTCCCTTGCCTCCTCCAACCCCGCAACAGCACCTACAGCCCCCTCCAGGGCAAGTATTTGCATAGCAGGGCACGACTAATCCCCCTTCTTCTCAAAGAAGGTGGAGAGGCAATCCCGTGCCATGCCCCCGGGTACCCGTGACGTCATTTTCGGTGGACCCTAACATCGGCACTCAAACAACAAAGGGGGCCACCTCTAAGCCGACAAAGCGTCGTCGTGTAAAAAAGCCTTGTTCGTGTTGCGGTGTTTATGGTCATTACACCCATGATTGTCCCCTCTTACCCCAAATGCGGCAGATGTGGGAGTCTCAAGCCACATTGCGCGGATAGCACACCTCCCCTCATGCTCCTCCTAATGTGGCCACTACCCAGCCAGCTGTGTTTACTGATCCTTTCCCTCAGCAAGGATTCGTGGCTACCCAATCACCCGACAGCCAGGTAGCCACCCCCCATTCCCTTTCTGGTTCCTCTGATTACCAGATCCTTATGATGAACTCCGATCCTTCCTCAACCGTCGACCTACACCTTCAAACTCGGTCTCGCCAGTACCCACAGCCTCCTGCTCAGTCTGCTCCCGAGCCTCCCTCTTCAGGTTCTACAGAGCCTCTTTCGACATCCAGTGGCCCCTTACACATCCCTCAACCCAAAGTTGAGGTTCATCCAAAGATGCCAAAGGGACCATTACGCCGAAATGCTGCTTCCGGTCGAGCCGCTCAGTCGTATAGCATAGTAGATGATTTGGCGCAATCCCCTGCTGCCATTTCCACACTGGAACTCCTCCAGTCGTGCCCTTCCCAAAAGAAGGCTCTACTATCTGCCGTGGGCACTGTAGATCCTGCTGACGACCAAATGATTGTTTTCGACGCCACTCAATCGGACCACCCTCCCCTCCCTCCTTCCGTCGCCTTCCAAATCTCAGTCAAAATACGAAACGCCATCGTTTCCCGATGTATCATTGACGAGGGGGCATCCACCTGCGTGATGTCCGCTTCGGTTTGGAAGCAACTCGGATCCCCTGAGCTGGCCCCTTCCACGATCACCCTTAGAGCGTGCGACGGTCATGCCTCCCAGCCCATTGGCTTGTTTCGTAATTGCCCTATCACCCTCGCCGGTAAGACTATTTGCGTTGACGTCGAAGTCATTGACGCCCCACTCGACTACAACATTCTTTTGGGGCGGAGCTACACCTATGCTATGTCTGTTGTCCCATCCGCGGTCTTTCGCAAGATGTCTTTCCCCCATAATGGAAAGATAGTCACCATTGACTAGTTGACATATCATGAGCCTCCCTCTCAGACCTCCCCTGAGACCACCATCTCTTCTGTAGCCAACAAGCAAATCGTCGATTCCCTGACCAGTGTCTCCCCCGGCGTTTACAAGGACTCCTCCCTGCTTGGAACTTTTCCTTGTCTTCCCCCTCCTCCTATCCCTGATCCCAGCTTGTCAAATGTTTGCATGATGCAATCGTCTCAGGCCACCCTCAAACGGTCTGCTTCGGCTAGTCCGCAACCGCCCCTTCGCCCTCCGCAACCCGCTCCTAGCCATACTTCTCTGCCAACCGGACCTCCTCCTTCTGGCCTTCCCCCTACAGCTAGTATCCCTGAACCCCTTTACCCCCCTGGATCGGTTCCCCCTGGCCTTAACCATCTCGGAGCCGTCCCTCCCGACCATTACCCTGCTAGACAGATCCCCTTCTTGGCTCCCCCTCCCGGAGTATATTCTGTCCCCGTCATGGCCACCCTCTCCCTTCCTAACCTGACCTTGGGCATTCCGGTCTGGTACCTTGATCCCCCAGCCGCCACCCCTCCTGGTCACCCCAAACCCTACATGGATTTGACACCGGTCCAACCGGTCCCCCTCGCTTCTTCCGTTGCCACTGTGCCTCCAGCACCTACACAGGATCCCTCTCCTGTCGTGATAGCTCCCGAGAAGAAACGCAAAGCCCGTAAGGGGGCACCCAAAGATAAGACCACCACGACTGACCCGGCCCCTTCCCCTCCCACCAAGCCCTGTGCCTTGTGCGATGTCGCCGGTCATGCCACCCATGCCTGTCCCGAGTTGCCCCGTATCCAACCCATGGTTAAAGTCGCGTTCCCCGAATCTACGGTCCCTGAAGCCTCCTCTTCGTCCGTAACCAAGAACCCCAAGACTCTCCGCACCAACAAACCCTGCGCATTGTGCGGTGTCCATGGCCATTACTCCCACCACTGTCCTCACCTGACGCATTACCATGCCTCTTTAGAGGTCATTCGAGAGTACGAGGTTGAGCATAATCAATCTGCCTCTCCCATCCTCGCGCAGTATGCTTCAAGCCAACCCACGGATCCCCCCGCTCCCATCGTCATCCCTCCCCCTGATGTTCAAATGACGGAGTCCACATCGACTATTCTTTACCTATCCTCCTCTGCGAGACACCTGGAGCCCAGCCCCCCTGCCTCCTCCCCTGTCGTTTCGCCTGACCCCCTCTTTTCCACCCATACCCCGGATTCCTCCACCCATACCTCTGTGGACCTCTGCAGCCCGAGTCCCCGCCATACTTCCGATCACCCTCATATACAACCCTCCAGCTTGTATGTGAGTCATCGTCCTCCTGCACCTTGCCCTCCCTCCCGCAGTTGTCGCTCGATGTCTCCTGTCCACTCACACTGCCATCCGTCTCCATTTTCCATTCATTTGTTGTCTTGTGACACCATTATGCAGGACCCTCCGTCCACACCCTTTATCGGTTACGCCGATGGTGCAAGTCGTTACTCCCGGAATCTAGCCGCGGCAGGTTGGGCCATTTTCACCCCCTTGCATGCCCTTGTTCTCTCCAACGGGGTTTGCATTGGTCCTGCCACCAATAATCAGGCCGAATATGATGCAGTGCGTGGTCTCTTAGCCGATGCCCTCTTGCATCGCGTACTCCATCTGCACGTTCGTTTGGATTCCCTACTTCTTGTAATGCAACTGAATGGTGTTTATCGTGTGCATAACCCCGTGCTGTTTAGACACTATTTACGAGTGAAACTCTTGATACGTGCATTCGAAACCATCACTTTCAATCATGTACCTCGAGACCAGAATCACTATGTAGATAGTATTGCAAACCAAGTTCTAGACTGGCATTTATCACATGCATTTCATTCAAGACAATAACATTCATAACAAAAAACCATAACGATGCATATCCATAATATATGTGTCGCAAAACATGTGTTTAGAGTCCATCTACTCTGATACATATGACATGCCCATAGCATGTTACAAAAACTAAAAAACTGGGGGCACCATCTACCCCTACATCATAGGGGGCACCACATGCCCCACCCCTAATCACTATCTGGAGGATCCCGAGCCAATGGCTCTGCCCCTGCAGCCTGTAGATCGCGCATCGCCTGACCGGCCATCGCCATGCGCCGCATGACACCTCGCCACTCCGAGGGTACACCAACACACGGCTCTATGAACTGGTCGTCCAAATCCTGCCACCCGCGCTCTGATACTCCGGTCAACAACCATTCGCATCTACATCGGATATCCTCCAGCCGGGCAGCTGCATCCTCATTTTGCGCTGCTCTCGAACCACTTGGACCTGTAGCCCCAGACGCTGCCGGTCGTCCCATATATCCGGCCGGTTTCACCGGTGCTATATCTGCATACCAAAAGTACATGAATCAGTACCTTACATTACTATTCAAAATACTTTAACATGCCCATACAAGAATAGCAATCTGTCACTTACCATCGGGCCCCCAGACTCGACCAGGCGGAAGTGGCAGGTCCGGATCTCCACAATAGCTCATCCCACTATAGGGATAGTCATCTATGTACAAAGGCATCTGATCCCAATGGGCAAAAAACTCCGGTCGAAATACTCGCCCGACCGCCCCTCCTCCTCCTCTGCACAGTAGCCGTCCCCAACGACGTATCCTGGGCTCTCTCGAGCCCCCATCTGGAAGCTGTACATGAGGCCTCAAGGTTGGGATCTTCTCAAAGAAGAAGGCGCACAAAAAAGTCCCATATGAGCAGTCATGGTTCACCTGCCGCTTGCATAGTGACAACTGTCGATTTAGCGACACCAACAGCATTTGGGCCCACCCATAGTAGGTCCCACCCAATACACTTTCCACTAACATCATCTGCCCCCCAGTGATGTGATGGAATGCCTGGCTGCCCAGGATTCACAGCACAGCTGCGGCCACTGCATGGGTTTCTAGCCTCTCTAGATCCCCGATCGGTATTCGAGTCCCCTTGACTTGGAGACCCGGTCGACAATGGCGTTCCACGAACTCCATGATATGTCGCCCCCGCGGCAACACTGGCTGTGTGTTTCCCACCATCCCCAGTGGCGGGAGACCAGTCAGGAAGTACACGTCCTGGACCGTCATTTCGATCCTGTGCCCCTGCACCACAAAGATCTCCTGATCTGGATCCCAATAACTGATAATCCGGGCCAATAACGGTTCCCCTGCTCTCATCAATGGGTTCTCCACAAACTTGAGAACCCCAAATCTGGCCAATACACGACGGACCCCCTGATCCGCCTGGATCTCTGTCCGAAGTGTCCCCGGATCTCTCTCTCTCCAGTTGACCCGTAACTCTGCCATACCTGCACAAACACATCATTTTTGTCAGCGTTCAGATCGGGAAAACCATAACCAAACACCAAAACCCAACTTCCAGCCATAAAACAGCACCAAAACCCCCTCATCTTCCAGGTCGCAGTTTTCTGCCATTTTCTGGACCAGGTCGCACTTTTTTCCTTTAAAACTGCGTCCTAGGTCGCACTTTTTGCCCCAAAAAGTGCGACCCGGCCGTAGAGATGAAGGAGGGGCTGTTTCTGGGATTTTGGGCCCTAAACTGAAAAAATAATCCATCAAAATGCAAGAGAAAGGTTAGGCCTCCTACCTCCAACTGACGGATCTCGATTCCAACGGTCGGTTTGTCCGCTACGTTCACCGCAAGATTTAGGGCCTTCTCTCCTCTCCACATTCACCACAACAACAATAGCAAATGAATGATTTTGGAGGGAAAACTGCCTTATTAAAAGAGAACCACTGTTTCTTCTTTCGACTGCTGCGACCACACCGTAGCCCTGTTCGACGAACCGTCAGCACCGCTGGAAAGCTCTCACCGAGCTCTCAAATGGGTTTCTGTTAGTTTTTGGTGATTTGATACTTCACCCAGACACATTTTGTCCAAGAAGGGTCACTTCACCGCTCCTTAAAATCGAATTTCCTCACTTACGACACTTGTACTTAGGGCACCATATTGCTCCCTTACTTGTCCATGTTCGTGTCGATTTTCGTCATGAGTTCCCACCTTGTACTCATGCTTCCGGGGTCCCCCATTAGGGCCTTTACTGTGTGGCAGCACCATCGAGTCGCCCTTGTTTAGAGCATCCAAGTTGAGTCATCATTGCATCCATGGAGTCTATACCACGTCCCTTTGCACCCCACTATAGCCCTCCACCCTTCATTGCTTGGTCTCTCTCTTGTGTCGCACATTATGACCTTTAGTCTCACTGTCCCCTATCCCTTATGATCTTGTGTCAGTGGCTGCCATGTCATCCATGCTCTTTATGCTCTAACAAGGGAAGTCGTCCATTCGCTACTCAGTCCTTCCCATTTCCACTATCGTCATTAGTGTCAGTCTGTCCGTCGCTCTATTGTTTTCTCTCGTGCCTTAGTTGAGGATCTCTCATTGCCTCACCTATGGCGGACCTCCTTCTGTCGACATCAGCACATTCATTCCAGAAGCAAGGTCTAGATGGCGGTGTACCTTGGTTCCAGCTCCCACTCTTGTTCGGTGCCTCGGATCAGGCAGGGGGATCTCTCACTTCCCTTTGACTTTATTGCTTCTCCAGCTCCTCTCAGCATGATCGAGATTCATATACTTGATGGTCCAGTGACCCAGCAGCAGCTCTTGATGATTCCCGGGCGTGTGTGAGATGTCTCAACCCTCATGAGGGGGTGGCCCTACAGGTAGCCCCCCACATGCCCGGATGACCTCTTCTTTGCAGCCTTTGATGCCGCTCCAGATTTTGATGATGATGGCCTTAGCCACTTGCAGCACCTCTTTGATTTGCATGTATCAGTCAGATTTTGTGAGCCCTTCCCCATTTACAGGGGGCATTTGGGTTGTATTTATCTCATGTACTCAGATATTATTGTACTAGTCCTGGCTGTTATCCCAGGCACAGCATGTATGTGAGACTCTTCATTGTATTCTTATCTGGCTCCTGATTATGCCAGCTGTACTCTATGGTTCGGTCCCTTGTTTCCTGGACACACTATTCTTTTGTACTTTGTCTCGGCGGGCATAGGTATGCCTCCCCCACCGCCTTCAGCACAGGTACCCTCTCATAAAAAGAGACTTGTTGCACCTACGAGTCTCGTCTCCTCCGGGTCTAGTCCTTCAGCACACTATCTACCTCACCTTTCTCTCTCTGACTTCCCTTTTGTTGTCTAGTGATTGAGTTCTTACAACGTACTTCGGTCATACGATTTGCTCCTGACACTCGCACGCTGGGGGGCAATCTGTTACACCATTTTTTTGGTCATCTAACCTATCATCATTAGATGGACCCAAGTACACCATGTAAGACCAATTTTACCCTAAGTAAAATTGCCTTCACTATGTTAAATAACTTAATAAACCACATTTATTAGGTTGTTTATGGTCCAAACAAGAAACCCCAAAAGGAAATATTAAACAAACCTATATTTGTTTGATTTTCCTCATGGAATAATTAATTAAACCATAATTTAATTATTATTCCCATTCATGTTTAACCCAAAAACAAAGAAATTAATGAGATAAACCCTTAGTTATCTTATTATTTTCTAGGAATAATTATTTAAATCTTATTTAGATAATATTCCTTGTTAAATATGACCAAATCACCCACCATTAATCAAATAAATCATTATTAATTTGATTATCTCCCAACCACTTCCTTAAAAAGATAAATAAATCATTTATTTATTTATTTTTCACTAATCAAGGGATTTGACCCAAGTCAAACACCCTTCCCCTCCAACAAATAATAATAAAATATTCCATAGAGGTGGATCTAGATTTGGTTAACATTATTTTAATCATGCACCAAGATCTAGAATGACCCAATATTTTGTTATAAATAGGAGGGTTTTTCCCTTCATTCTTCACCTTTTGTTGCCTATTAGATCGCTCTGGATCTATACACTTGGTCTCATTTTCTACCATTTTCTCCCATTGAGCTCTACTTTCTGCATTGGGTTTTCTACATCTACAAGAGAGAGAAAGCTTAGATCTGAAGTGCTGAGGACTACAAAGAACCCATCCCATTGAGGAGATCTGGATACACCTTCTTTTTTCCTCCCAGGTGCCCTGTAATATAAAAATTCATTCAAAAAATCGTGTTCTTGTCTTGTCTGTTGGATGCATGGAGCAAACTCTTTACTTTACTGCTTAATGTCTTTCCATTTATAGATCTGTTTGTTGCAGCATTTTAATTACTAATCGCAGATCTGACATAAATCACACCTGCAACTTCCATGTAATTACTAAGCTTCCATATTGAACCTGGAAGAAAGCTTCAAGATGTTGAATGTTTGGAAAATTCCCTAAACAAACAAAGAGATGGAGAATAAAACTCCTCTCTTCAACACAAGAGAAAATATTAAAATTGCATTCACAAAGGATAGAGTTTCTAAGCACTTTGAAAATTTCTAATTCAAAAAAACTAGTACAAATATTCTAAACACGTAGGGACATAACCGCTAAGACTGCCTCGCCACGCGTCAATAACACACTCTATCTCTAAAACATTCACCATTGTATACAAAAATAAGAATAGTAATATGTTAATATATATTATAAATATAAAATATTTATAATATATATAACCAAATGTTAAAACAAATATACTGTGGTAATAAAGTTAACTCAAAGTTAAAAACATTAAAAAAATACTTGATGCGGCAAATGTAAACTAAGTCAAAGGTATTTAAAATAGTCTTTCCCTTTATGCTTTCCAGGGGCCTCGTGAAGTTTATCCTCCCCAGCTCTCATACCCTCGCGGAATTGGTTGCCGCCTAGACTCTGTTGTGTGTAAAACCTGTTCAACTCTGTGCTGTGATAAATACATTTGGTGGATGATTAATATGGTTGTTGCTGCAGATAAGATGCAGCTCTTCCAATGCTCCTGCATTCAACTCACGCCTGTTTAAATTCACATCAACATTAACTCTGCCGCCTTTCAATATTTTCTCAATTAACTTCTGTTGTCCTGCAAACTTATACGGGCAGTTGGAAATTAAATTCCAACACTCCCCCTTAATTTCAACTGCTGGGTTTTCCTGCATACCCAGGAATTTCCTGAATTTATCAAAACTGTTCTAAGCTAATGGTTTTGTGAGGATATCAACTAATTGATCCTCTGTTCTGCAATGCTGGAAAACAATCTCACCATTACTAACCAATTCACGTATGAAATGAAACTTGGTGTCTATGTGCTTTGTCCTTTTATGAAAAACAAAATTTTTTGATAAAGCTATCGATGAGCTATTGTCACAATAAATCACTGTCCCTTTTACCTGTTCTTGGCATAAACATCTCAACATTCTTCTCATCTAAACTGCTTGACACGCTGTTGTTGTAGCTGCCACATACTCTGCCTCTGCTGTAGATAATGCTACAATCGGCTGTTTCTTAGAAGCCCATGAAATGGCTCCTGAACCCATATGAAAAACATAACCGGAAGTGCTCTTCCGATCATCTACACTTCCAGCCCAATCACTGTCAGTGTATCCAACTAACTCTGAATTTTCTGAAGCAGTATATAAAATACCAAACCTTTTAGTTCCTTTAACATACCTCAGAATTATTTTTGCTGCTTGCCAATGTGCTTCTTTTGGCTTCTCCATAAATCTAGAAATTAAACTAACAGCATGCATAATATCCGGCCTAGTTGCAGTCAAATACATGAGGCTGCCAACTATGCTTTTATATAAACTTGGATCAAAATCCTTGCTGCTGTCATTCTTACTCAACTTCAATCCCATTACTATGGGAGTAATTGCAGCTTTGCACTCCTGCATGTTGAATATTTCCAAAACTTGATTCACATACTTTGCTTGAGAAATAAAAATTCCTTTCTCACCTTGCTCCACTTCTATTCCCAAGAAGTATCTTAATAAACCCATGTCAGTCATTTCGAATTCATCTTTCATGACTGTTTTAAAATTTTCAACAAGGTAATCATCATTACCTGTAAAAATTAAATCATCAACATATAAAACCACAATCAACAATTTACCATATTTTTCTTTGATGTAGAGGGTGGGTTCTCCCTCACACTTTTCAAATCCGTTTTCCAGTAGATAGGAGTCTATCCTACTATACCACGCTCTTGGTGCTTGCTTCAGCCCATAAAGAGCTTTCTTCAATCTGTAGACTTTATGCTCTTGGCCTTTCTTCTCATACCCCAAAGGCTGTTCCACATAAACTTCTTCCATTAAAACTCCATTTAAAAATGCAGATTTTACATCCATCTGGTATACTTTCCATTTGTTTTGTGCTGCTATTGACAACATTGCTCTTACTGTCTCCATTCTTGCAATTGGAGCAAAAGTTTCTTCATAATCTATCCCATGTTTCTGCTTATATCCCTTGACAACAAGTCTGGCCTTGTGTCTTTCTATCTTTCCTTCAGCATTGCTTTTGGTCTTATAGACCCATTTAACACCAATGACTTCTTTACCTTCTGGGAGATCAACCAACTCCCATGTTTTGTTCTTCTCTATGGCATTAATTTCATCATCCATAGCTTCTATCCATTTTCTATCTTTAATAGCATCTTAAAAATGAATAGGATCATCAACTTGACAATACAAAGCAAATAGGGAATTCATACCTTCGTTTGCTGCTCCCTGCTCATAGATTTCTCTAATACTTCTGAACTTTGTTCCTCTTTCACTTGGTGTAGACGTGCTTGATGAAGCACTCAATTCTGCTCCACGTGGTGTGCACGGAGATGCACTCCCGCTATTTCTCAAGGGTGTTCTTGCTGCCGCTTGAGGCATCCCTTGTTGTCCCTGTGTTGGTGGAGGTTGTGCTACGTATGGGTTGTTAATTTCAACCACATCTTCTTCATCTTCATCATGAGATAAACAACTTTTAACATTAACTGTTTTCTAAATGCTTCCATCCCATGCTTCCTCTTCAATAAATTGCACATCTCTGCTTATCAAAAACTTTTTTGTGGATGGGTTATACAATCTGTATCCTTTGGAATCTTCGCAATATCCAAGGAAAATACACTTCTCCCCCTTACTATCCAACTTCTTCCTCAACTTGTCAGGAATATGTGCATATGCCACACATCCAAAAATTCTCATGTGGGTGACTCCCTGTTTTCTGCCACTCCACGCTTCTTCTGGAACTTTGTTCATCACTGCTTTTGTGGGGCATCTATTTAAAATATACACAGCACAGTTTGCTGCTTCTGCCCAATACTCATTCGGCAAGTGTTTTGCCTTTAGCATACTTCTCACCATTTCCATTATGGTTCGATTCTTTCTTTCAGCAACTCCATTCTGTTGCGGTGTGTACCTTGTGGTAAACTGCTTGTGTATGTCGTTCTCTCTGCAAAAACGCAGAAATTCCTTTGATATGTATTCTCCTCCTCTGTCAGTTCTGAGGACTTTAATGTGCAGTTCGCTCTGTTTTTCTACAAGAGCTTTAAATTGTCGAAATTTCTGAAAGACTTCACTCTTATATTTTAAGAAATAAACCCACACTTTTCGTGTGAAATCATCAATGAAAGTCAGCATGTAATTGCTGCCCGAAACAGATGCTGTTTGCATCGGCCCACATAAATCTGAGTGGATTATCTCCAAAGGTGCTTTCGCCCTTATGCTTTTCCCCGAAGGAAAATTTTCTCTGTGTTGCTTTCCCAAGATGCAGCCTTCACATAGGCTGTCAGGCTTTTCAATCAATGGTAAACCTCTTACCATTCCTTTTCTGTGCAGCAAATTTAATCCTCCGAAATTGAGATGTCCAAATCTCAAATGCCATAACCAATTTTCATCTTTCTCTTCCTTCTGGAAGGCTTCTTGTGTTACAGCTGCTATGCTTTTCCCTTTTCCCTTCAAGTCAATGTTGAGCTTGAGTGGAAACATTCTATTGCTGGTCATTTGTATTTCAGCAATGATTTTCTTGCTTGGAGGTATATCTTTTATTGTGCACACATCATCTTTGAATATTACATTGTAACCTTTGTTTATGAGCTGCCCAACGCTCAAAAGATTACACTTCAAACCTGGAACATAATACACATCAGGAACAAATTTCTGCTCACCATTTCTTGCTCGAATACTAACTATGCCTTTTCCTTTTACAGAGATCTTAGTATCAGTCCCTGTGGTCACTTCAGATTTAATCTCTTCATCTAAATTGGAAAACATTGCTCTATTTCCAGTCATGTGATTACTACATCCTGAATCTAAGAACCAAACATCATCTTCTCTATCCTGTGCTACATTACATGCTAACAACACATTACTTGGGTTCTTTTCTTCTTTTGCTACATTAGCATTCTGCTTATTTTTCATGTCATTTTGCTTCTTTCTACATTCATTGGCATAGTGCCCATATTTTTTGCAATAATAACATTGGACATTGGATTTGTCATACCTTTGTCCATGAGCATGTTGGTGTTGATGTTCACCTTGCTGGCTGTTGCATTGGCTGTGGCTCTGACTTTGACTGTTTCTCCTTCCATGTGAATGTGAAGGGTTGTTCCTTCCACCTCTGTTCTGGCTTCTGCCTCTTCCTCTTCCTTTTCCTTGACCTCTTCCTCTTCCTGAAGGCATCTGGGTCTTGAAGGCGTGCTCAAGAGATGAGGTTTCATCTCTACTCAATCTTTGTTCATGAGTTATTAGTGAGGCATTAAGTTCATCCACTGTGAACTGTGAGAGATCTTTGATCTCTTCTATGGTGGTAACAATTACATCAAACTTTGAGGGTAAGCATCTCAAAAGTTTCTCCACAATCCTTCTTTCTTCAAGAGTTTCTCCATGGGATCTTATCTGATTTACAATCCCAATCATATGTGTAAAAAATGTGTCAACACTGTCTGACTCTTTCATGCAAAGAGTTTCAAAATCCCTTCTCAGCAATTGAAGTTTTGCTGTCTTAACTTTCTCCATACCTTGATAGGCTACTTTCAGAGTTTCCCATGCCTCCTTGGATTTCTTAGCTGCTGCTATCCTTGGAAACACACTCTCACTTACTGCCTAATACAATAAGAAGAGAGCTTTAGCATCTTTCTTCCTATTGTTCTTCAATACATCTTTCTCTGCTTGAGTTAAGGCATGAAAAGCCTGCTCATCAGCTGGTTCAGTAAAACCATCCTCAACAAGTTCCCATAGGTCTTGTGATACAAACAGGGCTCTCATGGTAATGACCCAATAATCATAATTCTTTCCATTAAATTGTGGAAGTTGCATATTTCCAAGACTCATTCCTGTACTTGGTCCAGCCATTGCTCTTAAACTGAACACAACTCTGTTATCTTTGAGAAGTACCTGAACTTTGACATCTGTTGAGATTTTCACACTGCTGGAGAAATCACTGCAACAGGTCTTCTTCTTCAGCTTCTTTGAAACCTTCAAAGAGCCTGCACTAGCTCTGATACCATGTTGGAATTTCTGAAAATTCTAGAATAACAAATGGAGGATAAAACTTCCCTCTTCAACACAGAGAAAATATTAAAATTGTATTCACAATGACTGAGTTTCCACACTTAAAACAAATTTTTAATTCTTCAAAAACTAATACAGATTCTTCCTCAACACAGAGGGATTACAACTGCTGGACTGCTTCTAAGCACAGTGCCAGAATAACACACTCTGTCTCTCTAAAACATTCACTGCTGTGTATACAAAACAAATTTTTCACACTGCTCTGTATTTTATTTTCTCGCACTACTGTGCATCTCATTCACCGTCCTGTGTCTATTACAAAAAAAAACTCTCCGTCTCTCACAAATATCACTGCTGTGGTTTTTTTTGTTTTCCCGCACTGTTGTACGTCTCAATTCTGTTCTCTGTAATACATTAAAACAAATTACAATTCTGTCCCTCTTTTGTACTCACGGCACATCACAAAAAATATAACATTACAATATGTTAATATATATTATAAATATAAAATATTTATAATATATATAACCAAACGTTAAAACAAATATACTGTGGTAATAAAGTTAACTCAAAGTTAAAAACATTAAAAAAAAACTTGATGCGGCAAATGTAAACTAAGTCAAAGGTATTTAAAATAGTCTTTCCCTTTATGCTTTCCGGGGGCCTCGTGAAGTTTATCCTCCCCAGCTCTCATACCCTCGCGGAATTGGTTGTCGCCTGGACTCTGTTGCGTGTAAAACGTGTTCAACTCTGTGTTGTGATAAATACATTCGGTGGATGATTAATATGGTTGTTGTTGCAGATAGAATGCAGCTCTTCCACCGCTCCTGCATTAAACTCGCGCCTGTTTAAATTCAAATCAAACTTAACTCTGCCGCCTTTCAGTCTTTTCTCAATTAACTTCTGTTGTCCTGTGAACTTCTACGGGCAGTTGGAAATTAAATTCCAACAGAGGCTTACACATCGCCTTTGCTCCAACCCTCAAAATAAGTCAGCTGTTAAAAAATTCTAAGTGCATACATCCTCGACGATTCACATGAGAAACATAGAAGCACGACTGCTTCAATACACATCCATTGAGGCTCCAACAAGAATAAAAACAAGAATGACGGAAGATTGGTCCACCAAACAGGATGATTGGCTCTTCTATGAGGGAACAACACCACACTTCTACTACGCTCGGTCTCTCCAAACTCTGCTACTTTCTACTTTCCACCAGTCGGCTCTTCGCCGCAATCATGGAGAACATGCAACATTGCAGAATAAAAAAATCTCCCACCTCTCACACGCACGAGTAACAGGGTGCCATTCCTCCTCTACTCCAATCCAATGGTGCCCAATCGAAATATTGCTACTGAATCATGATCGAGATTCACCTTCATAGCATCCTAGGCAGCCCCATATCATATCGAAACTATGCATCCAAGCAAATAATTTGCAGCCGCACTCCATCTCAAGTTCCGGAGCCACACATCAGCTCTCGTCTAGCCATGCATTGGTTCTCGTTGCACAAGACGAGTTGTGGCCCATCAGCGGATTAGCGAGGGAATCGAAGTTAGCGAAGGAGCGTTCCTCTGACTCGCCCCCTCTGCGATGGAGTCTTCCATTTCCCATCGCCTTCTGCAGATCGACGCCATGCCATGCTTCAAGAATGGCTCGCCTTTGTCTCCTATAGCAGTGAAAAACCAACGACGACAACCAACCCACAGCTCCTTGATGGCTTGAATCTGTTATAATAGAAAATTTCAATACGAATTTACAATATATGATGATACAGTGGTAATAGCATTGTGTCCCCTCAGCTCTCCACCAACCGCAAGCACAATTCTAATGAGAGTTGACAAGTATAGGCGTTAATCTTGACCCGATCATTAACTAGAAAGCCATCGTTTTGTATACAGAGATGGCTGGGAGCGTCTGCTAAAAGAGTAATCAGAAGCCAAAATCTGTTTCTTGTTCCATATTAAAACGTTCCCAGAAGCAAATCAAATGCGCTTATTTGGCTCAAATCCATTTTATACTTTCTCACAGCCTCTATGCAGTAATCGACCTTCTCACAACCTTGAGCAAGGACTTGACCTTTCTGCAAACTCCGGTGCGTTCTATGTTCAACCCAATCGACGAACTTAGGAGTGCCATTTCTACAACTCCACACTTCTCAACCTTCGCCTGAATGAATAGAAAAAAAGTGGTTGAACGAATATCTCAACCACACACCAAATTAGAAATTTATAGATTTAACCAACTCCTATGTTATAAAAACAAACTCTTTAATCAAATTACATATTTCAACACTATCCTCACATTCATCTTCTTTGCATTTTAATTTAAGGAAAAATAAATCCCCTGTCCCGAATTGGTGATTTTTAAGGCTCCTATTTCTGTGTGTTGGAAAGCGAAGTTTTAAGCAACACAAATAACACGAATATTTCACACACGAACAATGAGCTGCTGCTCTTCAATTAATCATAAAACTTTGAATCATAAAACTCTCTTGAAAACAATGAACCCGTGAAGGGTATTTAATCTAATTGGCATGCACACACTCTCACACATAACTGAACTTAATCAACTCGCTTAACTCACTCTTTAACTCACTCACCAAATCTAACTGAAACTCAACTCAACTAACTCCACTTAACTATTTGTCTAACTTCTGCATGAGGAAGTAATTATATATTTTAACACTATGATGTTTGGTGTAAAATAATTTCTTCCCTGGTATTTTACAGTATTAAAATAATTTATTCCCAATAATTCAGGGGATGTCTTAAATGCAAGCGAGTGAGATGTGTTAACAGACAGAGCCTGTTTAGCTCAGGGACGTCTCGTAGAGGTCATAGAAATGCTCCACTTTTAGGTTTCTTTTCGTGCTCGGCATATATGTGAGCAGACGAGAAGTTGAAAATTTAAAAATATTTCTCAACCAAAAATATTCATAATCAAATAACGTGATTCTTCTTTCCAGTCCTCCAAATTCATGCTTATTGCAATTTTTTATGACGATCCTTCATTTGAACAAGCATGTGAAAGTTCGGAGCCAAAATACAATCAACGGTAACCTAAAAAGTGTTCCTCCTTTGGCTTAGCATCATGTTTTCTCTTGCTGCTGTTCTATTCCACCAAATGTATGCTTCCTGCAATTCGAGCCTGATCCCTCCTTAGGCTGACGAATGCGAAATTTAGTAGGGAACACTAATATGTAAGTTTAAAAAATGACTAAAACGATTGTAGGAGCTATTTCAAAATTTATAATTCATTTTCCCATAAGGATAAGGAAGAGGCCGATTTATTTATTTCATTAATTGAACGGCCATTGCTACGGAGCGGTTGTGACTAGATAATTAGATATCTGAACCAGTGATTAGATAATTACTTATCTGATTAAAAAATAACATCATTATTAGGAATGGTTTAAATACGTTGAAAACAATTTTAAAATTATTTTCTAGTAAGAAAATTATAATAGAATTGAAAATAAATATATTATTTTAATTAAAAATATTTAATTCTCTCACATATTTTATGTATCTTTTTTTTATATCATTTTTAATATTTCTTATTATTTAGTGTTAGTATTAAAGCATGGCTATGTTTTTCTATCTCATGTATAAGAAAAAACTTTGTAACATGGAAATTAAGTGGTTTACTTAAATTGCTTTTAACACTAGCAAAACTTCCCACTTCTTGCTCAAGGTGGATTGGAAGAAGGATGACATGCCTCACATACTAGAGGTTAAAGGAGGAGGTCAGTTTGGAGAAACTTCTAAAATGAAGCTAAGGTATTATAAGGACGTGATCAACCAATCTCACTAAGCATAATTATCTCTCTGTCTTGAGTACTGCTAAGAAGAAATTAACATTGCAAAGATAAAAATTAGTCCCCATAAGCTTCTAAGTGAAACTTTCTCTATTCCAAAAACACCATCGGAAGAAGGAATTTTCCAATTGTGCAATAGTAAGAGGATTAAAGATGAAAACATTTTCTCTTGGATTTCGAGACTTTACTCACATCCGTTCTCATCTGCAAAACGTCTGCCATACTACCAACCTTTTTGAAAGGTTTTAATGGATCCTTTTTTCCTCAAGGACCTATAGACTTTACTGGTCTTAGTGGACGTCAATCATCATCATCATCATCATTTCATCTCCACAAAACTATTATTATTTTTTCCATTATATTAAGATAAGACACAAATCTTAGTATTGAGAAAAGATAGATTTAACCTAAAAAAATAAAATAAACTACACCAAAATTTCAACATAAAAATACACAACCCTATTAAAAAACATTAAGTTCAAAACCTTAGAACTATACTACTTTCACCCCTCTAATTATTCTAATACATAATACATGCTTTCATTGAAAATGGTATTATATATATGGGTATCTATCCATATATTGCCTTAATTAAGAAATAGTATATATATATATATATATATGAGCCACCTCATATCATAATTCTATTTTTTTTTATCCAATAGACATTTTAAGATTCATTATCTGTCTAATTATCTACCAACCCATTATTTAGTAATATACTTATAATTGTCTTTAGAAAAGTGATTTTTTTGATAACCCATTATTATTTTACAAGGGATTTTTGAAAAATAGATTTAAAGGATTTATCCAACCTATATGAATTATTTCCATCCTTTACTTAGAAAGATGTGTTTTTCTCTTTGTTCTATATCACTATATTATATGGTTTTACATTCTTGATAGAAAAACAAATGTATTATATTTAAGCTCCATCCTTTACTTAAAAATATGTGCTTTTCTCTTTGTTCTATATCACTATATTATGTGGTTTTATATATTGATATAAAGAACCTTCTTCATAGAAAAATAAGTGTATTATATTTTAAGCATAGTACTCAATGAATTAATCTTATAAAAAATGTATGGGAGTGAAATAAAATATATCATCAAATTAGTTGTTCCAAAAAAAATTTAAAGATTACCTTAGTAAATGTTAATTAATCTTTATTTTGAAAATATTATTTTACCATATATATTTTTTTATTTTTTTATGGATTAAAAGAGTTAGTCACAATATAGTTTATTCATTAAGGCATAACAGTTTTTTTCCCAATTATGAAATAAAATCTTTTGGAATAGACAAATAGATTCATTTTCATATGACTATGGCAATTCTCTAATGCATGACAATGAGTATATTTTCTTCCATGTCTTAAGAGGTGATCATTTTGATAAACATACAATGATAGAACAAATAAAATCACATAGGGTGAAGAAACACACTTTTTACATCTTTCTAGTCACTTATTAATCCCAATTTTTTTCCAATTCCCAAAAAATAATATGTTTTGTTCATTTTTTTTTATGAAATATTTTTTCAATTTGCATATATTTCTATGAAAATAATGAAAAAAAAACCATGTAATAAAACAAATGCTCTCAAATATTCTCATCTACAAATTGAGTACCCCTACATCATCAATAACTACATTAATCTTAATGAATTTTTTTTCAAATATCTATCAAATGACCAAAAAAAAAAAAATTCATATAAATCTCATCTATTTATCACAAACCATTTTCCTAATTAAATTTAATCTAATTTTTTTTTTTATAAGTATAATTCCATTTACATTTCTCAAAAAAAATCTATTCTAAAGTGTGAATGCTTCTGAATTTATCATAGTGAGTAGACACATCACTTTCTATCTAGTTTTAGTGAGTAGACAGATCACTTTATGTAAATTAAAACCACATAGAAAAGAAAAAAAAGAAAAAAACTGATTTTCCCATCACTGAAACTAAATGCAATTAACATAAAATGACATCTGATTTTCGTCGTATATTTTACGTAGAAGAAAATTTCCCTTTGTTGGGTTTAGCTAAATGAGACTGTTCTTGCAGCCAATGGGAGGGCTTTCTCATCGTCCTTCCAGCCAGTGAAAACCTCCCATTTGGCGCCTCCTCCTTTTACCAGCTCACAGTTCCAAAATTCGAGGCGGTTGCTCCACCCTCCTGCGCTCACCTCCTTCCCGCACGTCGGCTCGTTCACGACCCTGCTGCTGTCGGGTCGTCCTGCCTCTACTTGACTCCTAGCTGCACCACTGCAACACGCCTCCTCTCCGTGCCCGCATCCCAACTCCCGCTCTCAACCCGGCGCCCTTCCACAGACCCAGAGCAGCAGCAACAAGAGGAATCTGCAGTTTTCTGTTAAAACATCTGCCCTTGGCTTGCAAGGTGTTTTAATCGATAGTGAGGCCGCGCGCTCAGAAATTAGACTCCTCGTTGTCGGGCTCTCAGAAATTCTGATTTGAATGGTTCAAACGTAATTCTCTCATTATTGGGCATCCACAAAAATCTGAAAATTTAGTTGGATTGATTAGAGATTCTGGCGCCCTCTGATTCCCCCTGCAAATATTTGGACCACCTTCAAAATCAACCAAATGAAATAAAATTGGTATCTTGAGGTGGGTTTTAAGACAATTTGCAGTCGAACATCAAATTGATAGGTTCTTTGTACTGATCAACTGTATTTACTCGTCTATGCTAGGATCCATGTCTTTTATAAGACCCACAATCTGCTGCATTGTTGGTCGCTTTGATGGAGAATCTGCGGTGCAAAGATATCCTATCCTCAAAGCTTCTTGCATTTGAGTTACAGGTCCTGTTCTTGACAACTTTGGATCAATGGCACTGTCCGCACGGTTTGTCTTTACCAGATATCTCACCCACCCAACAAGAGTGGTTTCCTTGCTATCTGGATAATAGTCAGAAACAGGTCTCTTCCCTGTGATGAGTTCGAAAAGCACCACTCCAAAGCTGTATATGTCACCTTTTGTGGTTGCTGTCCATGTTTGCCCATATTCAGGAGGAACATATCCAGGAGTTCCTAGTAGAGAAACACCGCCGGAGCCAGACGATATGTTTGATAAACCGAAATCTGCTAAATGTGACTGCAATGTTGAATCCAAACATATACTGCTTGATCTCACGTCGTTGTGCACGATTTGGGGTGAGCAACCATGATGCAAAAAGGCAAGAGCCCTAGCAGTCCCCAATGGAATTCTATGGCGTACTCTCCATTCCATAGTCATCTCTTCGGAGTATTGACCTTCATTTTCCTCCCATGTATCTGAACTCCAATCCTCTGTGGCTTGTGTACCCAGCGGAAGATCATGAAGCCAATGATGAAGAGTGCCATTCTCCATAAAATCATAAATTGCTATTCTCTGATCACCTGCTAAACAATAACCAACTAGAGGAACCAGATTAGGGTGCTTTATCTTACCCAAAAATTCAAGCTCTGTTGCTGCCTCCTGGTCATTGTGTTTTTTTTCATGAACCAGGACCTTAACAGCCACGTGGAGACCACCTGCCAAAACAGCCCTATAGACAGGTCCATATTTTCCCTCTGCCAGCAATGTTTCCTTGTTGAAATGAGAAGTCGCATTCAATAAATCAGCAAATGTAATATTCAAAAGGGGTTTCTCAAACATCACAACTGGAACTGAGTTAGCAAGCTTCACATCTGCAACCCATTTAAATGAATCTGTCTCAAATGAAAAAGGACCAGATATATGTTTCTCTTCTCTGTAGGACATTTGCTTCACAGGCCATTTTGTTTTTCTTCTGCATGCAAATGCTATACCACACAAACCTGCTAGAAAACATCCGAAGGAAATCCCCAGTGCCAAACCAAGATGGCTTCTCCTGTGTTGTCTTCCTTGAACAAAGTTTGGATTTACAGCTATAGGGCATGAGTATGATGCACCTTTAAAAGCTGTTGGAAATCTAGCTGTAAAATCTTTGGGTATGCATATCGTCAGATTGTTGTAAGAAAAATTAAAATATGACATGGTCTCTAAATGCATTAGCAGTACCATGGGGATATCACCAATCAGATTGTTTACTGAGAGATCCAAGTAGGTAAGGTCTTTCAGACTACCAACTACCCTGGTGCAGATGTGGGATGCTGAAGGGTTGCTGAAGAAGGCAGGGACACCTTCTTTGATGGATGTTGCGCGGCAATGCATAGATGAACTGGTAAGAAGGTGCCTGGTGGAGCGTGTGGAGTATATTGTTGATGAGGACTATCACAGTGTGGAGTATTTAAAGATTCATGAAATTTTCCGTGACATGGCAATTGACATAGGCCAAAAGGAGGAAAACTGCTTATTTGCAGCTGGTCAACAGTTGCAGAACTTTCCGACTGAAAAAGTTTCCAGGAATTGCAGACGAATATCGGTGGGCTATAATGCTATTCATGATCTGCCAAATGATTTGAGATGTTCAGAACTGGGGAGCTTGGTATTAGCCTCCAATGTTCGTTTGCAAAAGGTTCCAGAAGAAATTTTCAGCAATGCCCTGTCTCTTCAGGTTTTGGATTTGTCATCCACTTCAATAAAAGGATTGCCAAACTTGAACCAACTTCAATAGCTTCAGTTTCTCAACTTGTCTAGCTGCTCCAAGCTGGTTGATCTACCTGACAGCCTCTGTAGTGTCCTGTCACTTAAAGGTTTGGATTTGTCATACACTCCAATAAAATCATTGCCTGGGAACTTTTGTAATCTATCTAGTCTTCAGGTTTTGAATCTTAATTCTTGTTTAGAGCTGCATGAACTACCGAATAATATAGAAGATCTTCAGAATCTAAAGCATCTCAAACTGGATGCATGTTTAAGTCTCGAGAAGATTCCAGAAAATCTTTCTCAGCTCACTTCATTGAACACTCTCATTTTTCCATTAATGGAGTCTACTTGTGCAATGAGTGTGGAAGATCTCTCAAGGCTCTCCAATGTCATGGAGCTGACAACGGTGGTGAAATCAGAAACTGCATTGGCCACAATGGATGAGATGAGAAGCTTAACATTAGAATGTGACAATGATGTTGATGCTGGTGCAGATAGAGATGGTGCAGCCCCTGAGCGTGGTTTTCTCCAAAACATAGGGAATATGAAGAAATTGCAGGATTTTCATCTCATTAATTATCAGCAGGCAACTCTACCCAACATTATTTGTAAGTTACAAAATATCAGAGTGTTAATTTTGCGCTCATGTTACCAATTGGAGGCTCTTCCTACCTTGGAGGAGACCAAAAGTGAGACTTCAGGTGAGTCTGCCTTGGACGAGACCAAAAGTGAAAGTGCAGGTGCCTCTACTTTGGAGGAGACCAGAAGTGAAAGTGCAGATGACTCTTTTCCCGTGTTAGAAAAATTAGTTTTAAGAAACTTGCTCAGGTTAAATTCCCTAATTGCAGGGTCATCTAGTGAGTGGAATGAAGGAACAATGTCTAGACTCCAATTATTGATGATTGTCAATTGTCCATTATTGGAAAGATTTCCAAGGGGAATGAAGCTACCTAAATTAAAAGAACTACAAATTACTATGTGCAATCAGTTGATGGAGCTGGACATTGGTAGTGGAAGTTATCCATTGTTAGAGTCTTTAACATTGGATGAACTAAACAAGTTAGAGAGCATAGCAGGATCTCCTAGTGGGTGGAATGAAAGTACACTATCTGAACTCCACATTGTGGAATTCGTTGATTGCCCTTTGTTGAAGAAATTACCGAAAGGAATGGAGAAACTGCCTCAGTTGAAGCAAATTAATGGAGAGTATGAGTGGTGGGAAAGACTCACTTGGGAGAATAATGAGATGAAACCAAGTCTTTCTCACTTGTTTATGATCATATAAAAATAAAATCCTTTACAATGATGTAAAAATCATTGTTTATGATGATACAAAAATAAAATTCTTTACAATGATTTAAAAATTATTGATCTGTTATTTCATTGTTCAGGTATTTCATATAAAGATTAATGTTATTTCGATACCATATTGAAATGTCGTAAATGGACTTCTCTTATTATTATTATAATTTTCACCAATGTTTTAATTATACTATATAACTTTTCAATTTTTTTGTCTTATGTTTTCTATATCATTCGCTTTACTCTTTAACTAGTGTTTTTTACAAACTTTTTGCATGTGACATTGTTATTTCTCCTGAACTTTAATTCTGGGTACCTATTTCATCTCTCAAAATCTATTATTGCCTGTCATTTCACTTTTTAAGTGTCATTACATTGGTATATTTCCTATTAATTTGAAATTTTAATAGACTAGCAATTTTTTTTTATAACTGAAATTTACAACCATAAGCAATTTTCATCTAGTTGTACTGATTGGATCACTCCCGCAAGCAGTATTGTGTTTTTTATTTTGGTCTGCTTTCTATTCAGAGACTTTGTTTTCTTTATTTTCATCTATGTATGCTCCATCTGTTCCCATTTCTTGACATTTTTATTGGATTATGACTCAATTATTACTATTATTATTTTCTGGTAATTTCGGAATATCAGCTGCACCAGTACAACTATTTCATCATAAATCTCACAAACAGGCTGCTATGCTATGTTTGTGCAGCTATAACATAACATGTCTCTATGCTGTACATAGCATGTCTCCAGAGACGACACCAATGGTTCACTAATTTATCTTAATTTGAAACACATCTCTATCTAGATTTAGATTTACTGGGATGTGTCCACTATCATAGCTAGATCTAAAATTAGCATGGCTATTATCTATCGCATCCATTGGCCTTTGCTTTGCTTTATTTCTAAATGAAAACCTTTCCAACTATTCTCCCATCGCTGTTGGGTCATGTAGCAGCCTAGGTAAGAGGTCAGTGCAGACATGATGCAGAAGCATCTTTGAAAATCCCAAACAAAAATCCCAAGAAAAGTTTGCGGTGTCTAGCAAAGCTTGCACAGGAAGACAATACCAGGAAAAGATGTTCTAGCTAACATGTACCCAAAACAGGCTGTTCAAAGATGATTCGTCTCTTGAAAGGGGATTTGGGTGCTTTAAGGACATATTAAATATTGATTCTAATAATTCTAGAAATTCAAGCATGGAAATCTTAATAAAATAATGTTCAACCTATGACTGTAAATACCACATACTCTAAGACTTGTAGAAGATGTGCTCACTGCTCACCACTGCAATGGATTATATCCAGTGCAACTTCAACTCTGACTGGCTTGAAGATGGGAATAGTGAGAGTTGAGCTGAAATGCAAGTCCTCAGCACTACTGGAGGTAGTTCTAATATTGAAAAGTGACAATAAAATGTTTCCTTTTGTGATAAAATTTTCATGAGAGGGGGGTAAAGTCCTTCCCTTTGAATCATATACAAGTCATATGTTTCTCCGGAATGAGTCATCCTACCAAAGCTTCTTGCAAAACATATATGGAAGCATGTACCAAACAAGGTCCGTCTAGCAAAATATTGCAGTACTCAAAACCCAACTGCTTATGATTAGTGTTGAAAATTTTTCCAAGTTTTTCAGTCGTCAATATTTCTAAGTTGTTCCAAGTTTTTCAGATCCAATTTTATGCTTGACGATATTTCCCTCAAGATTATGCTGGACGATATTTTCCCCAATATTTCTGATAAGTCTATTTCTGGACCCTCCGCTCTATATTCCCCAACATGATATTTGCAACATTGTTTGTGATACTTCAGACTTGATTAGTTGAAAGGGCTAGTGCTTTAGTTATAACTGCTTGAAAACAGTTGTAATACCATCAATTAAGTACCATATTAATTATGACAACTAATAAAGTAACAGTTGCATATTGTTTAAAAAGCGGCTCACTATTTCCCATATAGTAGCTGTTGGCCAGACTAGGACCAATATATGCAGTTGATAAACGTTTAACGATGCACAGGGAAAGCGAGGGGGAGTTCACACGTTTACCCAGGAATTAAAGCTGTTGACGATGCATTTCTGCAACTCGCTTTTGCAAATGCATTTCTGCATTTCTGGAATCGCTGCTTGCCTTGGCTATACGTTAACATGGGGGTTTTAGTGCCATCGGCGATAATTAGCATGGGATTTTATTTTCTTTGGACATATGTTGTTGGCTTCAGTTCGAACTGTTTTTTGTGAGTCTATCCTATTCTGCTAAATCCTATTATCGAATAAATTAAACGTTAAAAATAACTAAATCATACTTAAAGTTTGAATTTATATATTTATTTTATTTTCAACAATTAAATGCTATCATACAAAAAATATTAGAAAAAAATATAAAAACACATAAATAAATTAATTTAAAAAAAATACAAATAAATGAATAAAGCAAAATATGAATAGATAATTAAAATAAAATAAAAACAAACAAAATAGAATAAAGATATAATTACAAATAAAAATATGATATATAAAACAAAAATAAAAACTATTTAAAAAAAACAAAAAAACAAAATACATAAATAAATAGAAAAAAAAAATCAATAAATACATCAATAAATAAATAAACAAACAAATAACGTAAAATAAAATTAATTACATTTTACTAATATTAAATTAATAATTATTCTTTTTATTAAAATAAATATTGAAATTTAAAATTAAGTTTATCGACTTTGATCATTTGGTTTACTCTTTTTTAAATAAAATAGAATGATTTTATTATTTGAGTCAAACTAGCCATTATTTTACAAACGCCTAGTAGGAATTACAGTTTCTATTTAAAGAGGTTATTTCATCAGGTTTTCCATCTTATTCTAATCATGCCTCACACTGGCTGGTTCAACCTAATCTATTCTAATGTGATTTTTGCAAAGACATTTAGTACATTTGCTTCACTCTTTCTAAAATAAAATAAATTACTTTCTAATTGTTTGAGTCAAACTAGCCATTTCAATCTTACTCTCTCTACTATTTAGTATTTACTTAGTACTATTTACAACTTCAATCAATGTTTTTCTATTTCTTTATACGCTTACATTTCAAATTGTGATGTGCATATATCATTTCAAATATGATTAACAATAATTTCAAAAAAAAAAAACACTTCGAATATTACAAATATGCACTAGCAAGTCACTCTTTACTAATCTTAGGCAATTTTAATTTGTTGTTTCAGGCTTCAGTATCTACTATTTAGTCTTTACTTAGTACCATTAACAATTCCAATCAATGTATTCCATTTTCTTATACGCTTGCATTTCAAACTGTCATGTGCATGTGTCATGTCAAACATGATTAGCAATGAGTTGAAAAAAAAACTTGGAATATTCAAGATATACAATTGCAAGTAGCATAATTCAAAAACTAATTTACAATTATGGTTATTTGACATTACTATTTCCTTTCCTTTTATACCTACAAACCAACATCCTCTCCTAACCTATTTTGTGCCTATGCCTTGTTTACCATGGAAATAATTCAACATGCCCTATTCCAAAATATACGTTCCATAGGGAAAGCCTTTAATCTACTCAGATTTCCTTCCGCGAACTCCTCTCCAAACTTCGCAATGCAACACCCACTACTGATGATTGGAAGCTTCTTATGACACGCTCAAAAAACAAACCTTCCTGAAGCTGAGGTCCAGTCATTCTCAAGTTCAATGCATCTATACGCAACAAATGAGGCTGTTGACATGCACAATAAAACCATGTTGAAAACACTCAACCAACCAATCACACGTTCCTACGCTACCCAAAGGAAGGAATTTAGAGGCAACAAACAGGAAGATGAACAACTAGCTGCAAAAATTATCCTTTGCATTGGACAACGAGTTATTCTAACAAGCAACTTGTGGATTGAGGCTGGCCTTGTCAATGGTGCACTCGGCACCGTCCGCTCGCTCGTATATGCACCAACATCTAAGCCACCCGAATTGCGATTATTTGTTGTTGTCGACTTTCTTCACTACAAGGTTCCACCATGGGATCCTTCAAATCCTAAATTTGTGCCGATCCCCCCCCATAACAAGGGGCTCACAAACACAAATACCGTTTCGCATGGCATGGGCCTTAACAATCCATAAATCACAAGGCATGACACTAGATAAGGCAACAATCGACATTGGAAACATTGATCGACAGGGTCTCACTTTCACAGCAGTATCAAGAGTCCGTTCATTAAATGACCTGTGCATCTCCCCTGCTTTCTCCTTCTCTCGCTATCCCCGGATGAAGGAGAGCCCTTTCGTCATACGCAGAAAAAAAGAAGAGGCTCTGCTCGCCTCAAAATCTATTGCTCAAGCTCCTTCAAACCCCTCTACTATTGGTACCTTACCATCCCACTATCTATTCACTATTGTGCTTTCCCATTTGACTATATCTTCTATACATTGTTCACTAACATGCTTTCAATTTCCTTGCAGGAACATAATGGATCGTAGATATATCTCACAGCTCCAACAATTTTGCAAAGAAATCAATGAACAAGAAGCTGCACTTCTCAATGTATAGGAGCGATTCCTGCGTCCACCTACTCTGCGTCTTTACCGGTTGCGCCCCACAATACAACTACTGCAACGGATAAGAAATTGGATGAATATCCTCATCCATATTCATGAAAGGGATGCACACAGAGAACTCCGAGCATACTATCTTGACCGTGTACCATCTCCGGACCCGATTCACCCTTAACCCTGTTTATAATACTTCGCGTCCGGAAATTATGGCTATACTGTGTGATATGGAAGTCTCTTACCACTCCGATGCGATAACTATTGGAAGTCTCACGCCGCAATATTTTTTTATGCTGCAATTGTCGACAATTGCTACAGCGCCGATGCGATATTCTGGACCCGATGCATTTCAAAACTGAGATGTATTTTAATTCAACTCCACTGTGACAGATCTATAAAGTCTTTTACACCTTCCAAACTGCACCGATATCATATTAATCGGCGATCGCAGTTCGCCAGGATTGAATGTCACTTCACTATCGCCCGATTCCACAACGCCGATGCGAACTCTCCGGACCCGATTCACCCTTAGCCTTGTTTATAATACTTCGCGTCCGGATATTATGGCTATAATGTGTGATATGGAAGTCATCGGAAGTCTCAAGTCGCAATACTTTTTTGTGCTACAACTATCGACAATTCCTACAACGCCGATGCGATATTCTGAACCCGATGCATTTCAAAATTGAGATGTAATTTAATTCAACTCCGCAAATCGCTTCAGCAATTACCAAGAAACAAACGCATCAACTTATGCTCATCACACATCGATGTATACATCATTCAATTTATTCATAGCATAAAAGGACAGAGTCTCGGCATTTGCTAATTACACAAGAAAAATAACTCCACTCATTGTTACACACAACACAGTTCTCATTCCCTTCTGAGCTTTCGCTCCATTCCAATCCCAACTCTTTCTCCAAATCACCAACCAGCTCCAGGCTCAAAGGATGTTGACTAAGAGACCTCATCGACCACCATGGATGCGTTTGTCAAAAAAAAAAACTGATTTTCCCATCACTGAAACTAAATGCAATTAACATAAAATGACATCTGATTTTCGTCTATTATATTTTTAAATATTTTAAACCGGTTATTATACCTCTTGTTTAAGGGGCCAGTACTTTAATAGACGTTCGTGTTTTAAGGGGTCACTACTCTGAGAGACCTCCAGCGCACAGGCTCAGATCGGATGAAATGGCAGCTGGTTTACCTTTATTGCTTCTGTTTTTATGGTTTCGTATATCATACATGGTAGCGCGTTGTGATAAAATTGACATCAAAGTTATCAAGGATATATTAGCGGGAGTGTTATTGACAGAAGAGTATCGGTTACATCGAAATAAAGATGGAGACTATTTGGAAATGTGCGCTCCTATTACATACTTCCATGAAAAAAATTGCATCCAGCAACCACCTTTGCTAAGATGGATGTGAATTCCTACCTGTTCGTTGACTCACAAGATCACTATATCGACTTAAACACCCCTTTTTTACATGACATGAACAAATATGTAGTGAGAATATCTACAAAGGGTAATATAAGAACGTCTTCCCAAAGCACGTTGTTAGAGGTGGTATTCTTCTAATCTTACATGTCCATAATCCTAAGTTTTCTAAGAGCGTTTTTGAGATGACAGGCTTAAAAAGCCTTTCAGACATTAGTCTGGTTAAGTTTCGTAATCTGAAAATAGTGTATTTTAATCATAAACCCAGTGTACTTTGGCTCTCGTTCGTAGATAACTGCTAGAATGGGTGGATAGTGTCATTTACTTGTTACATAGTACCCTTGATTTTTTTTTTTCGTTAGCCTTGTCTCAAGATATAAGAGAGAGCCTCGTGGATCACGTACAAGGCAATATTAAGTCTAAGCACTAGTTTAATGCTTGCTCTTGTGGGGTAAGGATTCTTTCCCTGGTTACACATATATGAATTAGGCTGGAGATTATGGCAATAGGAACTCCAGTTCTGTAGATGTTTCCATGCTTGCTTATGGTCCATTTTTTGCAGTCAAGCAAAAAGTTCACTCTTGCAGGCAATAGGTTTCTTTAGTTGGTTACAGAAACGTAGATTCGACGACATATTCTGATAAAAGGAAGTTCAAAGATTCTCGCAATCGGAAGTCCGCTTGTGATGTTTACATGCTTGATTTTGGTCTGGACAGGCATGAACAATATTGTTGAATACTTCAATAAATTCTTCATCGGGTTTTATAATTCAAATCTTCGTGACGATAAATTTGATAAAGTCCATAGCTTTAAAAATCAAATCTCTATTAGATTAAAGGAAGATGCTTGACTGGAAAGATATTCAACTAAGACTAATCTCAACTGATTTTTAAATCTATCACTATTTACTATTTTACGGCAGAAACTCTTAGAATTATCAATCAATATTAAAAATTTTGTCCACATCAGAGCAGAAATGCTATATAGTTTGTGTATGTCGCTTGAATCTATTCAACAAACTCTTCAATCTCTCTTGTTTTCAGAAGAGCTTATGTATGTTCGTCAAACGACTATAGTTTAGCCCATGTACAAGGGTCAGTTAATAGAAATCTCTCAAAACCTAGACACTAAAAACACGTATGTTCTCTAATTGCACATATTATATCTCTAAATATAAGAATCATAAATATGCAACTTTAGCTTTAAGACTTTTATGTGCATATTATTTCCCATCCCATCCCCAGTTTAGGTTGCTATTACCAGGTCTCAAATGCTCGGGCCCGTTGGATATCAGATTGATCAGTCCCGTGCGCCCATAGAACTTGGCTAAGAAAGCGGTGGCGTTCACCTGAGACCCTGGGCTCCTTATCCATTGGAGGCAGGGCCTGAGAACGCAGGATTCGCTGCAGCACTTTCGGAGGACTCGACAGCCATTGCAGCTCAATCTCATGATTTGACAAAAACAAACAAACGCACAAAACAATAAGAAATTAGTATTCGGTAAATCCACGGGCAAATCAGCGATAAACAAAAAGAAATAACACTACAAACTTGCAAAATCTATTGGGCAGCACCACCGACATGAGTCTGTAGATCCCCTGGATGTGTGAATGAAATGCAAAACCACTGATTCCTCGATTTCAACAGAGGAGCTGTTTTCGTTTCGAGGGGCGTAACTGACGGGTTCCTGCGGTGGGCCGCGTCACAGTCAACCGGGCACGCTCTGCAATTAAAAAAGAAGCATTCTGCTGCGTCATTTCACGGTGTCTCCTCGGCTAGATTTGGGCTCTTTCTCCAAAAACAGTTTTGCAGCCGTTGGTTTTGGCCGCAAGTTCACGTCACCTCACCTTTAGCCTTTCTGATAATTATAGCTTCGTTTAAGGGTTTTTTAATAATTTTTAATCTGTTTTTAGCTATTGCAGTACCTATAGGCTATCGTTTCGCAAGTTAACAGATGGAAACATTATTCGACACTTCTGACGCGAAAACTGGAGGTCGAATTCAATGAATCTCCGAAACAGTTGAGCTTTTCTCAATGAATGTCGAAATGGTAAGCTTGGTTGCGACCGAGCGTTGCCTTAATTTGCCCCAACCTTTCTTTTCAATATTCTCTTTCACCCACTTTAATACCCGAAATGTGAGGAAAGTGTGGACCGAGCCTTTGTTTAATTGACCCGAACATTTATTTTCAATATTCTTATTTACCCACTTTCATGCAATTGTTTTTTAATTATTATTTCGTTTCATTTGAAATTAGCATCTTTAAAAGACGAGATTGTGGATTATTATAATGTTATTATATGTGTCTTATACATGCATGAACTTATAAGTTGGTTTGCAAATAAAAGGATTAGATTACGGTATATAACCATGCAATCATGTCAGCTATAGAATACATATCGTTTGCACATATTAATGAGAATATTTTTCACCTTCGTAAGTGTAGTTAAAGTTGTGAAGTTATGAGGATAGTTTACTCATTAATGTCTTTTTTGGAAAAATAAGTTATAGGATTAGCATAGTGTAATTGTAATGATTTGCATTGTTATTTTACAGGAAGTAAAACCACTTTTTATATTGTGAAGTTAATAGTTGTTAAGGTTTTTTATTTATATTTTTATGATGGCTTTTGGGTTTTTTTTGAAAATTAAGTTATGGGATTAGAATAAAGTAGTCGTAATATTATTGATGGAGTTTAAACTAGCAATTGTACTTAATGTTGCAAAGGAAACACCGTAAGGAAGATGCTAGAAAGAGATGAATTGTAATTAATTTGATGTGTCGTTATATATATATATATGTCATTGGAGATATATATATATAGAATGTATAATGTTTGTAATAGACATTGCATTTTCATATTTGAAAAGAAAGTTATGGTAGAATTTGTTGAAGATATTGTGGATTTGTAAAACAATATTTTTTGTAAAATATGAAAATGTAAAAATATTTGAATGAATTATTGAAGTTGTTTTTATTTAGTAGGAGTTATAATATTATAATAAGATGATACTGAAAATAATACATAATTATATTGTTGAAATAAGTAAAAGATGTAATGGAAAGTTTAGCTGATGGCATTTGATTTCTATTATGTGACATTTTAAGAATGTACAATGTTTGAAATGTAATTTTGAAGAGTGTGCAATTATTGAAATGTACATTGCATGTTAGTATTTTGCAATAAAATTGTTATTTTTTGTAAAAGATTACAAGTCTATCATGAACAAAATGATTGATGCTGAGCTTGGTGAAGAGTTAGGAGATATGCCGATGTAATAAACAACCAGCAAAGAGAATTCTTTTTTTTGAAAAATTAGAAGAATATATTTTTTTTGAAAAATGGAAATTAACTTGTTCAAATTGACTATAATGAGGTTTTGTGTGAATTCTATCATAAAGAAATTTTATTGATTGAAATTGAAGTTACCTATAATATGGATAATTGGAAATGTTCAATCGTACATGCAGGTTGATTGATGGCAGACTGAACACCATTTGAGATTTATTCTGAATTGCAGGTGCCTATTTTTGGATTTCCATTCTGCTCTTGTTTTTCTCAATTTATCTCGTTTGTGTATGTGGATCATACGTTTTATAGTAGATTTCATTTCAAGTAACAAATCTATAGTTGGTCGTAGTTTGTATAGCGATACTTTTGGATATGGCACTGGCAGGAATCTTTTTTGTATCTCCTGCAATGAATAAATTGTTGTATCTATTTCTGCGTTGTATTTTTGTAGCTTTGATATCAGGGAGTCCATGTTTTCTATTTCAAAACAAATAAAATTTTAGATGGGAATAGTTGAACATTATATCAAGAATGTAATATTTTGAACCATTTATTAATAATGAGTAAATCAGGTTATTTTTAGTAGGTAGAAATGATGTGTGATAAAAATATTTTGGAGTTGATAATATTTGGAAACCTTTATGAGATGTTATATATGGAGTGCAATGGCTTTGTAGCTGTGATATCTTTGAGTTCATGTGTTTTGTTTCAAAAGATAGAAAATGTTAGAAGGAGATAGTTAAGAATTATATAAGAAATTTAATATTTTAAACCGCGTATTAATAATAAGTAAATTAAGTTATTGTTAATAGGTAGAAATGATATGTGACGAAAATATTATGGAGTTGATGATATGTGGAAACCTTTAGGAGATGTTAACATATGGAATGGAGTTGGTCGTTTGTAGGAGACATTGAATGGAGAAGTTCTTCTGCTTGTTTTCTGTGAGCAATATTTTTGTTGTCTTTCATTTTCATGAAATGATCGAAACTGAGTGTAGGGAAAATTGAGAGATTTTGTCGTAAATGGACTCTTAAAATTGTTTTGAATGTGAGGCCTTGTCGTTCAGTTTTTCCAATGTTTATCGTTTCTTTTGACAGAGTCATACCTTCAGATTTATGTATAGTTAATGCCCAAGCCATTTTTAGTGGAATTTGCATATGAACATTTCTTTTTATTACTGGAATAGGCAAGTGAGTGGGGTATGTTTCAACCCAAGCATGCTCGATGTGTTTTTGAAATTAAACAATGACAAATTTTGGAAGTTGTGGAGGTGAAGTTGATTCTTTGTAGAAGATGGATATGATTTCCCCGAGGGAACCATTAACAAGCCCTGCTGAAACCCAAAGGTTAGAAGTCAACATTACTTTTTGTCCTTTGCAAAGGTAGACAATTTCTTGTAATTTCTCTTCGTCTGAAGAGAATGTAGAGTATGTGGTGTCATGTTCTGCGATTGATCTTGCAACTGGAGTGTTTAAAGATTTGATCATTTGCTTGTTATGCTCTAATGTTTGAGAGTTTGTTGGAAATAGATGTATAGAATCATGGAAAGACTGTATTTCATCTGCAGACAAGAAAGAGTCTGTTCGCGTCATAAGGATGTTGTAGTCCTCAATTGTTGGATTTGCATTTCTAATGTTTTGGAGGAAATTTCTGAAAATAAATTGAGCAGTGCTTTGACCTTGTTGACGAAATATTTTGTCCAATGTGATGACTGTTGTGAATGTGTTCCACAATGCGGTTCCATGACTTGTCCCTGCATATAGTGGCATGTCTTGGACAGGTGGTAACTGGCCGAGATCACCGACTAATATAATCGAACAACCACCGAACGGTAAGTTTGTTTTTAATGGAAATGCCTCACGAAGCCGTTGATCAACCTGCTGAAGAAGCTTAGGTCCAATGAAGCTCATTTCATCGATTAGTATGTACCTAATATGCTTAAGTTCTTCTTGAAATTTTGCAAGAGCACCGCCTTCTAATGGAGTAAGATATTTTATTGGAAGGTGGAGAGCAGAATGGATTGTCGATGCTTGTATGTTGAATGCTGCAACACCTGTAGGGGCTAGGAGCATGATTGGTGAAGGTTCTGAGCCAGCAAGTGCTATGAGCATTTCTCTGATGCAATTTATAAGAAGGGATTTCCCAGTTCCAGCAGTGCCTTGTATTATCATTCGCAGAGCAGGTAAGATATCCTTCTTAATGGAGTGAGCACGAATAATATCCAGAGCTTTTTTTTGCATTGAAGATAATGAGCTAAGGCACATTAGAGTATCTGTATTTTTTTGAATAATGTGATGGACAGAGCGATTATTCTCAATGAAATGTGCGCCTATTTCTTGAAGATGCAATGGAATAGTTGTATCATTCAAGTTATGGCTGTCATCAAAACCACGAAGACCAAGCATTTGAATGTCATTTATGAGTAGTTCGTCTGTAGGGTACAACTGAGAGAGTAATTCCCATTCATTTAGGTCCATGGTTTCTGGAGGATGGAATTCTTCAGTAGTTGTGTTATCATTTGCAGGAGGATCGATATCAGATAGTGTCTGATGTTGATGCCACGGTTTGTAAAATGGACGAAATGCTTGCCAATTTCTGATAAATTCTTCAGTAGAATTTCCTATGTCACTCGCGATATGGCGAAATGGTTTGTAAAGCATAAGTTCAACTCTACAGAAGTCAGCATAAGAAGAGTTGGTCGTTGATGGAATTGAGGAATAGCGTGGTATGATATGAATAATTTCTTGTTGGGGTCTTTGTTTCCATTTGTTTCTCTTACGACGGGGATCATATGACCATGATCTTGCTATTTCTATAAGTGATGTGGATTCTAAGGGAGATGGTCGATGGATGTATGTGTCTATGAAGTGTGGTGATGGAGGAGCGGTGGTGTTATTCTCTGGAAGGCGCATATAGATTTGTTGGCATACATTTAAAGGGAAGAAGGAGCGACTGCACAATGTTAGTGGTAATTTCTGTATCATATGACAGGTTTCTTGTGCTCCTATGTCACGATCAACAAGAGTTTCTGAAAGGAATTTTCTGAATGCAGATGTTGCTGGGTCAAGATTGGGTGAAGTGAGTACAATTCTACGTAGCATGTCATGGAATGTTTCGGATTTTTTTTCTGCTTTGGATGCATATTTCGCAATATATTTCTGAACAGCATGGATTGAGAGTACTGGTTGGCAATCAATATTTGCACGCCAGATAGATAGGATGGTAGGGTTATGGGTATTTAGTCGATCATCATTGTGAGCGGGAGTGTATGTTTTTTGGCCATTGGAGTCAATGAACAAGGCGGAATGTGCATGTAATTCCCAAGGTGCTTTATATCGACATTCGAATGAGGAGCCTTTTTTCCTGAGGCATGTGTTTTCAGTGCATTTTGTGTGTCTCTCAATGCAATTGATAAGTTGGACATAATCATTAAATGGATTGTTTCTAAGAATATTTGACGTAGACAATAAGCAAGGGTCTTCTACATTTGTTTGAGAAATTGATTGGTTAGAAATTGTAGAAAGCCGAGGGTCCCAAGTTGATATGTATTTGTCAAAGAATTGTTTAGTACTATCAACTGCTTCTATGTTATCCCAATTAAGAGTTTCCATATCAGGTGCATTTTGTATCCGAAGGAAGCCATGGATGTGTGCTGATCCTCTATGTTGCCATTCATACCTGCGAAGGATGTTTTTTTGTTAGAAATTTTTGAAATAGAAGGAGTTTGATGTATGAAGAATTATGAAAGTAATGTGGTAGAGTGGATACCTGTACCAGTATTCTTTTATTTGCAAGTGTTTCTCCAATATAACTTCACGAAATATTGTGAATCTGTGGTGAATATATAGTGATGTTAAGTGGGGGTTAGAGATAATGTTATCATTCCTCCATTTGTGTTGTATTGCAACATCAGAAGGTGGAATTCCTGGCATGATTGCATGAAGATCAGGCCATTTTGTATCAGCTGCACTTAATGTGAAGAAGAATGTTGGGAAGCCGAGTTGAGATATCATGTCTGTCAGTTCATTTTTAGCTTTGTGCCAAAAAGATCTTGTGCCACGTAGAGAGCTACCGAAGCGCATCACTTGTTCTGCCAATTTGTCATCTGGAAATTGTTGTAATCGGATGTTCAATTCTTGGATTGATGTTGGGAAGCCATCTCCAATATTTTTTTTTACAAAGAAGGATGTTGTTGCTTGACTGCGATGACGCATCATCAGATTGTATATGTAGTAGCGGAAGCGAGGGTGCTTGCCAAATCTGTTATCATGGTAATGCAGAAGATGAAGTGCGTATACATGTAACTGCACTGTCTTTATTCTTGGTTGATTAGGTAGTGCAGCTCCTGTGGGGAATAGGGTTGGGAAATCCATAGAGAGTAGACCTTCTGTGTTGTATTCATTGATTGGGGATAAGCTTATTGGTGGCCATTGGAATGTAGTAGCAGAATGCTGGTTGTATGCTTGTAAATAATGCCGTATTTCTTGGATTTCTGTATTTCTATTAGGTATAGTGGGAATGAATGATGATGTATGGTGTGGGTATTGGTCTACGGAATCTTCAGTGGGGCAAATTGGTGTTTTCATTGACAGTCGAGTAGTTGGATCTGTGGTATTGGAATGGTGAAGGGAGGAGGAGATATCGGTTGGGAGTTCTGGTAACGATGCTAGTGCATTGTTATCAATGCGAGCATTCCTATAGTAAGGATCATTTATCAATTTGTATTCTAATGCGGCAAGAACTCGGTGTCTACTTACAATGTAGTCATAAGCTTGATGGTCATTACTTTGACGGGTAACGATTAAAATATCCAAGTCTTCAACACGTCGTGGCAACATGCATGCTATTTCTGTAATGTCTTGCGGAAAGCAAATTGTGTGGCTAGTGTATTTATATTGGCCACCACGTGCATGTGTTACTTGGATGATAGGGTTAACCCTAGCAATAAGCATTTCTTCTATTTGTGAAAGAGTAGCCAGGATAGGTGGTTGAGGACCAGGGTCCATGTTGTTTGATAATGAGAAACGGTGAATGTTTTTTTCAGACATGCATCTGTAGCAACAATAGATTTGGTTTGACATGTGGATATGGATTCCAGGATAGGATTCAAGACAAATGGAGCATGGTGATTTAGGTGCAAGCCTATCAATTCTTGCACGGAATTCACATTGTGCATCATTAGTATGAACGTTGTTGAAAGCATGTGTAATGGATGGAGGGGTTGAATGAGGTATGGATGAATTTTTTTTAGCATCATTATTATGAGCGTCGTTGACAACATGTGGAATGGAGGGTGGTGGCGAATGAGCTTTGGATGAATTTGGTAGAGTGGTTTGCTGAGAAGATGGTCGACTTGTAAATTGGGAAAGAGAATTTCTTTCGGAGTGAGAATTGTTTGATGGAAATTGTGAATTTCCATCGTATGTTCTTGACGATGAATTTTGACTTTTCTTTTGCCTTTTGTTTGTTTGGGAATCTTTGAGGGCTTTTTTAGCATGATAAGCCGCACGTCAACGTGCATTTATTTTTTCTTTATTTGCTACATAGTATCTTTGTGCGCGTTCATCATTAGAAGTAGTAGACATTCGGACAAGTTAATGCACCTACACGAAAGAGAGATGGAGTGACAATGTTAGTTGGAAAGATAACAACCATGTTATTGTATGGAAGGGGAAAAAAGAAATTGAAGTCTACAATTTATTTTTGTTAATATATTATTAGAACAATGTGTTTGAAATGAATTTTTAGTAATTTCTAGCTATAGAGGAAGATAATAAGATGTGTAACGTGTTGATAACAATATGTTTGAGATTATATTTAAGTATTTTAGAGATGTATATGAATGTAATTGGATATGTAATGTGTAAAGTTTTTTGATTTGTTAATAGGGAAAAAGTTAAAGTATTGTGAATTACCTTAAATTAAATTACATACAACAAGATGTTTTGTTGGAAAACATATGAGTAAAGAATAAGAGATATATTTGGAAAGGAATATAAAAGAATATTGTTATAAAGGTATTTTTAAAATAAGATAATACAAATTAGGAATAACGCAAGAGTACTTGTCATCATATGTATCTATGATATTGAGATTTTATTGATTGCTTGAAGGATGTTGTTACATTCTTTTGAGAATTGCAATCTCTCTTCTTTGATGATAACATGTTTCAAGCGTGGTATGTCTCTAAATGTTTCTGTCTTCACTGATAGTGTGAAGATGTGGTCTGTCCAAAGTGCTTTGGATAAAATTTCCTTTGTTACATCAGGATCCTCAGATAACAAATAGAAGTCCTTTTCATTAACTCCAAGAATTGTAGATGATGCATCTTCAAAAGAAACTATTGAAAGAAACTAACCAATGTGATATTGTATATATATCTTTAGTAAATATCTGTAATCACAGTTATTTACTTCGGTGTTGTATTTAGGGCAATATCATGTGTTTGCATTCTTTGGAATAAGTTTCTTCATGCATTTTTTCTTATCAATAATAGATGGGCATGCTAGGTAGTAAAAATTGTCCATCCATACTTTTGTTATTGTTCCCTTGACTTGGTAGAATGAAAGTATATCTGAGGACTCGATATTGTAAATATTCGCAATCGTTATTTTCTTGGGTTGATGGCCAAAATAAGGTTAATATATTTTTGTCAGTGGTGTAGAAATTGTAGTGGAACCTTCTTTTCTAAACCATGACTTTAGGATATTAGCCTCTTCGATGTCAGGATCTACAAGAATAATTGATCTTGTTGTAGTACCGACATTTTTGCCATTGAATTCAGCAACACGAGCGGACTTGATTGCTATGATGGGATTATTTCCTGTAGCACATAAGTTGGAAATTTCTTTTGATACTCCATCAAAATTATCTCCCCAAAAGATTGCATCCATGTTATATCCAGACATGTCTTCAAGATTTACTGTTTGTTTCATAACTTCTGAGCCATATTTTCTATGTATGGTGCATGGATTGGAAATGCTAGTAACAATACCAAGAACATCAACAATTGAGTTGATGTTTGTTGTTCTGATATCATTGATTGATTTTATATTGAAATTCACCGTTGGCTTGGATCTTCTTTCATTCGCAACATGATCAAATGTAGATGTAGCATTTAACAAAATTTCCCACTCATTGTTTAAGTGGTTGTATTGTTTATTAACCATTTTCACATTGCCTTTTGAGACAATGTACATATTTCCAACTTGGATCTTATCAAAGAAAGAATCAGCAACATTGTTGAAACATGTAATGTGTATTTCCCCACCTTCTGCATCGTAGAGGTCGAAGCCAAACACTTTACCAGGACCATATTGATTTTGAAATTGTCGAAGAGGTGTCTTTCTTTGAACATATCCTTTTATGCACCAGTTTGAATGGTAAGGGTTTATTGCTTTGATTGGAATTTGGACTAATGTAATGGATGCAGTAGGAATGTCAGAAAGGGTGCAGTGCCTTTTCGACGAAGGTTGTTGGTTCGATGACGATAGATATTCTTCTTGAGAAGTGATCGGGATACTTAGATTTTTTGAAATACGAAATAAAGGTGCAGATGTAGTACAAATTTTGAAGTCTAGTAGCGTTATAGACGCACATGGTAAATGATAGTAATAAGAGCAATTGTTAGAGTTCAAATTCATATGAAGGAAATATGTAAAGTTTAAATAAGAATTTTTTAACAAACTTACATTGATGGACCAATAGTTGAAGTAGTCCAATTTTAAACATGTATAATTGAACCTTTTTGAAGCAAGCTTGCTTCAACGAGGTCATTGAAAGTTATAGGAATCATAAGGCACTTCATATGTGTGCCATTAGAGATGGCAGTGCGATATCGTATTGTTGAACTTTGTATTGATGTAATACGATCAAGTTCAACGATTTGTAGAAATGGTTGAATATGAATTTTCCCCGAGAGCATGAGGAAATAGCATTCTCAGTAAGATTTGTTGTCATTTTCTGAAAACAAAGTTAAAAGAATAATTAAAATTGTTTATATGTGGTTTTGAGTTAGATGTATAATTACAATTCCTATAGAACTACATGAGAAGTTAAAGAGAGTTGAAATGGATCATTATTAGGTAAATGTAAGTTAAAAAATAATGATTGTGTGATTGTAAAAAGTATGGCTATATGTAAAACTAAAGGTTTTTTCGAAAATCATGGATGAAGCTATAGCTATTGCTTGAAAAGTTAGTTTTTGTAAATTAATCTAAATTTTAATTTATACAAATTATAGATCATTTGTAGGTAAATCTTAGTTAAGTTAAAACTAATGATTATGTTGAATATAAAAAACTAAATGATAAAAATGTTGATGGTGTTAGAAAGAATCTTGTAAAAAACACAGAAAAATAATATTTCTTCAATTTATTAATATGAAACTGAAATTATTATTAATATTCCTCTACTAGAATCAATTAAGATACCAGAGCACTTTTCTAGAATAATATTTAGGCAGAACAACCTTTGAAATAATCTTTGCTAAAAGACATCTTCACAAATGTGAAACTTAGAATATTATGAACACAAAGTATCACTAAAAAGAAACAATCTTCTACAAAAAATGTGCACTATAATATCTCCACATGAAAAATAATCCATGCATAAGATTGCATGAAAAACACGTGAATGACATCTTCACAAATGTGAAACTTAGAATATCATGAACATAAAGTATCACTAAAGGGAAACAATCTTCTACAAAACATGTGCACTATAATATCTCCACATGAAAAAATAATCCATGCATAAGAGTGCCTAAAAAACAAGTGAATTTAACTATTTTTCTAATTAAAAAAATCATTTTTGAAAAAAAACACATGAAAAAAAAATAAGAGTGCATGAAAAACAAGTGAATGACATCTTCACAAATGTGAAACTTAGAACATCATGAACACAAATTATCACTAAAGAGAAACAATCTTCTACAAAACATGTGCACTATAATATCTGCACTTGAAAAATAATCCATGAATAAGAGTGTCTAAATTACAAATGAATTTAACTATTTTTCTAATTAAAAAAAAACATTTTTGAACAAAACACATCACACTTTAATATCATTTGTTATTTGTAGTTTAATAAAATAAGCCCAAATAATTTGTATAGAAACAGTAGATGCTAGCTGGGTTAAACTTGGGAGTTAAATTTGTATAGAAAACAGTAGATGATTGGTAAGTTTTTCAAAAAAAAAATCTAGGAACAAGGATCATGTTTTTTTCTTTTTCAAATCTGCAATTTGCAAGATTTCAACAATTGATGAAAACCACAAGCTCTATTTTGTAAAAATTTGCTGGAACACGAATAGAATAACCTGGGCAAGATGATAAAATAGAGGAAGCCTTAATTACTGTTAAATTTCATAAGATAGGAAAAGAAGGATGTGCCTTTAGTTTACAATTGATTCGTAGGTTTTTCACTCTTTGAATGCCATACCTAAATTGGGTTTTACACTTGTTTACTGCATAATAGAAATATATTCTTCTGAGCTTAATAGAAGTTAAGGGATTGTCTTGTCCTAGATTTCTATTGCCTAGTCCTTAGTCATTATTACATTACTTCATTTGTCCTAAACTAGACTAAATTGGATTTTAGTTTGTTTGCAACAGTTCAACAATTGATGGTAAGGTAATATTGTAGATAGAATTAGGCTCTGTTTTGTAAAGGTTGGGTTAAACACCAAGTAGACAAAGTGTTATGAAAAAGCGATATAGTCAAATTAGATTTGCAAGACTATGTTTGATCCAAAACCCAATAACACATGTTTCAAATAGATTTGCCACAAATATTACATTGATGAAATATTATGTAGTAAAGGCTACTTGTGAAAAACCACAAATCTATTTTCTAAAGAGTTTTGCTATCCTGCACACTTCGCATATCAGTGGTTCGAATTTTATGGGGAAATCCAAAAATGGACGGCAACATCTAGCTCGGTCATAGAGCATCCTGCAGGCTGGAATTTGATCTTTGGTTTGATTCCTAGCCTATCCAGTTTTCAGGACGTTTTTTTGTGTTGAGAAAATTACAAAACAAGGGTACAAAAAATTCTAAGAAGTCAATAAGCACAAAAAGGTCTAATTACCATGTAAATATATTTAGCATGATTCATGAAACCAAAAGACATTAAATGATTTATCCCCTGAGACAAACTTCAAGAGCCTGCCTTCCTCATTAACTTCTCTATCCAGGACTCTTAGGAGTCATTCAGACTTGTAGGCAAAGTGTTATGCAAAAGTGATATAGTCAAATTAGATTTGCAAGACTATGTTTGATCCAACACCCAATAACACATGTTTCAAATATATTTTCTACAAACATTACATTGATGAAATATTAATCTGTAAAGGCTACTTGTGAAAAACTACAAACTCTGTTTTCTAAAGAGTTTTCCTATCCTGCACACGTCACAAAAGTGGTTCGAATTTGATGGGGAAATCCAAAAATGGAGCTGCAAGAGGTTTTTATATAGGGAATCAATATTTGTTTCCTCAGAATATTACTGTGTATAGACTATTAAAGAGTGGATTAAATATATCCTCTGTAATTTAATATTGACAGATTGACTTGAAGTTTTTAGGCACATGTATTCTGTCTATATTTGGAAAGGGTTTTCTTCAGAGGGGGTTGTCTACTTTTGAGTCTCATTGAACTATTTTTTGGTTGTTCATGGATATTAATAAAATGATATATTTTCGTTATTTTTCTATAAAATTCAGGCTTGAATTTTTGCTTTCAAATTGCAGGGCAGGTGGTAGTTTTGAATACCACAATCCACGTTTTTACATAACCTTTAAAGGGTTCCTTCATGAAAAAGGCATGTAGCTCAGTCATAGAGCATCTTGCAGGCTGGAATTTGATCTTTGGTTTGACCATGTAAATATATTTAGCATGATTCACGAAACCAGAAGACAGCAAATGATTTATCCCCTGATACAAACCCCTAGAGCCTACCTACCTCATTAACTTACCTATTCTGTATATCTTTGGAAAAGGTTTTCTTGGAGCAAGGATCATTTTTTTTTTTTCTGTTTTCTAAAGGCTGGGTTAAACACCAAGTAGGCAAAGTCAAATTATATTTGCAAAAGTGATATAGTCAAGTTAGATTTGCAAGACTGTGTTAAAGGATTTTCTTGACTTAATGTTGTACTGCATAACTGGTGGCACAACCCCATAAATGAAGATGCATTTTGACGAGTAAAATGAGGCTTCCCTTGACTCTTATCCCCACACCATCTAACACTACACCATGTCCCTATGCTTGAACTCTACCCCATGAATTTATAGTTTGAAAAAGAGGGAAAAATGTATAGACATCTCCATTTTTCGAAATCATTGGAAACAAGATCATGGAATATATCAGATGGTACAATGCTTTCAAACTGCAATGGTGATGAATTCAGTGCTGGGGAAAGAATGAGAAGATTTATTGGCCAGTTAGTTCCAAGATCATTAACAATCCTCAATTACCACAACACCTTCTTCTATCCTCAATTACCACAACGACTTCTGCTTTTTTTTCAAAATTATGAGTCTTAGGGTCATGCAATTAAGGAAAAAATGAATCTCACCTCTGTCTCGGAGTGGGAGAGTCAGAGGTCCTCGGAGGGTGAGCAAGCATCAACAATAACAACAGAAGACCAACAACAACTTCTCCATTGTCCAAAACAGCATGCCCCTTACCTCTTTCAATGGGTTTTCATTACATCATTCAATCCCTAAAAGACATCTTATAAACCTTCATCTAACTATGGTTAAATTTAGTGACCATGGACATTTTCCACACAGTAAAAACATGAAGTGAGCCTAGAAGATGAAAATCCATAGGCTAAACACAAATGGAGTAAAATTGCATAGTTAAGGAGCATTAAGGTCAGAGGAGAAAATTATGAGTTTTAGGGCCATGTAATTAAGGAAAATAATGACAGTGGGCAGTGGTCATTGCAATGTTCAGCGGAGAGGGTTCATTGCCATAGTTATTCATTTGTGCACACAACCAATGACATCCCTTGAGGTGAAGGTCAATAAAATTATGAGTCTTAGGGCCATGAAATTATGGAAAATAATGAATCTCACCTTTGTCTTAGAGTGTCAGAGTCAGAGGTCCCAGGCGATTGAGCAATCATCTGCAATAACCGCAGAATAGAAACAACAGCTTCTCCATTGTCCAAAACAACAGGAAATTTTCCATTGAGGGGCAACCCTATTTTAGGTGATGGGTGAAATCACTTCGAATTGTAGAGACATGGTACTTAACAATAACTGATAATTAAAGGATAGAAAATATGTGAGGATGGTATATTAAGTATAAGAATGTAACAAAACACATAGAGAATATCCAGCTAGTGAAAAACTAAAGTGAAATGCGCAATTAATTATAAGGCATTGTTGACACCTAATCCTAAGGGGTTGGGTGAGATTATATATTATTGTAATTTAGTAAATAAGGAAGGCCAAGATTCGTTGGGAAGTTAATCCCAATAGCCTCACCTCCATGTATAAATACATACACAATCTCCATCCAATATACATTGAGTTTTGCGGAGTTACCTCCTAGTCTCACATGGTATCAGAGTCAGTCCCATTTTTGGCATTCTTGCCTTTGGTGTAACTCCCTCACGCTCTGCAATTTTGTAGATTGTCATCATCCATTCAGTTTTATGCCTTATTCAATTTTCTTACTGCTCCTCTGCCATCAATGCAATTCTGGAAAATTATGCAATTTTGTTTTACTGCAAGTTCTGTAATTTTTCTGCACATTATGTCTATAATTTCCGCTAATGTGGATTTTCTGCTCAAATTTTGAGCACAGTTAAACTTACTATATATTTTTTCTCATTCATTGTGCAAATCACCTCTCTACTCACACACCCACCCATTCCTCACAGCACACTTCTTCTCTGCCTTACCAGCACCTGTTCTCTGCTCACCTTGCCCTCACCCCTCATCCTTCCCTCCCTCTCTTCCCCCTCACCCCTCACACGCACATCGACCCATCGCTCTCATGGCCCCTCGGCCTCACTCAACCCGCCCCCTCACATTGCTCACGGCCTCTCGGCCTCACTCAACCCACCCCTTCACATCACTCCACCCTACCCCTCACACTCTCCCCACCCCCACCCTCCCCCTCATGATCTCCCCATCCGAACCCCTCATCACCCTCAACCCGTCCCCTCACCACCCTCCACCCTCTCCCTCACGTGCTCCCCACTTGACCCCCTCACCACCCTCCACCCTCCCCCTCACGCTCTCACCACCCAAACCCCTCACGACCCTCTACCCTCCCAACAGCCAACAACACACCCCTCCCCACGCTCTTCCCAATGCCCAGCACCCTCGACCCTCCCCTCCCGACTATGTGTTCTCCTGTGTATTTTTTTTTTTCATTTTACACAGTTTCCCCTCACCCAAATAAACCCCCCCAATTAAAACCTCCCCCACATAAACACCTGCCAGTTAAATCCTCCCCCAGATAAATCATCCCCCAGTTAAAACCTCTGTTTTTTTTTCTACCCTAAAATATATATATATATATATATATATATATATATATATATATATATATATATATATATATATATATATATATATATATATATATATATATATATATATATATATATATATATTTACAAAATTGAAACTAGAATTGAGTTTTTACCCAGCAAAGTATTTTTTTCCTTCAAAAGAATGCATTCTCTCATATCTATTGTACGAGTTGTTCTCTCCGGAAAGAAGAACTATCATGAATGGTCTCAGAAAATCAAACACACACTCATTTTTAATGAGCTGTGGAAAGGAATTTGTGAAGGAGAAGATGACCTTCCACCAGCAAAGCCCACTTCAGACAAGGAGATTGCCATTTGGGAAAACAAGAACTCCATGGCATATGCCTTGATTGCGGCTTCCGTAAATGAAGAGGTGAGCTGCCATATTACACCATTTTCAAATTCCTATCAAACCTTGAGCAAGCTAAAATAACTCTATGACTCACATTCAGAACTTGAAGTTGTTCAATTAATGATTAAGTTGTTTAGTCTGGAATTTAAAAATGATGATCCTCTTGCTTTAGCTTCAGAAGTAAGATCTATCATGCATGATATTAAGAGCACTGGTGAATATTTTGACATATATCTCATAGCATATGTTAAGGATTTGTATCCCACTTACTCAAATTATCCTGAGTCATTGCAAGCAAGTGGAAACCTTATGAAAATCACTTTTGAGTCACTTGAGAAAAAGTTTGCAAAAAGAGAGAAAGCTTTTGGAAAGATGACCACCCCTCTGTCTTCTGAACATGCTGTATGCTTTGCACATAAAGAGAAGATTCATGCTCAAGATTCTTCCAGAGGAAGAGGTGGCCGAAGAGGAAGAGGAAGAAGAAATTTCAGAGGAAGGGGGTGCAAACACACTCAAACTAAAAAATTTGATCTTCATTGCATACACTACAATAAAGACTGGCATGATGCATCTACATGCAAGATACCTTGGGATAAAATTGAGTAGCAAAGAAATCAAGAAAAAGGTAAAACTAATAACAGAGACAAAGGTAAAGCACCTGAATCCGCTCATTTTGTTATAGCACATTGTAACAATGGAGTAACTGAAGACTTGTTTGATGTTTCATTTAATTCTTGGAGAAATGATTGGTTGCTAGATTCAGGAGAAACATGTCACATGACATTTAGAAAATATTTTTTTAAGAATTTACTGACAAAGATGGTGGATCAGTATACTTCGCAGATAAATCCAAACTCAAGCTATCAGGGCTTGGCACAATCAGGGTTAAGTTGCCTGGTCTTCCAGATCATCTTCTACATGAGGTTTTATACCTCCCTGAGTTGAGGAGAAACTTGTTTTCCTTGGTCCACATCCGCCAGAAAGGACACTCCATTCACATGTTTAATGGCAAGGCTAAGGTCAGAAAAGCATAAGATCGCTTACTTGTCATGGAGGGAATAGAAGAAGCAAGAATCTTGAAGCTGCAAGGTTCCTCTGCTCATACACAAAACTTTGCATTCAGTTCACATCATGATGGAGGTACATTCCCATCAAGTATTTTATGGCATGATAGATTTGGACACTTAAATTATGACAGCCTTTTATTGTTGAAGAAAAATGGTGTTAATGGACTGCCTACAATTCCTAGGAAACTTAAGCAATGTGATGCTTGTATTCTAGGAAAGCACAGCAAACAACAATTTCATGATTCATATTGCAGAGCACATAGAAAACTTGAGCTTATACATTCAGATTTATGTGGCCCTATTGTTGTTGCTTCTGCAAATGGAAATAAATATATGATGATATTTATTAATGATTACACCAGAATGTGTTGGGTTTACTTATTGAAAACCAAGTCTGATGCTTTTCAAACATTCAAGAATTTTCATGCATGGATCGAAAATGATGCACAAAATCATATTGTCTCTTTACGTACTGATAATGGAAAAGAATACACTTCAAACAAATTTGAAAATTATCTTCGTCAACATGGGATCAAACATCAAAAAATTGTGCCTTATAATCCCCAACAGAATGGTGTAGCTGAAAGAATGAACAGGACAATTTTAAATATGGTTCGCTCCATGATGTTTTTTAAGAATGCAAAATGATGTTTTGGGCTGATGCAGTTCTATGTGTTGTATACATAAAGAATAGGTGTCCTTCAAATTCAACCAGAAACAAAACTCCTTATGAAATGTGGAATGGCCACATTCCTTGTTAAAGCATTTCAGGGTCTTTGGTTCCACCTGTTATGCTTTGATACCCAAGGTAAAAAGGAATAAACTTGGTGCTAGAAGTTGAAAATGTATCTTCTTTGGGTATTCCAATACCTCCAAAGGATATCGTCTCTATGATGAAGTCAATAAGAATTTTATAATAGCAATAAATTTCATATTCATTGAATCTTCCAAGACTGACAATCTTGTTGAGTGGCAACTTGATTGCTTGGATAGATTTACACATGCAAATTATTTTCAAGAATTTTATAATCATATTCCAAATCTTGAAGGAGGTATTCCTATACTGGATCAATCTGTGGAATCATTTCCTGAAGCACTTTCTATCCCACCTGAAGAACCAATCATGGATGACACCTTGAACGATGTGATTGAAAAAATTGAGAGTGAATCTTGAATCAATTCCAACTCAGTCAAATGAGTAGCCTGGGCCATCTCAGAAAGGTCCCCCCAAATGGCTGACAAAGACACTAGAAAACGTTCATCCTGATGAGGTTGGAAAAATAGGAACAAGAAGTTGCACTAGACAAAACAAAGGTGATGTAGATAATTTTGATTCACCTGTTGATATCTATATTGCTTATAACTGTGAATTGAGTTTTTCTATAGATCATGAACCAACTTCCTTCAAAGAAGCTGATTCTCATGACTAATTGAATGAAGCGATGCAGAAGGGGTATGATGTCTTGATAAAGAATGGCACTTGGAAGCTGGTTGATCCGCCTTTTGGAACCAAACCGGTTGGTTGTAAGTGGGTCTACAAGAACAAGTAAAAATCAGATAGCTCACTTGACAAGCACAAAGCCAGGCTTGTGAAAAAATATTTTTCACAGAAAGAAGGGGTCAATTATGAAGAAACGTTTTCTCCCACAGAAAAATGGGCCACCATCCAGACTCTCTTTGCCCTAGCAACATAGAAGGGATGGAAATTCCATCAGATGGATGTAAAAACTGCCTTTTTGAAGGGAGATCTAAAGGAGAAAGTTTTTATGTCCTAGCCAGAAGGTTTTTTTGTGAAGGGCCAAGAACACAAAGTATGGAAGCTTATAAAATCCTTGTATCTCCTCAAGCAAGCACCACGAGCCTGGTATGAGAAATTAACTGAGCATCTTCTAAAACTTCACTTCAAACATTTTGATCTTGATGATGCAACCTTGTTTGTTAAGAAAGTTGGAAAAAAAATTGTATATCTTGTGGTGTATGTAGATGATATTTTGATGACAGGGAACAATGAGAGTTATATTGCATCCATAAAGAAAGAATTGAAGAAAGGTTTTGAAATAACTGATTTGGGTTATCTTCATTACTATTTGGGTATTGAAATAACTCAACATCCTAAATTTATATTTCTTTCTCAAAAGAAGTACATTGGAGATCTTTTGAACAAGTTTGGCATGGATGAATGCAATCCCTTAACCACTCCAATGGAACAAAATTTGAAGCTCATGTCCATTGAAGGGAAGGAATTCGAGGATGCAACGAAGTATAGACAACTTGTTGGAAGTGTTATGTACCTGAATACCACCAGACCAGACATCTCATTTGCTATTGGAATCCTCTCCAGGTTTATGTAAAAACCTTGTGAAGGACATTTTTCTACTGCAAAAAGAGTTCTAAAGTACTTGAAGGGGACTGAAGACTTTGTACTAAAATATACACAATTAGGCGATTTTAGCTTGATCGGATACTCTGATTCAGACTTTGATGGGGACAAATAAACTAGGGTGTCTACTTTAGGTTATACCATGAATATTGGATCAGGAGCTGTCTCATGGAGATCACGCAAACATTCAATTCCAACAGATTCCACCACCGAGGCAGAATATATGGCAGCAGCTGAAGAAACAAAGGAAATTGCGTGGATCAAGAAAATCCTTGAAGATTTGCAGATGAAACAAATGCATTCAACACCAATCATGATCGACAACACTTCTGCAATAAATTTGGTGAAGAACCCAATGTTCCATGATCGAACAAAGCACATCAATACAAAATACCATTCGATTCGAAATCATGTTCAGGCCAAAACCATCCATCTACATCATTGTTCCACAAATGAGCAGACCACAGACATCTTCACCAAAGAACTTGGAAGAGAAAAGTTTGAAAAGTTTAGAACGATGCTTGGAATCACCAACATCCCTTCAGATTAAAGGGGGGAATGTTGACACCTAATCCTAAGGGGTTGGGTGAGATTGTATATTTTTGTAATTTAGTAAATAAGGAAAACCAAGAGTCATTGGGAAGTGAATCCCAATAGCCTCACCTCCATGTATAAATACACACACAATCTCCATCCAATATACATTGAGTTTTGTGGAGTTACCTCCTGCTCTGATAGGCACCATAGACATACATTCCCCTAATATATTACAAACAGTAAATAAGAAGCAAAAATGAACATACATACAAACAACATAATAAATTTCGAAATCCAGAGGATACTGTGAATGTTTCACAATAAATGTAGATAATGAAGTTTACAGTAGGTACAGATAATGAAATTTTCCACTGAGGGGCAACGCTAGCCAGTAGAATAAAATATTGGATTTTGCATATGCAGAGGCAAACTAAAATCTGTTGAAACATAGCAAATGCATCCCAACATATATCATCTTATTGTTAAACAATCATGTTCTTCTGGGACACATTCCACTCATAATAATTCAAAATCAAGCCATCAAAAGTGACAATATCCAAGCCTCTCACACCAAGAATAAACCTCATTGGACTCACCAAATCTTGTCCAAAACTCTAGCATACAGCACAAAAACTCTACGATAAAAGAAAAATAAGAGATGTCAATCAAAATTGGCTCAAATAGAATCCACAGTCATATGAGCTCCAGCTGGTAGGAAAGAACAAAAATAGATATGAAAAACATCCTGATCTCCTTATGAATGCATAAGTAAGAACAATGTTGACATGAAAATATTGAATCCACGAGATAAAATCACAAACTACCACTAAAGATGGACTACGAATTCATTCCAAGTTTTCTCCACTTCTTTCAAACACCCTTTTACTAAACTGCTCTCATACAATTTAATATTTTTTGGAGAGATTATTTACATGTAGCTTAAAACCAACTCGTAATTTGACAATAATAGTTAAGAAAACAGATTATGAATTTGGAACACATAAACCAACTGCCTTTTCCGCCATGACATCTTGCCTACAATTTCCCTCACATGTAGTAACCATACACCATAATAACACATATTTTCTCTATGATTAGGTTAACCTGAATTTCACTCCATACTTGATACCAACCAGTATCCTCAATTACCACAACGACTTATGTTATCTTCAATTACCACAACGACTTCTTCTATCCTCAATTACCACAACGACTTTTTCTTATTTTCAAAATTATGAGTCTTAGGGCCATGCAATTAAGGAAAATAATGAATCTCACCTCTGTCTTGGAGTGGCAAAGTCAGAGGTCCCTAGAGGCTAAGAAAGCATCAACAATAACAACAGAAGAGCAACAACAACTTCTCCATTGTCCAAAACAGCACGCCCCTTACCTCTTTCAATGGGTTTTCATTACATCATTCAATCCCTAAAAGACATCTTATAAACCTTCATCTAACTATGGTTCCATTTAGTAACCATGGACATTTTTCACACAATAAAAACATGAAGTCAACCTAGAAGATGAAAATCCAGAGGTTAAACACAAATGGAGTAAAATTGCATAGTTAAGGAACATTAAGGTTAGAGGATAAAATTATGAGTTTTAGGGCCATGCCCAGTGGAATAAAATATTGGATTTTGCATATGTAGAGACAATCTGAAGTTTTTTGAAATACATTAAATGCATCCCAACATATATCATCTTCTTGTTAAACAATCATGTGCTTTTGGGACACATTCCACTCATAATAATTCAAAATCAAGCCAGCAAAAGTGAAAATCTCCAAGCCTCTCACACCAAGAATAAACCTCCTTAGACTCACCAATTCTTGTCCAAAACTCTAGCATACACCACAAAAATTCTACGATAAAAGAAAAAGAAGAGATGTCAATCATAATTGGCTCAAATAGAATCCATAGTCATATGAGCTCCAGTTGACAGCAGAGAACAGAAATATATATGAAAAACATTTCGATCTCCTTATGAATGCATAAGTAAGAACAATGTTAACATGAAAATATCGAAGCCACGAAATAAAATCACAACCTACCACTAAATATGGACTACGAATTCATTCCAAGTTTTCTCCACTTCTTGCAAAAACCCTTTTACCTATTTCCTCTCATAAAATTTAATATTTTTTGGAGAGATTATTTGCATGTAGCCTAAAACCAACTGGTAATTTGATAGTAATAGTTATGAAAATAGATTATGAATTTGGAACACATAAACCAAGTGCCTTTTCTGCCATGACATATTTCCTACAATTTCCCTCACATGTAATAACCATACACCATAATAACACATATTTTCTCTATGATTAGGTTAACCTAAATTTAACTCCATACTCGATACCAACTAGTATCCTCAATTACCACAACGACTTCTACTTATTTTCAAAATTATGAGTCTTAGGGCCATGAAATTAAGGAAAATAACTAATTTCACCTCTCTCTCGAAGTGGCAGAGTCAGAGGTCCCCGGAGACTCAACAAGCCTGAACAATAATAGTAGAAGAGAAACAACAGCTTCTCCATTGTCAAAAACAGCATGCCCCTTACTTCTTTCAATGAGTTTTCATTAGATCCTTCAATCCATAAAATACATCTTATAAACCTTCATCTAACTATGGTTCCATTTAGTAACCATGGACATTTTTCACACAGTAAAAACATGAAGTGAACCTAGAAGATGAAAATCCATAGGCTAAACACAAATGGAGTAAAATTTCATAGTTAAGGAGCATTAAGGTCAGAGGAGAGAATTATGAGTTTTAGGGCCATGCCCAGTAGAATAAAATATTGGATTTTGCATATGCAGAGACATACTGAAATCTGTTGAAACACATCAAATGCATCCCAACATATATCATCTTCTTGTTACAAAATTATGTATTTCTGGGACACATTCCACTCATAATAATTCAAAATCAAGCCACCAAAAGTGAAAATCTCCAACCCTCTCACACCAAGAATAAACCTCCTTAGACTCACCAAATATTGTCCAAAACTCTAGCATACACCACAAAAAATCAACAACAAAATAAAAAGAAGAGATGGAAATCAGCATTGGCTCAAATAGATTCCACAGTCAAATGAGCTCTAGCTGGCAGCAAAGAACGAAAATAGATATGAAAAACATCTTGATCTCCTTTTGAGTGCATAAGTAAGAACAATTTTGACATGAAAATATTGAAGCCACGAGATAAAATCACAATCTACCACTAAATATGGACTATGAGTTCATTCCAAGTTTTCTCTAGTTCTTGCAAACACCCTTTTGCCTAACTTCTCTCGTACAATTTAATATTTTTTGGAGAGATTATTTCCACATAGCTTAAAACCAACTAGTAATTTGATAGTAATAGTTAAGAAAACAGATTATGAATTTGGAACACATAAACCAAGTGCCTTTTCCACCATGACATCTTGCCTACAATTTCCCTCACATGTAGTAACCATACACCATAATAACACAGATTTTCTCTATGATTAGGTTAACTTGACTTTAACTCCATACTTGATACCAACCAATATCCTCAATTACCACAACGACTTATGCTATCCTAAATTACCATAACGACTTCTGCTATCCTTAATTACCACATCGAATTCTGCTTCTGGGACACATTCCACTCATAATAATTCAAAATCAAGCCACCAAAAGTGAAAATATCCAAGCCTCTCACACCAAGAATAAACCTCCTTGGACTCACCAAATCTTGTCCAAAACTCTAGCATACACCACAAAAACTCTACGATAAAAGAAAAATAAGATATGGAAATCAGCATTGGCTCAAATAGAATCCACAGTCAGATGAACTCCAGTTACGCACCTGTGTCTTGGAGTGGTAGAATTCTGCAGCAGCATTAACACGTAGCAGTAGCAGTTCACTTCACTTCAGCAGCACTCAGATGCAGCAAACGTAGCAGACGCAACAACCTTCCTCACTTCTTCACTGGAACAAATGACTGGAACAAAAAAAGAATAGAAGAGATATATGTAGGATGATTGAAAGGAACAAATTTAAAATAAAATCTCAAAACTACCTACAACTAACTAATAACTACCAAGCTGTCGCTCCTCCTTCAGCAAAGGATCTACCGCTCATCCTGTAGCAAAGGATTTATTCTAGCTGCCACTTCTTTGTATAAAATGAGGTAATTAGCTTGGAAAGGAGGATGAATATTAATGTTTTAGTTATGTTTCATTTTTTTAACAGTATTTTAATCTATGGATGTGCACTCTTAAATCATCTAACAATACATCTAACGATTAGCAATAGTACACATGGGCAAGTAGGAGAGTTGTTTTCAAATAATGACACCTTACGGTGTAAATATTGATCATAGGGTTTAATATAGACCTCTAAAGTTTATAATTATGGTGAATAATAATTAACGATGGTCCAATGTTACATTTTGAAAAGGATTGTCTCAATATGAAAATTAACTATGGTCAACCATGGTCCAACTTTGCATTGTGACAATAATTGTATCAATACGAAAATCAAGCATACCAAACCATGTTCACAATATTTATTTTAGGCTTTATAATATTTATCTTAGGGTTTATATACCTTGGGTTTATAATATTTATCCCTCGGATTTAATATTATTCCCTCGGGTTTATAAATTAATCTCATTGGTTTATAATATAAATTCCTTGGGTTTATTAATCTAAGGGTTCTTACTCCTAGGGTTTAATATTATTCATAGGGTTTATAATGTTAATCCTTAGGTCTTCTATTAATTGCCTTGTTTTATAATCATAGTCAACCATGATAATTCTAGGGTTTACAATATTTATCTTAGGGTTTATATACCTTGGGTTTATAATATTAATCTCGTGGATGTAATGTTATTCCATTGGGTTTATAATCCCTTGGGTTTTTACTATTAATCCATTGGTTTATTAGTCCCGTGGGGTTATAATATCAATCTCATTGATTTTATTATTCCCATGGGTTTATAATATCAATCCCCTAGGTTTATTAATCTATGGGTTCATATTCCTAGGGTGTAATATTATTCCAAACCATGTCTGACTATTTGATAGTCGACACTCTTCAACTTTGTTCAAATATAATTGCATATTATTATTGATTAATATTAATAGTCAAACATTGATAGACAATGTTTAAATAGTTTACCATGATCAAACTTGGTCAATCCTATGTTGACCATATTTAGCAATAGTCAACATGATGACATAATCAACCTTTCAAAGGTTAACATGAACAACCATATTCAACCATGTTCAACTGTAGTCAAACAATAATTAAACATAGTGAAAAAATAGTTAGCGATTTTTAACAATAGTCACAGATTGTTAGTGATGTAGGAGCATCAAACTAAAATGACCTAACTGGTCAACTATCTTTACTAAAGAGCGTTCCTATTCACGTAGTTCTATTCCTATTCCAACAGTTCAGTTCATATTCTTACCTCCACGGTTCTCATACATCAAACAATTATGATAGAAAACCAAGCACATGGGTTTGAAGGAACAAAGGGTCAACATGATGATGTATTCCCTCAATTACGTGAGATGTTATAGATAAACGAAGGTGTCATAAGCAAGGATGACTCATGTAACTAATTCCTAAGATGGAGGAATGACTTGAAGGAGTGAAGAAACATGTCCCATGTATATTAATTTGAATAGTGTAGATAAGATAGGTTAGTATTCCTATTTTAGAAGCATTTCCTCTTATTTAGAGATTTATTGCAAGTCTATAGGGTTTTTTTAGTAATATTTACACTTAAAAAGAGATTGGATTGTAAGCCTATGAAGGAGGCAAAGATATATTATATTGTAAGCCTATGGTCAGAGAAAGAGATAGGCAGGAGATGGGAGAAATAATGCAAATCTGGTCATAGATAGGAATGAAAGCTCTGAACAAATGTATGTACATATTTATCAATGAAAGGAAGTTCATTATATGACTCCCTCTATATGTTTTTTGAATTAATGATAGATAGATGAGATCTATCATGCAAAGGGAAGAAATTTTATATATATGTAATTGACTGTGTATGAGGCAGACAAGGTCAGAAGTTCACATTGTAATCAGAGTTGTGTAGTTGTAATGATCCCTCAGTGGTGATTCTATAATCTGAATGTCATATTCTTTGGTCAAATCATGACTTGATGAGGAATAAAAAAGACAAAGGGTGTCAAGTGAAGAGATACATGTTGCATGCCAATGAGAGAGGTGTACATGAATTGATTCAATTATCTGCAAGAAGACACCAGATTCGGCATGGCTGGAACTACATTTGTACCAAGAATGGAATCAATATTTTTGTTAAGAAAATAATGAATGCTATGTTAATAATTGTTCATGGCCAGAAATTGGTCAAGGTACCTTCTTCGAGATTCAAAAAATGATCCTCATCAGCTTGCATAATCCATCAGTTCCATATTTTAGAGGAAAGCTGAAGCATTCTATAGATCTGCATTAAAGGGAGCAGATTTAGATCTATGTATGAAGTCAACAAAAGAAGGGAATTCGTAAGAGAAAACTGTCACCAAAGGGAGATGAAATTAAAAAAAAATTCAGCTCGGTTTTGTTCACATAAAGGTCTATTTCGTAACTTGCGAGCAATTTTCAAAAAAATTCCCGGTTCAGGAGTTTCGAAGTGATCTTTAAACTGTGTTTTTGAAGATTATGTGACTGAAAATGACTTGTTGTGTTTAGAAAAGTGTTGATTTTTCGTACTTGGAATCATTTTTGGTGCCTTCATATCAAGGTAATTTAAAACTTGGGGATACAGCTTATAGTGTAGAAGCTATTAATGCCATAGCCTGATATGAGGATAGTGAGGAGATCTAGTAATATATGTAGGATTATGTACATGTAATTGCTAGCAGATGAGATAAACAAAGAGGAATTTATTTTATGAACAGAGGAGTACGAGTTGGGTTTATAATTAAAATTGAGTTCTAAACACAAAATGTGACCATCTTGTGACAAGTCAATTCTTGACAGAGGGACTAGAAGCACACCCTCATCTTGTAAGAAGGAATTAGGCCTTAGTAGGGCATCATTTGGTATCAGAGAGGGGAGTGCTATTTTAGAGAGACGAAAGAGGTTATATCATCCAGAGATGGTAGTTAGACATAAGCATTTAGAGTGGTCATGAAAGTTGGGCAATAGTAAGCTTTTGAAAGCTTGATAGCCAGGAGCAGGTCTGTTAAGATTTGATATGCTAATGGTCCTTGTTTCTAACATTATTTCCAATGTAGGTGGTAGAAGTTGAAGAGTATATCAACAAGTAGATCACAACTTTGAAGGAGTAAAGAGAGAAGATGGTAAATACTTCTTGAGAAAGAACAGTGTGGAAGAACCTGCTTTTTCTAGCTTTGGATTGGAATATAAGAGAATGGTTGAGTTTTCTCAAGAGAAGATGATTTGAGTGTAGAAGCCTAGAAGGAGCATAGAAGAAATCTTAGAATGTTCCAAATCGAGAACCAATTTTTCCAAAATATAAAATACCGAGGAGAATCTTGGTGAGGTAGTGCAGTAGGGTGAAAGAGAATTGTTATTGTAGAGGCTTATTGCAACTCATAGTAAGTGTGAGGTAACAAATGGAGAAGGAGAAGAAGATGACTACTAATATTCATAGAAGAAGTTCAGAGAAAATACACAGTAGAAGAAGAGACAAGAAAGATTCCAAATAAAATGGCATGGGAAGGAAGATGAATGATGAAGAGTATGATAGAGAAAAGGATGATATAAGAATCCATCTTAGTTTGCTGATGGAGTTGTTCCAGAGCAATAAATAAGACCAAAGGTATGGTTATATAATGATAAAGAACGTGAAATGGCATAATTTACAAGAGAATAGAGGGAATAATACGAATACTCAATTAATAGAGGAGGTTAGGAAGCTTGATCAGAAAATGAATGCTCAATTGAGGTTGGAGAAGCTCAGAGGAGTTGAGCTATGACAAAAGAAAGTTGCTGGAGAAGAAAACGTTCCTTGTAAACTTGAAGATGGAGCAATGATGTTTGAACCATCAGTTGAGGCTACTGAGCCTTATGATTTTGAAATTAACAATTTGTGTATGTTTGCACATGTAATACATAATGATAGACAATATTTGGATATTTTCAAAGAAGAGGAAGAGGAGAGACAAAATATGAACTATGTTTTAAAGAAGAAAGATGAGGCCGTTAGGTCTCATGAGGAATCTCATGCATAGTTGAAGGAATATATTTCTTTTTGGCATACTGCTAGAGCTGTAAGAAAAGAAAGTTTGGCTTATATGGGTAGCTAAAAGAAAGAAGAAGAGAATGAAGATGTCAAGCATACAAATGTAATGATTGAGGAAGCTAACTGAGAGGTTTTATTCTTAAAAAATATGTTAAGGGGGTCTGAGTCAAGCCATGGATTGAGACCTCAAGTAAATGATTTAAGTTTTAGTAATTTTTATGAAGAAATGAGGCTTATTGAAGAATGCATAGGTAGATATGTGAATGAGGAAGATTCAGTTAGCCTATAATGACACATGGAAATGTCACGTAATAGTGACAAAGAGAATAATAGTAATGAAGAGGAAGATGGGACAGATATGACTCATACTGAAGAAAAGTCAATTTTAGAACTGAATAGAGTTTATTTGACTACTATACTTAGTCAAGGAAATGAAGGGAAGATATTGAAGGTTTTCAAGGGAGAAGAAATACATGATGAAGATGATGAGAAGCATTGTGATGAAGTACTTGAAGATTATCAAGCATAAGAGGAGTTGGTGGAATATTTTCTAGAGGAATATGGGTATGAAGATATGATTGTAGGCCGTGATGAATAAGAGTCTCAAGCTTTGGTTGAAACAGAGATATATATTAGTTTTCAAGTTCCTAATCCCTTGGCTAGCATAGGAGAAGTGAAGGGTGAGTGTGTTACTAGTGAGATGAAAGGTAATTTACTTCTTAGGAATAAATTTGAAAATAAGTAGCAGTAAATGAATATTGCAGAGGGGGATGTCTTCAATGAAATTAAGGATGTATGGGTGGTAGAAGAAAATAAGACTGGAAGGAGAAACTAGCAGTATGAAGGTGAAAGTATGAAAGGTTACCATGGTGTTTATATCCCTCAAACTGAAAGAAAAGTTTAGCAGAAAAGTAATTTGGATAGTGAAATAGAAAATTTTATAAAGCTTATGAGGAAGAAACATAAGGAAAGGAGCTACATAAAGAGAAGACAAAAAATGAGTGATATGAAAGGCTGGAATGTAACAAATGTTGAAGGAAAAGAGTAGAGTACCTGAACAATAGCTAAATCAAGAAGAGAGATCACTACAGAACAATTTCTAGGATCCGGGAAGATAGAGAATGGAGACACATGACCAGGTGATCATGTTTTCTTTCTACTTTGGGAGTTTGATGCAGGAGCATCAAACAGGATATCAGATTCAGCGTGGCTGGAATTACATTTGTATTAAGAATGGAATCAATATTTCTGTTAAGAAAATGGGAGAGGCAGTAGTAACAGTCGTTCGTGGCCATAGAGTGGTCAAGATCCCTTCTTCGAGATTCAAAAAATGATCCTCATCAATTTGCGTAATCCATTAGTTTTAGATTTTGGAGAAACACTGAAGTATTCTACAAATATGAATTAAGAGGAGAAGATTTAGATCTATGTATAAAGTCAACAGAAGAAGGGAATTCGTAAGGGAAAACCATCACCAAACTTGTGGGTAAATTTCTGGTCAAAGGAAGATGCAATTTGAAATTCTGCCATCTGGGTTTTGTGTAGACAAAGGTCTATTTGGTAACTCATGAGTGATTTTCCTAAAATATCCTTGGTGTAGGAGTTTCGATTTGATATTTAAAATGTGTTTTTGTATACTTCGTGACTGAAAACGACTTGGTGTGTTTACAGAAGTGTGGATTGTTGGTGCTTGCCATCATTGTTGGTACCTTCATGCCAAGGTAACTGAAAACTTGGGATACAACTTATAGTGTAGAAGCTATTAATGTCATAGCCTAATATGAGGATAGTAAGGAGATCTTGTAACATATTGAGGATTATGTACATGTAATTGCTAGTAGAAGATGCAAGGAAAAGGAATTTATGTTATAAATAGAGGATTTCACGTTGGGCTGAGAATTCGAATTGAGTTCTAAAGACAGAATGTGACGATCCCATGACAAGTCAATTCTTGATAGAGGGACCAAAAGCACACCCTCATCTTGTAAGAAGGAATTAGGCCTTAGTAGGCCATCAGTTTTTTATATTCTAACCATGATCAACTATAATCAAATGTGATCATTGTGGTTTACTATGATTGACAATAGTTATCTATGGTTTCCATTGTCAACCATTTTCAACCATTGTTGACTGTATTTTGCATGGTTGAGCTTCCTCAACCATGCTTAGTCATGTTCAACCATACATAACCTAGGTCAATCATGGTCAATCATAGCCATATTTGGTTAACCAATTCACCATAATAAAATTTTAAAAACCATGGTCAACCCATTGTTTGTTAATTCCTTGCAATTTTCATTCGTAGGGTTTATTAATTCCCTGTGTTTTTAATATTTATCCCTTGGATTTGTTGATACCTTGGGTATAATATTATTCATAGGGTTTAAAATATTAATCATAGGGTTTAATATAAATCCCTATAGTTTATAATCAAGGTGAACAATGGTTAACGATAGTCCAATGTCACATTGTGAGAAATATTGTCTCAATATGAAAATAAACCATGGTCAACCATGGTCCAACGTTGCATTGTGACAACAGTTGTGTCATTATGAAAATAAAGGATGCTAAATGATGATTCACAATGTTTATTTTAGGATTTATAATATTTATCTTAAGATTTATACCTTGGTTTTATAATATTCATCCCTTGGGTTTAATATTATTCCCTCGGGTTTTTTGTATTAATCTCATTCATGTATAATATCAATTCTTGGGTTTATTAATCTAAGGTTCTTACTCCTAGGGTTTAATATTATTCATAGGGTTTATAATATTAAACCTTAGGTCTACTATTAATCGCCTTGGTTTACAATCAACGTCAACCATGATATTTCTAGGGTTTACAATGTTTATCTTAGAAGTTATATACCTTGGATTTATAATATTAATCCCTTGGTTTTATAATATTTATCACTTGGGTTTTATAATCCCTTTGGCTTTTATTGTTAATAAATTTGGTTTATTATTCCCTATGGTATATAATATCCATCCCTTGGGTTTATTACTCTAATGGTTATTATTTGTAGGGTTTAATATTATTCATAGGGTTCATAACATCAATCCTTAGGTCTAATATAAATCTCTTTAGTTTATAATCATGTTCAACCATGATGCAAGGTGGAATTGTGACAAAGATTGTCTCAATATTAAAATCAACAATGATAAACCATGATAATTATAGGGTTTACAATATTTATCTTAAGGTTTATATACCTTGCATTTATAATATTAATCCCTTGGGCGAAATATTCTTCCCTTGAGTTTAGAATTCCTTGGGTCTAATATAAATCCCTTTGGTTTAGAATACCTTTAGTTTTTAGTATTAATCCATTGGATTTATTATTACCATGGGTTTATAATATCAATCCATTGGGTTTATTAATCTAAGGCTTAATATTTCTAGGGCGTAATATTATTCCAAACCATGTGTAACTATGTTTGAAAATCTACACTCTTCATCTTTGACCAAATATTATCGTATATTATTATCGATTAATGTTAATAGTTGAAGAGAGTCAACCACATTTTATAAACATAGTCAATCCTTGATTTAAAATGTTTAAATAGTTGACCATGATAAAAATTGGTCAACCCTATGTTGACCATATTTATCAATATTCAATTTGATTCATAGTCAAACATAATCAACCTTTCAAAAGTCAACATGAACAACCATAGTCAACCATGTTCAATTGTAGTCCAACAAGCATTAACCATAGTGAAAAAATAGTTAGAAATGTTTAACAATAGTAACACATTGTCATGCATTACCTAACCATGGTTAAATATCATCAAATGTGATAAATGTGGTTTACTATGACTCACCATAGTTATATTTGGTTACCATGGTCAACCACTGTCAACCATAGTGGATTGTATTTAGCATTCTTGAGATTTGTTTACCATGGTCACTCATGTTCAACCATAAGTAACATAGGTAAATGATGGTCAATCATAGTCATATATTGTTAACCACAGTCACCGTAATGAATGTTTATCAACCGTGGTTAACCCATTGTCAACCATAGTCAACCCATAGTCAACCATGTTTATTTTAGGGTTTATATACCTTAGTTTTATAATATTAATACCTTGGGTTTAATATTATTCCATTCGGTTTACAAAACATTGGGGTTTTAGAATTAATACCTTAGGTTTATTATCCTCTCAGTTTTATTAACCAAAGAGTACATATTCCTATGGTATAATATTATTCATAGTGTTTATAATATTAACCTTCAGGTTTAATATAAATCCCTAAAATTTATAATCACGGTCAATGATGGTCCAATGTCACATCGTTGCAAAGATTGTCTCAATATGAAAATAAACCATGGTTTACCATGGTCCAATGTCCCATTGTTACAAGGATTGTCTCAATATGAAAATGAAGCAGGTAAACCATGACCAACCATGTTTATTTTAGGGTTTATAATATTTATCTTTGGAATTATATAACTTTCGTTTATAATATTAATCTATTGGGTTGATATAATTCCCTTGGGTTTATTGATTAGGATTTTAGTATTAATCCCTTTCATTTATTATTATATTTTTTTATAATATCAATCACTTGGGTTTATTAATCTAAGGATTCTTATTCCAAGGGCTTAATATTATTCATAGGGTTTATAATATTAATCCTTAGGTCTAATATAAATCCCCTTGGTTTACAATCATGGTCCACCATGGTGAAATGTCACATTGTGACAAAGATGGTCTCAATATGAAAATCAATGATGGTCAGCCATGATAATTCTAGGGTTCACAACATTTATCTTATGGTTTGTATACCTTGAGTTTATAATATTAATCCCTTGGTTGTAATGATATTCCCTTGGGTTTTTAGTATTAATCCATTGGGTTTCTTATTCCCATGGTTTATAATATCAATCCCTTGGGTTTATTATTCCTATGGGATTATAATATCAATCCCCTAGGTTTATTAATATAAGGGTTCATATTCCTAGGGTGTAATATTATTCCAAACCATGTCTAACTATTTTATAGTCAACACTCTTCAACTTTGGTCAAATATAATTTCATATTATAATTGATTAATATTAATAGTTGAACATAGTCAACCACATTATGTAAATGTAGTCAAACATTGATAGACAATGTTTAAATAGTTGACCATATTTAGCAATAGTGAACATGATGACATAGTCAACCTTTCAAAGGTTAACATGAGCAACCATAGTCAAACATGTTCAATTTCACTTAAACAATAATTAACCATAATGAAAAAATAGTTAGATATGTTTAAGAATATTCACACATTATCAGCCATAGCGTAACCATTGTCAACTATCATCAACTGTGGTCACTTTGGTTTAATATGATTGACTATAGCTATTTATGGTTACCATGGTGAAGCATTTTCAACCATAGTTGATAGTATTTACCATGATTGATCTTCATTAGCCATGCTTAGTCATGTTCAATAATATGCAACTAAGGTCAATCATGGTTAATCATAATAATATTTTCTTAACCATAGTCACCATAATCACTATTTAAAAACCATGGTCAACCCATTTTTTATTAATTCCTAGTATTTATTAATTCCTTGCATTTTTAATTGCTAGGGTTTGTTAATTATTATTATTTTTAATATTTATTCCTTGTGTTTGTTGATCCCTTAGGTTTATAATATTTATCTATTAGTTTTACTAATTCATTGGGTTTGTAATATCAGGAAACCCATGATTTTATTAATCACTTGGGTTTAAAATGTTAATTGTTAGGGTTTATTAATCACATGTGCTTTTAATATTGATTCCTTGGGTATGCTGATCCTTTAGGTTTATAATATGTATCCAGTGATTTTACTAATTCATTCAGTTTGTAATAATAAACACTTGGGTTTATTAGTAACTCCTATTTATAATATTAATAATTCCTTTGTTTTATAATTGAATTTTTCTAATTCATTCAGTTTGTAATAATAAACACTTGGGTTTATTAGTAACTCCTATTTATAATATTCATAATTCCTTTGTTTTATAATTGAATTTTACTAATTCATTCATTTTGTAATAATAAACACTTGGGTTATTAGTAACTCTTATTTATAATATTGATAACTCCTTTGTTTTATAATTGAATCTCTTAGGTTTATTAATTAGTTGTGTTAAAAAAATTAATTCATATGGGTTATTAATATCTTGGAATAAATGTTTAAAACATAAGGGATTAATAAACCCTAAGGTTTAATATATGAAAGTTTAAACCTTAAGGTTTAGAATATTAAACCCTAGGGATTAAATTTTATAATATGTTATTATTATTATATATATATAGATATATATTTCAAAGTGATAGCATAATATATTTTAGTTTAATAAATAGTGTGTGTATATAGTTAATATTATTAATATATTTCAAGTAAATATATAAAATATGTTGACAATTATATTAATAAATATATAATAATTATTGATGATAACATAATAGTGAGAGTTGCGGATGCGGGTGAATATTGATGGAGGGCATACGGTGAGCCCTATGCATGACACATGGCTCATCCACATGGTCACACATGGGCTCAAGTTGTGGGCATTAAAACCTGCCAACTGCACTCAACACAACTTCATTAATACGCTCATCGGTCAATGCATCCACCACCCTTTAAAAATTCCTCCACCTTCGCCTTCAGGCAGTCCTCCTTCACCTTCAAGCTACGTCTGCCCCTCTGTGGTCTCAGAGTCGAGCTCTAGAATGCCCACAGGGAGGCGATGAAACCTTTATTATTGTATTGTTCTTGCTCTCGGACACAACGTCTCCCATAGACTCCATTGCCACCTTAATTTTGAATCAGATCCTTCGGCTCCTCCAACTTCTGCTCCTTCGGCTCCTCATAATTTTTTTCATTCAACTATGCTTTCCCAGCCCATAACCACCACCTCCACTAGCTCCATTATGCCTAGGCACCATCGTATGTGCTTCCATTGAGGCAGTGGGTGTGGTAGGGCATCTTGTCCTCTGCTTTCCAATCACTCTTAGTCCTCTTCTCCATCTCTTGAGGATTCCTATGGCCGCTATCCTGCAACTCGCAGTGGCAGAGGCCGTGACCTGGCTTCGAGACAGTCTCGCTCTTTAACTCTTGTTCGACCTTCAAGGTTGAGCCACCCCACCAATCATTTATCCCCGCCTCTACAAACTCTGGAGATGATGCCCTCTCTGTCCACTGTGCACTCAGCTCAATTCCACTACAACTACACCTTGGACTGCCATCGTATCACAACCACCATCTCTATAAGCTTCAAGGAGGAATTTGCCATGACTGATAGCCTTTGCCCAAGGAAAATGCCCAGAAAGTCCAAAATTGACTCGGTATCTCAGCCGTAGTCTCGAAAGTCTCATGTTGTCCTCGTCATCCATGGCACTCCCTCTTCTGGTAGCAAAAGCAAGGGTAGCGGCGACAACGACAACAGTGGCAATGACAACAACATTAAGGAGTGGTTTGGTGATGATGGTTGCATGGGTAGTGCACGCACCAACCGCCCGCACGACGTGCCTCATTATAGGAATGTTGATGACTCAAGGTGCCCAATTTTGGAGGAGAAACCGCCCCCACACAATGACACCTAGCTTCTACAGGTTTCTTTTTTAGTTCGGGTCTCTTTTTCTAGATTACTATGTCGCTACTACTAAATTTCGTAATTCACCACTATTTTTTGTATGAAGCTGATTTCCCCACTGTGGATATCTGTAGTAAGACTATTTTGATTGCTTTCCCTCATTGGGGCAGTCATTATTTTGTTCTTTTGACTTACAATGCCTTTGGAATTGGCTAGTCCAGCAATTCCAGAGGCCAAACTCACCATGTACCATATGTTTTATTAATAGAATTTAGACTTACTTAGAAAAAAAAACATAATAGTGAGAGATAAATACATATTATTAATAATAATTATATGTTCTTATTATTGAATATGTGAATTATATTAAATTTTTAAATATAAATATAAATATATAAGAAATATTTTGTAATAACATATATTATACTAATATATATAATAATGTTGGTATAATGAATATAATATATAAATAAAAAATAATATGGCTATTATTATTTACATAGTTATTAATAATGAGAAATAGTTAGACTTTAAGAAAATACACCTAATTACAGGGAATGTGTTGACCTTTGTCCACCTACTTTGACATGTGTCAACTTTAACTTTAAAAAAATGGAATTACACATCTTATTGTAAAATTGACCATTTGGTTAAATACAATTTTCTTATATATAAATCAATGTTATAGATAATAATGATGAAATTATCATGGAGGAATTATTAGAATTAGAATGATCTCAAATCCCTATGAAATTGGTCAGTAAGGAGCCACCTGGCACGAAGCTAATTTTTAAAAATTTATCAAAAGTAATGGAGAATTTTTCTAAACAATTTTTTCTTACCTATAAATGGATGTCATAATTATTTTTATAAATAATAATCATGAACTTATCAAGAATATTCACAATAAAGTAGGGATAAATATATTTAATTAATTTTTATTATCTAAATTAAAATTAAATTTGTTATTTATTTATTTTTAATGTTTTTAGAAAAGAATAATAATAATGATAACCATAATTTAATTTTATCATTGTGGCTAAACTAGATATTAAATTGATATATGATATTTTTTCATTTAAATTTCATAAAAAAATATATATTTTAATCCTCTTTGAATTTGAACCTAAACATTTTACCAAAGAAACACACACTCTTAACAATTGTTATATATATTTTAAATTTCTCTCCTTTATATTTGTACTTTGTTAATGTGAAAATGAGAAGTTATCCTACTAAAAATGGTTAGGTGTAAGGTCCCACCTTACCTACCATAATTATTATAGAGAAATATTAAATCAAAATGTGATTTTTTTTTTTTTAATAGGACATAGAAGTTATTAGTATCCTTTACAGTACACCCTAAATTCTACTAACTTATCCTCAAAGCTAGAAGGTTCAAGGTTTTTCAAGATCCAAAACATACAACCATAATACTTGCTTCTCAAGACTAAAATCACCTTTAAAATATAAATTATTTAGTGGGATGAATAAATGTAAACCTTTATGAACCACAATTTACAATAAGCTAATTGTTAATTCCATTGTAATTAAATGTGTTCAAGAGTGACTAATTTTATTTTTTCATAAATAACATGCTTATGAGTTATTTTATTAAAAGGATAATTCAAATTATATAGGGTTGGCATCCAATAATTAGGAATTCATATGTGACCTAATATTGCAATAAATTACCCTGGATGCGGGTGTTTAAAAACGATTATACGGTGAGAGGCCTATGAGCTGGCAAGTGGAAAGGCCACATGGCCACCCACAAGCCACACCTATGGCATTAAACTGCATCTATGGACCTTGGTCGTCACCCTGAGCGGCATTTACTCTGCTCCATTCGATGAGGCTACACCCTTCACATCAAAAATCCGCTCCTTAATCGTTCTTCTGGTTATACTCTTCGACCCTCTAGCTCTGCCTCTCGGCCCTATGGCTATGCCTTTTGTCCCGCTGCGAATCTCCATCTCCCGTTTGCTGATTCTTTGCTGATCCAATCATCCTCCCTACAAAGCTGTTGCTCCCCTATGGTTGCAGAGCCAAGCTCTCGTACGTCGACTGGTTGGCGCTGCAATCTCAGAAGTTGTATCGAATTCCTTTCGGGCCACCACTACTCTCAGAGTCTCCTTTTCCATTTCTGCTTCTCGGCTTCCTTCAGCCTCAATTCTTCCTCCGCTTCTTAGTTGCCTCTCGCCAGCCTTACCTCTTCCTCTGCTCAGTGTGTCTTCCATCCCTACTGTGCCAACATGCCTCGTCTAATGCATCGCATGCGATGCCAGCATGGCAGCAGTAGGGGCCACGCCTCTCGACTGCTCCCCTCCTCCTTGTCCAGCTCCTCGTCCTCCTCCCTTGAGCACTCTTGGGGCAGATACCCCAACATTTGCAGTGGTCATGGTCATCTTTTTAGTTCCTTAGATCGACTCCATATCTATGAGCCTTCGATGCATCCTCCACCTCACCTGACCCCCTCTGCCTCTTCAAAGACCCCCACCTTTGCTCAATTTCAATTTCAGTGTGCCTTCGACCGCCCTCTTGTCATTGCCACCATCTCGGTCTCCTTTCGCGAGGGGACTGGTGATGGCCCTCTAAAGCAGTGAAGACACAACAGGTTCCTACCAGGCACAAGTCATTCTTGAACAATGGTAGCAACTCGGGATACTACAAGGAGCAGTGCAAGCAGGACGGGGGAACAGGTGACGATGCCGCGGTGTCTCAACAGGTTGCACCAGACTCCCAACATGGTGAAGATGATGAGTATAGATGTCTTATTATTGAGGAACCACCTCCTGCTCCTCATGAAACTTAGAATTACAGGTCTTTTTCAGTTTAAGGATACTAGCTTCTTAGTTTTGCTATATGCTTACTTCTATGTTTGGAACAATTACTCATGTCTGTATGACGTTGGTTTCCTCCCTCGAGGCAGCGCTTCAAACTCCATCTGGGATGGTTTCCCTACGTGGCCAACTCCATTTTTGTTGTTTTGATGACAAAATGCCACTGATACAGGCCAAAACTGCAGAGGCCAGAGCCTCCATTTAACATATGTTTTATTAATAGATCTTACTCTTACTTAGAAAAAAAAAAAAAATTGCAATAAATTACTTACCCCGATTTTGACGTTTCAGTAGGACTTTAACTCAATGGAGTTATTACAGTAGAAACACCTTGATTGCAAATCTTAAATTAACTTAAGCCTTTTTTTTATGGACGGTTCATAAACATAATTAGATGAAACCATTGAACATTATGAAAACCAATTTACAAGCATGAAATGTAGAGCCATTGAGGCATTTTGTCAAACACTTACAACCATTATCTCTTTAAGGTGTTTTCACAACAATTAGCTAACATGAATCGAAAATTACATGACTTAATTTTTTTTTTTTTTGTAGTGTCAATAATTGAACTTAAGGTATAAGTAGACTATCAACCATATTCATTGTTGAATTTATACCAATGAATATAAATATTTAGGAATTTTAAACATAGCTCACAATGTTGTAATGTGCATCCATTGGGGAATTTTCACAAACAATTGGCAATCATAAAACATGTTGTTATAAGGTTATTTAAATTTTCAAAGGATTAACCATTTGGACTTTAAACACAATTTACAAGTGGTTAGCCTATATTAGATTCATCATTATAAATTATCAGGTAGATCCAATATAAAAAATAACCAAAAAACAAAAAGCAACAACAGGCGGTTCCTACATGCAACAACAAATCTGCAAAACAAAGCAGATTTTGGAATCGGTGTCCACAAACTTTATTTTTCCTCACATTTGGTGTGAAAAAATTCATATAAATTAAGTTTCAAAAAACAACCAAACAAGAAAAAGCTATGAAATAAACTATAAATATACATAATATAATTTGATCCACATACCTAATAGTGAATTTGTACAACTCCAAGATGATGGATGTATGCTCCAACTCCAATAACAGTATGATCCAACGCCAATATCCTTACCAACTCCTCATCAACCACCCGGTTTTCCTCCCAGCCATATCCAGGAAGAACTTCTCCCCCTAGAACCCCCGACCTGCAAAATCTCACAACCAGTACCACAACACAAAAATAAAGAGAGGGATGCAAGGAAAACTAAGGAAGGTAGTTTTCACTTCCTCTAAATACCACTCATGTTCAACCTCAATATATACTAAGTAGATTAGTAAAGAATTCAGATTTGTTTTGGAAGCAATTGGATACTCTCCATATATCTCCCTCTCACAATATTCCTCAAGTCTCTTCAACTCTTGGCATCACCCTTCCCTCTCAATTGAGAATACACGAGACTCATATATAGGAAGAGAAACCAATTCTTGTCATAAAATAGGAGTAATATGCATGCATTGTATTCCATTTAGAGGAGTGTAACTTATGCCATTAAGGAGAGGTATGCATGCCTTATTTAAGGAGAGGTAACATATGCATTAAAGAGAGTGTAAGAGGAATATGCCATTCCTTGATGATTGCATAAAAGAGAGTGTAATGGAATATTTAAAATAGAGAGAGTTACATAGAGCGATGAGAGTCATGAAGGGGATAGGCGTGAATTGATTGAATAGATGAAGTTAATTTGTAATTCCCTTTTAATAAAATATCATAGTCTCATAAAAGATAATGATAATACTAATAATATTGAGGATTAAGTTAATATTGAACTATTAGGATTGATTAAAGATAAGTTAATTTAATTGCCTTCAACTATGCTTGATTACCAATGTATGCAAGGAGATTTACTATTTTGGGAAAGTCATGCTTAAGATGCTAGACATGACTTTCTATTTTTAGAAAGTCATTCCAAAATTGTGTAATTGATATTCTATTTAAGGAAATTTATCCATGATTTTTATTTTGGAGAATAGGGATTCCACACCCCTCTTTCATGCATCTTCGTGCCTTAGTAGATCGAGGACTCCGCGCCCTAATCTACTCCAAAGATCTAAGATTCCATAACTTTATATTTTTAAATGTTTAGGACTCCACGCCCTAAATATACAAGACTCCACGTTATTTTTCTTGGATTTAGGACTCCACGCCCTAATTTCCATGCTTTCTCATCAACTGTGCTTTAAAACTCAGTGTTTCTCCTTATGGTACTGATTGTGAGCTTTTACCCATTTGATGGTTCGTTGGTAAGGCCTTTTTCGAAGGCCTACACACACCACAATTTCATATATCAAAGGAATCATATGAATTTCATAATGAAATTAACTTAACCACATTTTACCATGAATGGTGCATGACTTCCACAGTCATTTAGGTTTTTAAGAAATGAATTCCACAGTCATTCATAACTGAACATCCTTGTTGGAAAATGATCTGGTCCCCTACCACATCCTGATAAGTACAATGATAGACATATATATAATCATGCAAGTCATGTATCATCCATAAATCATAATTTAACCATTTTTTTTCCACATAATCATGAGCATGCAAGGGTCTGTGTGTCTCAATCCAGGATCTCCATCCATGTCACACACCTAATACATAAGTGAGATGAAAAAAGAGAAACATATGCATAACATCATATAAAACACATAATCAAATATACCACACATAATAGAAAAGTCAACTATATAAAACATTTTTCCCAAACCAGTGGTCAATCTTCCATCTAAACATAAGATGAAATATAAATATGTATATAAAACATTATTACCCAATCCAGTGATCACTATGACATTCATAAACATAAAGAGGAAATACATTGATGTATATAAAACATTATTCCTCAATCTAGTGATCAATATTCCATATATATATAACTCATCAAAAATAACCCTCAATAGGAGTGACAAAACTATACTAGGAAAAATAGGACACTACATACTCCCCCTCTTGGAGTAAAAATGGCTCGAAGTTTGACTAAACAAAAAACTCCAGACACATATAAGATGCATCTTCCCAAGTGGCGGAACTAGGACTGTACGGGTCCCATTAAACCTTTACTTGGTCCACCATGCGACATCAGAGTTGTGGAGTGCGACTGTCCAAAATACAAAATGGATCTATTTTCAGAGTCCCCTCACCTATTACCTGTAATTGATGCCAATCTAAAATGTGAGAAGGATCATGAACATACTTACATAACACTGAAATATGAAATACACCATGCATGTGATGAAAAACGTGTGGTAGAGCAAGATGATATGCCATAGGTCCTATCCTTTCGATGATCTCAAAAGGCCGAACATATCAAGGAGAGAGCTTATATCCTTTCCCAAATCTAATAGAGGTTTTCTGAGGTTTTTCTTGAAGAAAAACAAATTCCCCTTCTTTAAAACTATGATCCATTCTATGCATATCAGCATAGCTTTTCTGTCTATCGTGTGTCTCCTTTAATCTTTGTCTTATACGGCACACTTGTTCTTCTATTTCTTGAAGAATTTTAGGACCTACAGAGATTTTTTCCTCTAATATATCCCAACATAAAGGTGTTCTGCATGGCCTTCCATACAATAGTTCATAAGGAGCCATACCAAGAGAGCGATGATAACCGTTATTGTAAGCAAACTCCACTAGAGGAAGATAATATTCCCACTTATATTGTTGATCCAGTACATAGATTCTAATCATGTCCTCCAACACTGGATTTACTCAGTCAGTTTGACCATCAGTTTCTGGATGATAAGCTATACTGAAATTTAATTGTGTCTAAAGAGCTCCATGGAAACTAGTCCAAAATCTTCCTATGAATATAGAGCCTCTGTCTGATATGATTTTCTTCAGAAAACCATGAATTATAATTATATCCTTTATAAATACTTGTGCTATTTCAACTGCTTTGTAAGTATCTCTAACGGGTATAAAATGGGCACTCTTAGTAAGCTTATCCACCACCACAAAAATGGAGTTATGCCTTTTGGTTGTTTAAGGTAATTAAACAATAAAGTCCATATATATTTCTTCCCATTTGGACTCAGGAATGTTATGCAGCTGCAACAATCTTGCTAGATGACCATGTTCTACTTTAACTAGCTGAGATTCCAAACACTTTGCCACAAAATTTTCTACATCCTTCTTCATGCCTATCCAAAAGAAAAATTTCTTTAAATCAGCATACATATTTTGGACTCCCGGGTGAGCCATATATACTACACAGTGAGTTTTTTCAAAATGAACTCACGTAGCCCATCTTGATCTGGGACTACAATCCTTTGCATAAATCTCACCATTCCATCATCATCATAAGAATAACCTTCTACCTTGCTTTTCTTAGCCTCCTCCCCACAAAGAGAAACTTTAACTTCCTTACACCAATCATCTACATCTTGTGCCCTCAAGATGCGCTTCTATAAATCAATCTTTAGTGGAATTACTGAAAAGATGTATGGCCTTCAACTAAGTGCATCAGTTACTTTGTTCAATTTACCCTTGATGTAAGTTATGTCAAAATCATATTCACTTAGAGGTTCTGACCACCTTATTTGTCTAGCATTAAGATCACTTTGAGTAAATATATGTTGCAAACCTCTATGATCTATTTTCAATTCAAATTTCTTCCCCACTGGATAATGTCGCCAAAGTCGCAAGGCATGAACTATGGCTGCTAGTTCTAGATCATGGGTTTCATATTTTTCTTCATGAGGCCTTAACTTCCTAGAGGCATATGCAATCACCCTTCCCTCTTGTGATAAAATGGCACCCAATCCACCTTTTGACACATCTTTACATACTATAAATGGTATATCCATATCTAGAACCTTCTGTATCGGAGCTGTAGTCAAACATTGCTTGAGCTTGGAAAAATCTTGCTCACACTCATCTATCCACTAAAATCGTGCTCCCTTCCTAAGCAATGAAGTGATTGGGATGGCTATTTTTTAAAAACCTTCCACAAATCTCCAATAGTATCCTTCCATACCCATGAAACTATAGACTTTATGTACATTAGAGGGCGTTGGACATCCGGAAATTGCATCGATATTTCTTGGGTCAACTGAAAGTCCTTCACTGGAGATGATCTGTCCAAGATAATGGATTTTTGATTGAAAAAAAGAAAATTTGGATATTTTTGCATAAAGCTTATTTTCTCTTAAGCATTGCAATACCACTCCTAGGTGTTTCTCATGCTCTTCGGGGGACTTTGAATAGATTAGGATTTCATCAAGGAACAATTGTACAAATTTGTCCAAGTACTTCTGAAATAAACCATTCATCAGACTCATAAAAAATCCTAGGGAATTAGATAACCCAAAGGGAACAACCACGAACTCATAATGACCAAAACAAGTTCGAAAAGAATTTTTGGAAATATCCTCTTCTTTAACTCTAAGCTGATGATATCTTGATCGAAGATCGATCTTGGAGAATATAGTGGCTCCCTTCATTTTATCAAATAGATCTTCAATACGAGTCAAAGGGTATTTATTTCAAATAGTTACTTGATTCAATTTCCTGTAATCAACACATAGATGAAGAAATCCATCCTTCTTCTTTACAAATATCACAGGAGCTCCCCAAGGTGAAACACTAGGTCTAATCATACCCCGACCAAATAACTCTTGAAGTTGCACTTGCAACTCACGAAGTTCAACAAAAGAAATCTAGTAGGGAGCTTTGGATATAGGTTTAGTACTGGGATTAAGCTCAATTGAGAAGTCAATCTCACACTTTGGAGGTAAACCAGGAAAATCCTCTGGAAAGACATCAGATAATTCTTAAAGGAAAGGATATTATTCAAAGGATGAAAGCTCTCCCTCATTTAAAGTCATTACAGCATAAATTTGACATTTTTTTCTGAGACTTCGCTTCATCTCCAAGAATGAGATAATTATTAAGGAAAAAGGTCTTCTTTTCCCATGGAGAACCCTAGATTGACCCTCATCACTCAAAAACTGAAGGGTTTTTCTTCGAAAATTGAACACAGCCCAGCAGGATTCAAGCTAGTCCATCCCAATTATCACATCATAGTGATTTAGTGGTGTCACATAAATACTAACACGTGTGACACACACTCCCAAGTCTAAAGGGCACTCTTTCACAAAGCATTCAACCTTTTGAGATCATCCTGAGGCCATCTCAACCTGATCGAAATCATCTTGCTCTACTGCCACTAATTTAAATTTCAATAAAGCATTAGGAGAAATAAAAGTTTTAGTTGCATCAAGATCAATCAAAATAGTAACATCCATACTATCTAGCTTATCAGATGCTTCAAGCATAGTAGATTGATTCTCAACTTGGTGATTCTGCAACACTGCATGAATCCTATGGGCTCTACCCATATCTCTAACAGTGGTTCGTTCTTGATCTGATTGTTCTTTAGTATTCTTTTCAGGGAAATCTCTCTCATAATGAGGTCCTCCACAAGTCCAACATCCATTAGTGGGATCAGCTTTCATAAATTTGATCCTTTTATTAGGCGTTTCTTGAGTGCGAGCACTACTTTGCTGAAGTTGTTGCCTTAAATTATTTCCTTGGTTCTTAAAAGTATGATTCTTTTGGAATCCATGATGATGTGAACCCCCTAACTTATTTCTTACATATTGGCCTCCCCTTCGAGGATGTTTCCCATGGAATGATATATTTGTGGTTTTATCCCCGACTTTGTTGCCCAACAATTATTCCTCGAGTATAATTTCTTGTTGCACTACATCATGCAATGTAGTAGGCCTCAAAATGTGCACCATCTCCTTTATAATAGGATTCAAACCATACAAAAACTTGTTTACCTTGAGGGCTTTGTTATTTATATGGGTGGCATATCGAAGCAATTCCATGAATCGTGCCTCATATTCAATTCAAGGATTGTCTTAGTTCCTTGCTTAAGATCATGGAACTCATTCAACTTCCTCTCCAAGTATTTAGCAGAAAGGTACTTTGCTTGAAATTTCTCTTCAAATCATTCCCATATCAAGGTAGACATAGAGTACCCCAATTGGGACTCTAAGTTCCTCCACCATAATAGTGCACTCTCCTTAAGTTGGTAAATAGCCAACTTTTCCTTTTGCTTGCTAGAATAGTTCCGCAACTCAAAACATAGGTGCATGTTTTCCAACCAAGATTCTGCTACCTCCCCTTTTGTGGTACCATTAAAGATAGGAAGCTTAACTTTTTCCAACTCTCTATGTACATCTCCATCAGATGGTATTTCTTGCCTTTCTGCTTGAGATGAAGAACCAGGCACTAAAGGATTTCCCCCAACCTTATTAATCAATACGTCAATCATCTATTGGAAATATAACATCATATCCCTTACTTCCCTAATGGATATTTGTTCAAATTCTTTACCTTGGGGAGGTGGAGATCAGACTTCCTTCCTCTTCCTTGATGCTCTCTCCATGATTACTTAACTTGACCAAAAAAAAATCAAGTAAGTAAATAAAGTTTTTAGCTTTGATTATTAGTAGGCAAGCCCTAGGTCCTATAGTTTTGAACTTGGCTCTGATACCATATCTAAGGTCCCACCTTACCTACCATAATTATTAAAGAGAAATATTAAATCAAAATGTGATATTTATTTTATTTTTTTATAGGACGTAGAAGGTATTAGTGTCCTTTAGACTCCACCCTAAATTATACTAACTTATCCTCAAAGCTACAAGTTTAAAGGTTTATGAAGATCCAAAGCATACAACCATAATACCTGCTTCTCAAGACTAAAATCACCTTTAAAATATAAATTATTTAGTGGGATGAATAAATGTCAACCTTTATGAACCACAATTTACAATAAGCTAATTGTTAATTCCATTGTAATTAAATGTGTTCAAGAGTGACTAATTTGATTTTTTCCTAACTAACATGCTTATGAATTATTTTCTTAAGAATATAATTCAAATTATATAGGGTTGGCATCCAATAATTAGGAATTCATATGTGAGCTAATATTTCAATAAATTACTTACCCCAATTTTGACTTTTCAGCAAGACTTTAACTCAATGGAGCTATTACAGTAGAAACACCTTGATTGCAAAACTTAAATTAACTTAAGCCTTTTTGTTTTATGGACGATTCATAAATGTAATTAGATGCAACCATTGAACATTATGAAAACCAATTTACAAGCATGAAATGTATAGCCATTGAGTCATTTTTTCAAACACTTACAACCATTATCTCTTTGAGGTGTTTTCACAACAATTAGCTAACATTAATCCAAAATTACATGACTTCATTTTTTATTTTTGTAGTGTCAATAATTGAAATTAAGGTATAAGTCTACTATCAGCCATATTCATTGTCGAATTTATACCAATGAATATAAATATTTAGGAATTTTAAACATAGCTCACAATGTTGTAATGTACAGCCATTGGGGAATTTTCACAAATAGTTAGCAGTCATAAAACATGTTTCCATAAGGTTACTTAAATTTTCAAATTATTAACCATTTAGAATTTAAACACGATTTCCAAGTGGTTAGCCTATATTAGATTCATCAGTATAAATTATCAGGCAGATCCAATATAAAAAATAACCAAACAGCAAAACAAAACAACAGGCGGTTCCTACATGCAACAACAAATCTACAAAACAAAGAAAAGTTTGGAATCAGTGTCAAAAAACTTGATTTTTGAAATCAAATTCGTGGTGAAATGGACTTTTGGCATGGATACCCCATGAATTTGAGTTGAATCGCAACAGGAATGCCCAGAAATGCGATTCTTCAAAACAACAACAACCCCAAAATCTTACAATCTCATTTATGACTTCTATCAAACACATAGTATTAAAACTTATCTAAATCTGTAAAAAGAAGAGGAAAACGTATTTAAGCCATTAAAACATTTTCATCTAATTCATGGAAACCTACAAGATTAGTCCATTAGGACTTGTTGTCAATCGATTCAACATTATACAAGAAAATACTTCTACAACCATTACGAAATTTCCTCACATTTGGTGTGCAACACCTCATATACATTAAGTTTCAAAAAACAACCAAACAAGAAAAAGCTATGAAATAAACTATAAAAATATGTAATATAATTTGATCCACATACCTGACAGTGAATTTGTACAACTCCAAGATGACGGATGTATGCTCCAGCTCCAATAAGAGTATGCTCCAACGCCAATATCCTTACCAACTCATCATAACACACCCGGTTTTCCTCCAAACCATATCCAGGAAGAAATTATCCCCTTGGAACCCCCGAGCTGCAAAAGCTCACAACCAGTACGACAACACAACAATAGAGAGAGAGATGCAAAGAAAACTAAGGAAGATAGTTTCCACTTCCTCTAAATACCACTCATGTTCAACATTAATAGATACTTAGTAGATTAGTAAAGAATTCATATTTGTTTTGGAAGCAATTGGATACTCTCCATATCTCTCCCTCTCACAATATTTCTCAAGTCTCTTCAACTCTTGGCATCACCCTCCCCTCTCAAGTGAGAATACACGAGACTCATATATAGGAAGAGAAACCAACTCTTGTCATAAAGGAGGAGTAATATGCATGCATTGAATTCCATTTAGAGGAGTGTAACTTATGCCATTAAGGAGAGGTATGCATTCCTTATTTAAGGAGAGTGTAACATATGCATTAAGGAGAGTGTAAGAGGAATATTTTATGGCATATCTTTAATGAGTGTAAGAGGAATGTTTTATGACATACCTTTAATGACTGTAAGAGGAATATTCCATTCCTTGATGAGTGCATAAAAGAGAGTGTAATTGAATATTTAATATAGAGAGAGTTACACAGAGCCATGAGAGTCATGAAGGAGATAGGTGTGAATTGATTGAATAGATGAAGTTAATTTGTAATTCCCTTTTAATAAAATATCATAGTCTCATAAAAGATAATGATAATACTAATAATATTAAGGATTAAGTCAATATTGAACTATTAGGATTGATTAAAGATAATTTGATTTAATTTCCTTCAACTATGCTTGATTAACAATGAATGCAAGGAGATTTACTATTTTTGGAAAGTCATGCTTGAGATGCTAGACATGAATTTCTATTTTTAGAAAGTCATTCCAAAATTGCTAGATTGAGATTCCATTTAAGGAAATTTTCCATGAGTGGTATTTTTATTTCGGATAATAGGGATTCCGCATCCCTATTTCATGCATCTATGTGCCTTAGTAGATTGAGGACTCCGCGCCCTGATCTACTCCAAAGATCTAAGATTCCATAACTTTATATTTTTAAATATTTAGGACTCCACACCCTAAATATACAAGACTCCGCTTCCTTATTTTTCTTGGATTTAGGACTCCACACCCTAATTTCCATGCTTTCTCATCAACTGTTCTTTGAAACTCCATGTTTCTCCCTATGGTACTGATTGTGAGCTTTTACCCATTTAATGGTTCATTGGTAAGGCCTTGTTCAAAGACCTGCACACATCACAATTTCATAGATCAAAGGAATCATATGAATTTCACAATGAAATTAACTTAACCACATTTTACCATAAATGGTGCATGACTTCAACAATCATTTAGGTTTTGAAGAAATGACTTCCACAGTCATTCATAACTGAACATCCTTGTTGGAAAATGATCAGGTCTCCTACCACATCTTTCTCAGTACAATGTTAGACATATATATAATCATGCAAGTCATGTATCATCTATAAATCATAATTTAACCATTTTTTTCCACATAACCATGACCATCCATGGGTCTATGTGTCTCAATCCAGGATCTCCATCCATGTCATACACTTGATACATAATTCCGATGAAAAAAGAGAAACATATGCATAACATCATATAAAACACATAATCAAATATACCACACATAATGGAAAATACAATTATATAAAACATTTTTCCCAAACCAATGGTCATTCTTCCATATAAACATAATATGAAATATAACTATGTACATAAAACATTGTTACCCAACCCAGTGATCACTATGACATACATAATCATGTACATAAAATATTATTCCTCAATCTAGTGATCAATATTCCATATATATATAACTCATCCAAAATAACCCTCAAAAGGAGTGACAAAACTATACTAGGAAAAATAGGACACTACATCAGGCTAGGCATTGTATACATTTTCATCTCCATTTGACATTTGTCAGCTTGTTGTTTTGACATGTGTCAACTAAAGAAAAAAATGGAATTACGCATCTTATTGTAAAATTGACCATTTTTATAAATAAAAATTTCTTGTAAATAAATGAATGTTATAAATAATAACTAGGAACTTATGATCTAGGTTCTCCTATTGAAAACTAGTGAGCCTAGGAATTGTCTACTTTTTTCATCTCCATTTGACATTTATCTCTCTCCTGTTTTGACATGTGTCAACTCTAATTTAAGAAAAAAAAAAGAATCACACATATTATTGTAAAATTGACCATTTTGTTAAATAAAATTTGTTTATATATAAATGAATTTTATAAATAATTATGATGAGATTATTGTAATTAAAATGATCTCAAATCCCTAGGAAATTGGTGGGTGGGGAGCCACTTCACACAAATGTGATTTTTAAATTTATTAAAAGTAATGGAGAATTTTTCTAAATAAAATTTTCTTATATATAAATAAATGTTATAAATAATAATGAGGAACTTATCATGGAGGAACTTATGAGAACTGGAAGGAATTACACATCTTAGAATTGGAAGGAACTTCTCTAGTTTATTTTATACCTTGTTAATATGAAATTGAGAAGTTCTCCTATTGAAAATGGTCATGCTAGGCATTTTCTACCTTTTCACATCCATTTGAAATTTTTCCATCTATTTTTTTGACATTTTTCAACTTCAAATTAAGGAAAAAAAAAAGGAATTACACATCTTAATGTAAAATTGATCATTTTGTTAAATAAAATTAACTTATATATAAATTAATGTTATAAATAATAATAATAAAATGATCATGGAGGAACTTATTAGAATTAGAATGATATCAAATACCTACAAAATTGGTGGGTGGGGAGCCAAGTGACAAGAATCTAATTTTTAAAATTTATTAAAAACAATGGGTCACTTTCCTAAATAAAAATGTGTTATATATAAATTAATTTTATAAATAATAACGAGGAACTTATCATGGAGGTTATCCTATTCAAAATGTCCAAGCTAGGCATTTTCTACTTGTTTCATCTCCATTTGACATTTGTGTGTCTCCTATTTTGACATGTGTCAACTCTAACTTAAGAAAAAAAAAAGGAATTACACATCTTATCGCAAAATTGACCATTTTTTTAGATAAAATTAGTTTATATATAAATGAATGTTATAAATAATAAGGGTTAACTTATCATGGAGGAAACTATTGGAATTTGAATGATCTCAAATCCCTAGGAAATTGGTTGGTGGGGAGCACAAATCTTATTTTTATAATTTATTAAAATTAGTGGAGGATTTTGCTAAATAAAATTTTCTTATATATAAATAAAAGTTATAAATAATAACGAGGAACTTATCATGGAGAAAATTATTATAATTGGAGGGAAATAGACATCTTAGGTGGAAAGTGGTGGAATTATTAGGTGGATGGTAAGGATTTAACTTCCATGAAATTATATATAAATGAATGTTATAAATAATAATGATGAACTTATCAAAATTCTCCACCATAAAGTAGGGATAAATATATTTAATTATTTTTTAATATCTAAATTGAAATTAAGTTTTTATAATAATAATAATAATAATAACGACAATTTAATTTTAAGATTATGGCTAAATTAGATATTAAATTGATATATGATATTTTTTCATTTAAATTTTACAAAGATATATATCTTTTAATCCTCTTTGAATTTGAACCTATAACATTTTACCAAAGAAACACATATCCAGAGGTGGTTTATTCCCAAGACCACTTGGAATAATAGAATCTGCTAGATTTGCGATTCTATGCAGGTGAAAGATGAAAAGTAGTTCCTTTTATACTACCCTACTCTTACTCACATTCTCTCTCAATTTCCTACCATCTACCACACTTCCAGCCTTCTTTACCTATTAAGCCAACTTGCCTATAACAATCTTGTAGCACTTATTTCCCTTCTCTTTGACAATAGAAACAAGATTTTGAAGAATCAAACTTAGATTATTTCTCCTTTCTTAAGGTCCGATAGACTGCATTAACAAAGTGAGACTGTGCGGTGGTTTATTCCCAAGAGCCCTTAGAATGATAGAATCTATCAGATTTATGATTCTAAGAAGGTTGAAGATGAAAATCACTTTCTTTTAGACTGCTACTCTTACTCACATTCACTCTCAATTCCCTACCATCTTCCAAACTTCTAGTCTTCTTGACCTATTAAGTCAACCCACCTATATCGATCTTGGAGCACTTATTTCCCTTCTCTTTGACCATAGAAAGAAGATTTTGAAGAATCAAACTTCGATTCTTTCTCCTTTATTAAGGTCCCATAAATTGCATTGGTCTTAACCAAAGGTAATCATCATCTTCTTCGTTGTCATTGTCGTCATCATCCTCATCATCATCATCATCATATATATATATATATAATTTCTCTCATTTATATTTATACTTTGTTAATATTAAATTGAGAAGTTCTCCTATTGAAAAATATCAAGCTAGGCATTGTCTGCCTATTCATTTCCATTTTCCATTTGTTTGTCTCATGTTTTGACATGTGTCAACTTTAACTTAATAAAAAAAAAAGAATTACACATCATATTGTTAAAATCACCATTTTGTTAGCTGAAATTTTCTTACATAGAAATGAATGTTATAAATAATAATGATGAACTTATCATGTAGGAGCTTATTAGAATTACAATTTTTCTAAATAAAATTTTCTTATATATAAATCAATGTTATAAATAATAACGAGGAACTTATCATGGAGTTTCTCCTATTGAAAATGGCCAGGCTAGGCATTACCTACTTTTTTTTATCTCCATTAGACATTTGTTTGTCTCCTGTTTTGACATGTGTCAACTCTAACTTAAGGAAAAAATGAATTACACATTTTATTGTAAAATGGACCATTTTGTTAAATAATATATAGATATATATATATATGCTATAAATAATAATGATGAAATTATCATGGAGTAACTTATTAAAATTATAATGATCTGAAATCCCTAGGAAATTTGTGGGTGGGGATCCACTTGGCACGAATCTAATTTTTAAAATTTATTAAAACTAATGGAGCATTTTGCTAAATAATTTTTTCTTATATAGAAATAAATGTTATAAATAATAACTAGAAACTTATCATTGAGGAAATTATTAGAATTGGAAGGAATTACATATCTTAGGTGGAAATTGGTGGAATTATTACGTGGATCGTAAGGATTTAACTTCCATGAAATTATATATAAATGTATGTTATAAATAATAATAATGAACTTATCAAGAATATAAACGATAAAGTAGGGATAAATATATTTAATTAATTTGTAATATCTAAATTAAAATTAAGCTTGTTATTTATTTATTTTTTATGTTTTTGAAAAAGAATAATAATAATAATGATAATTTACTTTTAGATTATGGCTAAATTAGATATAAAAATGATATGTGGAAATTTTAATTCAAATTTTATAAAGATATATATTTTAATCCTCTTTCAATTTGAACCTATAACATTTTACCAAAGAAGCACATGCTATTAACCATTGTTATACATATATGTGTGTGTGTGTGTGTGTGTATATGTATATATGTATTAAATTTCTCTCCTTTATATTTATATTTTGTGCTTTATAAAATTAAGAAGTTCTCCTATTGAAAATGGTCAAGCTAGGCATTTTCTATATTTTTTTATCTCTATTTAACATTGGTTCGTTTGTTGTTTTGACATGTGTCAAGTTTAACTTAGAAAAAACATAATTACACTTCTTATTGTAAATTGATCATTTTGGTAAATAAAATTTACTTATATATAAATGATCATAATGAACTTATCGTGAAGGGACTTGTTAGAATTAGAATGTTTTCAAATCCCTAGGAAATTGGTTGGTGTAAAGTCACGTGGCACGAATCTAATTTCTAAAATTTATTAAAAGTAATGGAGCATTTTGGTAAACAAAATTTTCTTAAATATAAATTAATGTTATAAATAATAATGAGGAACTTATCATGGAGTTTCTTCTATTGAAAATGGTCAAGCTATGTTTTTTCTACCATTTTTATCTCGAATTGAAATTTGTCCCTCTGTTGTTTTCACATGCGTCAAAGTTAACTTAAGAAAAAAAACAAATTACACATCTTATTGTAAAATTGACCATTTTGTTAAATAAATTTCCTCATATATAAATTAATGTTATAAATAATAATTATGAGCTTATCACGGATGAACTTATTGAATTATAATTATCTCAAATACCTAGGAAATTGGTGGTTGGGTAGTCAAGTGGCACAAATCTAGTTTTTAAAATTTATGAATAGTAATGGATAATTTTGAAAAATAAAATTTTATTATATACAATGAATGTTATAAATAATAACAAGGAACTGATCATGGAGAAACTTATTAGAATTGGAAGGAATTACACATCTTAATTGGAAATTGGTGGAATTATTAGGTGGATAGTAAGGATTTAACTTTCATGAAATTATATATAAATTAATGTTATAAATAATAATGATGAACTTATCAAGAATTTGGAAAATAAAGTAGGGATAAATATATTTAATTAATTTTTAATATCAAAAATTAAAATTAGGTTTGTTATTTATATATTTTTAATTTTTTTGAAAAAGAATAATAATAATAATGATCATAATTTAATTTTATGATTATAGCCAAATTAGATATTAAATTTATATATGAGATTTTTTATTTTAAATTTTACAAAGATATATATATTTCAATTATGTTTGAATTTGAATCTATAACATTTTACCAAACAACACATACTCTTAACCATTATGGTTCTCAAACTTTTGTGGTTGTTGTTAATTGCAGAATCCAGATTTTCCACAGTATCATAAAACATTGGATTTTCCGCAGTATCATAAAACTATGGTCGACATTTCGAATCCCAATGGGGATCCATCTTCAGGACGAGAAAATGAAATTGATAAGTTATATATACATACACACACATATATTAAATTTATACATATACACACACATTTATTAAATTTGTCTCCTTTATATTTATACTTCTTTAATATGAAATTGATAAGTTATCTTATTGAAAATGGTCAAGCTAGGCATTGTCTACATTTTTCATCTCCATTTGGCATTTGTGCATGTGCTATTTTGACATGTGTCAAATTTAACTTAAGAAAAAGAAGGAATTACACATCTTATTGTAAAATTCACCATTTTGTTAAATGAATGTTATAAATAATAACGAGGAACTTATCATGGAGTTTTTCTTATTGAAAATGGTCACCCTAGGCATTGTATACTTTTTCATCTTCATTTGACATTTGTCCATCTCGTGTTTTGGAATGTGTCAACTCTAACTTAAGAAAAAAATAATTAAACATATTATTGTAAAATTGACCATTTTGTTAAATAATATTCTTTTATATATAAATGAATGTTATAAATAATAATGATGAACTTATCCTCCATGATATTATTAGAATTAGAATGATCTCAAAACCTTAGGAAATTGGTGGGTGGGGAGCCACTTGGCACGAACCTAATTTTTAAAATTTATTAGAAGTAATGGTGCATTTTGCTAAATGAAATTTTCTTATATAAAAATTATAAAGAGGAACTTAACATGGAGAAACATATTAGAATTGGAAGGAATTACACATCTTAGGTGGAAATTGGTGGAATTATTAGGTGGATGGTAAGGATTTAACTTCCATGAAATTATATATAAATGAATGTTATAAATAATAACGATGAACTCATCAAGAATATCCACAATAAAGTAAGGATAAATATATTTAATTAAGTTCTAATATGTAAATTAAAATTAATTTTGGTATTTATTTATTTTTAATATTTTTGAAAAATAATACTAATAATAATATTTATAATTTAATTTTAAGATTATGTCTAAATTAGATATTAAAGAGATATATGAGAGTTTTCATATATATATATATATATGTATGTATGTATGTATGTATGTATGTATGTATGTATGTATGTATGTATTTCTGAGATAAAATGTTATAGGTTCAAATTCAAAGAGGAATATATATATATATATATATATATATATATATATATATATATATATTCCTCTTTGAACTTGAACCTATAACATTTTATCTCAGAAATACATACATACATACATACATACATACATATATATATATACTTTTTTAATATGAAATTGAGAAGCTTTCTTATTGAAAATGGTCACCCTAGATATTGTCTACCTTTTTCATCTCCATTTCACATTTGTCCTTATGTTGTTTTGACATGTGTCAACTTTAATTTAAAAAATAAATTACACATATTGTAAAATTGACCATTTTTTTAAATAAAATTTTCTTATATATAAGTAAATGTTATAAATAATAATGATGAACTTATCATGCAGGAACTTATTCGAGTTAGAATGATCTCAAATCCCTAGGAAATTAGTGAGTTGGGAACCACTTGGCACAAATATAATTTTTAAAATTTATTAAAAGTAATAGAGAATTTTTCTAAATAAAATTTTATTATATAATAATGAACAACTTATCATGGAGGACCTTATTATAATTAGAATGATTTCAAATCCCTAGGAAATTGGTGGGTGGGGAGCCAGCTGACACAAACCTAGTTTTTAAAATTTATTAAAAGTAATGGAGCATTTGGCTAAATAAATTTTCTTATGTACAAATGAATGTTATAAATAATAACGAGGAACTTATCATGGAGGAACTTATTATAATTGGAAGGAATTACACATCTTAGGTGGAAATTGGTGGAATTATAGGTGGATGGTAAGGATTTAACTTCCATGAAATTATATATATAAGTATGTAATAAATAATAATGATGAACTTATCAAGAATATTCATGATAAAGTAGGGATAAATATACTTAATTAATTTTTTATTTCTAAATTGAAATTAAGTTTCTTATTTATTTATATTTAATTTTTTTGAATAATAATAATAATAATAATGATAATTAATTTTAAAATTATGGCTAAATTAGATATTAAATTGATATATCAATTTTTTTCATTTAAAGTATATATATATATATATATATATATATATATATATATATATATCCTCTTTGAACTTGAACTTATAACATTTTACCAAGGAAACACATACTCTTAACCATTATTTTATATATATCTTAATTTTCTCTCCTTTATATTTTTACTTTGTTAATATGAAATTGAGATTTATAATTTCTCCCTTCCACACAAAAAACAAATATATATATAAAATAAGAAATTAAATAATGTGAAAAATTTTCAAACTATAATTGCATTAAATCAAAATTCTTAAGTTAACTATCATACAAAGTTTCTTTAACTAATCATGATAAATTCGAACATTAATTATTGAGATTTTTTTTTGTTTCGGAATGGTCATCCTTGACATAAAATTTTCTTAACTAAGGTTAACTTACGTAGTCACTAGTTATTATGGGATTCATAGTAGCTGTTCAAAGGAAACCGTAATTTCCTATGGAAAGATAAGAAAGAATGAAAGAAAAATTTAACGTCCACAAGGCTAAAGATGGCCTATGGGACCTCTTCTAGAGTAAAAAATTTAAAGAAATGTATACACAAAGATATTAATTCTCTTCAAAATTGATCTATATTGGTTCTATATATGCATATATCATGTGTAACTTTTCATTTTTTTTTTTTTTAAATTTTGAATGCATAAATAGATAAAATGCCTTGAAATTTTACTTGGACACTTCGATGGTGTAAACTACACATTTGAAAAACCAACAAATGTTGCTAGAAAAAATTTAAATTTAAATTTAAAAGTGGAATTAATGGCTCTAGGAAAATGGATTTCCAAATTAATTTAAAATTTTTAAAAGGAGATAGCTAAAATTCTAAAACAAACTATAACACCCAACTTATTTCTTAAACATTTTATGTTAAAACAAATTTTTAAAAAATACATTTAAAAGATTTAATAGAGAAAGGGATTAAAGAATATGAGTATTCGTTAATAAAAATACTCGAGTTTTTTATGAATAAAAGTTAATTCAGTTGTTGAATAATTCATTGGTAAATTAATTCCAAGATTCTAGAGTAAAAAGGAAGAGGAAGTTTTGGACAATTACCTTCCCCAAAGACGATAACGAAGAAATCCTAGGAAGGGGAAGGGGTTGTGTAAAACAAAAAGGAAAATACAGTTAATAAGGGAAATGTTGCAGGAAAGAGTTTTCTAGAGCTCGTTTGGAGCGAGTGAAACTCTCTAACCCAAAGGAAGATTAGGTTAGATCGACATCTGGAGGTCTAAATTTTGCATAATACTGCTACCTCGGACTATGGTGCGGAGCACGGGGGAGTTGAGGATGTGATTGCCTCACTCATTGTAGGGTGGAATAATCATCATAACAATAGTTGAGATAATTATCTGTACTATCTATGGTTATTTTTGGAAAATAATTGATCATTATGAGTTTAATTTTATGTTTAATTATTTTTAGTGAACATGGATATATCTGATAGATGAATGGAAATATACAGAGATATTCCTTTCTAGAATAAAACAGGAATATTTTTTTTATAAAATATGCAAATATTTAGCTGGATAGAATGTTCAAGTAATTTTCTTAGCTAGAAGGATACAGACATTGTGAATAATTCTCTAAATAGCCATAAAAATAGAAGGTTCATAACATAGTAGAGATGTGGTATAAAACTACAGTGTGCACCATAAGAATAAAGGAATAATTATGTGCTCTCTATAAAATAATAAAAGAGCTAGAAATAAATCACTGCAAGTATGTATACGATAAGAAATAAAATTTTGTGTGCCATCTTGCTGAGAAATATATAGTAGTGCCTGGTAAAGGAAAGTAAATTTTCATTATTGAGTAGCCTCAAAAATTTCAGTGGAAAATGAGAAGTCCACACCGAGGTTTAGGATTTAGATTCCATGGCTAACAGAACTGAATCCCTTTTCCTCTGGCCATCTGAGTGCATATTTGCATTTTAGTATTATTTCCCATTTAGAAACCCTTAGTTGTGAAATTCTGCTATGTTGTGATTGGAAACAAACTTATTATTAGGATAATAAAGAAATTGGAATTCATACATGCAGAAAATTGTAAGGTGAGCTAAATTTCCAGAAATATAGTAATACATATTGCATCATGAACCATACCATAATTTTCATGTCTTAAGTAAACAGAAAAATTGTTTTACAACATGATGGAGAAAAACAGAAGTAGGAGAATTATATATAAACACATAACTTATACATTTAGCACCGACAATTTCAGTCTCAATGTTAACTCAGGCCGCAAAAGGCTGAGGAGACCAGGGTATAAACCCTCAAAAGATTCTTATACAACAAATAAATAAAATTATACAAATACCAATAAGAAGCTATCATGTTCACATTCAAATCCGAGAAGAAAAAAGAAACAAAACTATGCTAGATCCTATACACCAGATTACATGCTTCTAGAAGCAAATAAAGAAAAACCCAGAACTTAAATTCTAAAACTTGGCCCAACCATAAGTAAGGAGGATAAGAACCAAATGAGGTTTAGAACCTATACAACCAAGTTTCAACCCTAAGAGTATATTCATAAATAAAACGCAGATCAAATAAGAAAACTAAAACCTTCCATCATAGGGTGAGAATGTACTTGTATCATGGAGGTGGTGACCATAGTAGCAGGGTTAGGAGGCCTTCGAGCTGCACAAAGCTCCGCAAGCAGATCCTAGAAAAAGAAACAGGAGTTGGGTAAGTTAGAAATACCCTAATATTTTATGAAATTATGTAAACGAACATTTATAATCCGTGTCCAAAACATACCAAAGGAAAGGCTTCATGTAGTTTTCGAGGTGTATCTCTTGTACCTGCAAACCTATTCAGGTTCAAAGGAGTAACCTGATGAAGTGAAAATATAGACCTCTGTAAGCTAAACCTACATCATACGTATATATATATATATATATATATATATATATATATATATATATATATATATATATATATATATATATATATATATATATATATATACTAAAACCTGTGAAAAAGGGTAATAAAGTGAGATAATAAGGCTTATAGAGTTACTAGTAGGAACAGTGAAGCATACTACTACGGTGTTGAGAAGAAACAATTGAAACCCTTTCATCGCCCAAAACATTTACACAAGATTCATGAAGATTTACCACCGAGTGAATGATTCTGAAGAGGAACATAGTTCCAATCAATGCATGGATCAATGGAGTAATGGACTAGAGCTAAGCCTCCTCAACATACAGAGATAGCTATAAATCCACTATGCCAACAAAGTAATAACCACAGAATTTGTAGAGAAACACAACCAAAAAGACCAAAGAAAGAATGACATAGAGTCGAAATTAGAGGTAAGGTGATTTACCCTAACCCCCTCCCAAATGATTTTCACCATCGAATCAAGATCTGGATGATTGATGATCAACACAAACTCCTAAACAAGCATGAGAACCAACATGTTCCTCCTCTCTTTGCATGATAATTTTCTTATCCAAAGGATGCTTATCGGATGGGCCGGGGTGGAGGATTGATTAATTAAGAATCGTATGTGAGACTTAAATCAATATCCAAAAATTGTAGATCTTCGTACTTTGAAATCAAACTAATCGAAACAAATATTCCAAATACTTATGTTAAGCATGGAATATTGTAAAACGGATCCACAACAATTATAAATTCTATATCCATAGTATATGTGATTATTCATATCATATCACATGACATTATTTAGTTAGGATATAGTAGGTAAATTTTTTTTTTATTCTCATGTTAAGTTCTTATGTATATGTGTGACAAGTGGTATGAGAGCATAGTTACAGTTTGGGGCCAGATGGGCCATCTAAATAACTTTGGTGTTTATTTTTTTTTAATGTGCACAATGACAGGAAAATGGTTGATAAATTTCGATGAGAAGAGGATCCAGTCATCAAACACTAAGAAATATAGAGGAAGCCCTCCTTTGTCTAATCCAGAGAATAACCCAGAAATGTGGGTACAATTGAGTGTGGACCAACACTAGCAAACTAGTAGATTATCGCAGGAACAACAACTTTAGACCAACAAATTGTTGGATACATTGCAACAACTCCAGACGAAAATAATTAGAATACGAAGTGACAATGAAAGGACAATTAGGGAACAAGATAAGATACTCAAAAGTATTTCAGATAAGTAGAAGGAGAGAAGCAACAACAAGTTAATTAAAATATGGAAGGATGTCATACCTAGTGAAGAAACAAGAGTAGGACCCTCAATGAGGTAGAATCTAGGCATGTTACAAATCAACAAGAGCTGAAAAAACTTAAAGTAGAACTACAAGGTGAGTTCCGGAAAATTAAACCCATTACATTCGATAAAGAGGTTGAGGAAGCAACAGAAGCATGGATATTTAATATGAACAAATATTTTTAAGTCTATGAGTATAGCAGTAGGCTTAAAGCTCGTTTGGCTATTTACCAATTTCAGGAGAAAGCTACATTATGGTGGGAGGAATTTAAAAACGCACAAGGAATTGAAGGCCATAATGTGACTTGGGATGAGTTCCAACAATACTTTAAAGATAAGTATATAAAAAAGTGATTTTACGATAAAAAGCCTTGATAATTTCAGGACTTTAAGTTGGGAGAACTGACTATGGATGAGCTTGTAATTAAATTTACCTCCTCACTAAGGTATGTACCATATTTGAGAGATGAAAAAGCTCAAGTACAACGATTCTTGAGTATTTTACCTGCTAATATGAAGGAGGAAATTGATTTTGTGAATAAAAAAACTATGGATGTGGTGATTCGTAAGGCATGAATATGCTATCAATAGTCTAAGGTAAAAGGGGACACTGGCAAAAATTGGCCACCAAAGAAGGGGAAAAAAAGCACCTCGAATTTTAAAACCAGTAGACCAGGAAATTATAAAAATGTGCAAGAAACCCAACTAATCGACAATATGGGAAAACCCACCAAAGACCCAAATGATCAGTTGAAGAGTGACCTACTAAATAATTTAGTAGACTAGACCATGGACAGACTCAGAAACCACCATTACAATGTTGGGGATGCAGTGAGGCACATTACTATAAGAAATTCCCTCATCGTGGAAGAAATGAAACTACAACAAATCTATAGTAGGCATCCATAGTTGGGGATGTTACACAAAACATACCTAGAATTAATGATGCACTGGAGGACCGACAAGTTGGTTTTCAACCAACTATGATAGAATTGGAAGGTAAGTGATACTCCCAAACTATTTCTATTTTGTTTTATGCTAGTGCCAGTTTAAGTTATATAAATCCCTAGGTGGTCGAAAAATGTAAATTAAAAAGACAGAAATTTAAAAGGCCATGGCCTGTACAACTGGCTACTGGAGCAAAGATAATATTTAATGCAAAAGTCTCAAACTGTAGTCTGGAAGCAGGAAAAAAACAATTAACTTTTGAATCAAATTTTTTACCTTTGGGTTCCTACGACATATTGCTAGGAATGAACTGGTTGGAAAGAAATTGGTCATTGGTATATTGCAAGGAGAAAATCATCCACTTTAAGGCAGAAGATGGTACGCATAAAAATATATAGGCAATTAAGAAGCCGCTCCAATTGTGCCCCATCACTACATCCCAGCTAAGTAAATGCATCAAAAAAGGGTGTCAACTGTATGCTATCCAAGTGGGGTTTGCTAACTCAAGGACAAGAGTCTTATGATGGAAAATATCTTAGTAGTTTAAGACTTTATGGATATGTTTCCTAAACATATTCCACGATTACCCCTAAAGCTAGATATTGATTTTATGATCGATTTAATACGTGGGGAAGCACTTGTGTCTCGAGCGTCATAGAGAATGAGTGTGCCTGAGTTAAAAAAATTAAAAATTCAGTTACAATAATTTTTGGATAAGGGATACATCCCTCCCAGTGTGTCCCCTTGGAGAGCACCGGTGATGTTCATTAAAAATAATGATGGAACAATGTGCATGTGTATGGATTATAGACAGCTTAATAAATTTCCAGTCAAAAACAAATACCTTTTGCCGAGAATAGATGATATTTTTTATCAAGTAAAATGTGCAAACGTGTTTTAAAAGATACACTTAAGATCTGGGTATCACTAGATACGGATTAAGGATGAAGACATATCTAAAATAGTATTTTCTACCATATACAGACTCTCTAAATTTGTGGTGTTACCATTTGGATTATTCAACACAACAAAAACTTTCATGAGTCTTATGCATGTAATTTTCCACTCATTTGTGGATAAATTTGTCTTAATATTAATTGATGATATATTAATCTATTCTAAAAATATGGAAGAACATAAGTAATATTTGCGAATAGTGTTGAAGATGCCGAGGGAGCATCACCTCTATCCCAATTTCAGCAAATGTGATTTTTACAAAGAAAAAATTCAATATTCGGGCCATGTAATATATGTTGAAAGAATTTTAGTAGACCCCGAAAAGATAAAAATGATCATGGAATGAAGGGTACTCCAAAATATAGAATACATATGATCTTTCATGGATCTATAGGGCTACTATCAGAGCTTCATTGAAGGCTTACCTAAGGTAGCTTTTCCTATAACTTACTTGCAAAGGAAGGCGAAAATTTTTAAATGGACTAATGAATGTCAAGCTAGTTTTGAATGGTTAAAAAAATTGTTAACCATTGCCCCTCTATTAAAGGTAGCAGACCCTAGGAGAGAGTTTTAAGTCTACACCGACGCTTGTAAGGAGTGGGTGGGAGTAGTATTGACTCAAGACATCAAGGTGATAGCATATAAGTCCAAGAAGTTAAAATACCATGAGAAATGATACTATGTGTATGACATATGCTCTTCGGGTTTGGAGACATTACTTATTGGGAAGAAAGTGTGTGTTAAGAACTTACTACAGTATTTAGAATAGATATTTTAAGTAGTCTGGCTTCAACTCCCACCAAGGTAGATGTAATGCGTTCCTAAGCGAATTTTATTTCGACATTCATCATGTAAAAGGTAAGGAGAATCATGTTGCTGACGCTTTAAGTAGAAAATTACGTTGCATTTTTTACCTATATTTTAATCAAGTGGAATGTGAGTTCTAGGAACAAGTAACAGGGGCATCTCAAAAAGATCCTCAATACAAGTTCTTGTGGTAGCAAGCATAAGAGGTAGAAAAATGAGGAAAAAAGATATATTATGGAATCAATGGCAAACAATTATTGATATTTCAAGGGAAGATATACATTCTGAATCAGAGTATATTAAAAGAACTGATTTTGGATCAATATCATCAAATTCCTTATGTTGGACATCTTGGATATCAAAATATGCTAACAACAATTAGGAAGGATTATTTTCCCTGGAATGCGTAAACACATTGCTCAATATATGGCCAAATGCTTAGAGTGTCAGCAGGTCAAAGTGGAGCACTAGCACCCAACAGGATTACTTCAGACTATTTTGGTAGGAGAATGGAAGTGGGAAGCATTTTCACTTGATATAATCATGGGTTTAACAAAAATAAAAATACAAAATGACTCAATTATGGTGGTTTTGGACAGACTCAGCAAGGCAAACCATTTCATACTTGTCTAATCAACTTATGAAATTGTACATATTGCTAACATTTTTATGAGGGAAATATTTAGACTACAAGGCATCCCGAGAATTGTTATCTCAGATCGAGATGTGAAATTTACCTGAGCGTTCCGAAAGGAAATTTTCACTGTATTGGGTACATAATCCTATAAGGAAAATACCATCTAGTGGAGGTTATAATGGAGTTTACTAGTGTTATAAAATTGGCCAGAATTGTCAAAAAAACATTTAATACAACATTTGTTTTCAGTAGTGGAGGTTTTGGTGGAGCTTCTAAAGTAGATTCAACACAACTAAAAAAACTGGGTGGTTGGAGGTTATTATAGAGGTTTTTCTCATCGATGCATTATTCAGGTATAAACACATTAGTGCGGTTTAGAGTAAACACCACAGTCCTGCAAACCTATGAAGTACCAGGAGGGAAAAAAAAATAAAGGATGCCCTAGGATGTTTAGAATCCTTCTGGTGCATGACATCTAGACTGTCGCCTCGGGGTTGTCGAAGGTCCATGGACCGGGTCGTAAAGTTCTAAAACTGCACCCGGTGCACTATAGTTGATACAACGCACCGAGTCGTTCTAATTGGTATTGGGATTTGTGCGATACCTATAGGTCGTATCAACACATCAGTTCTTAGTATTATAGAAATGCATCGATGCGCAATATCACACAAACACATTTATTTTTCTAATTCGTATTGGTATTTGTGCGGTGCTCATAGGTCGTAAAAACACACTGGTGAGCAGTCTCACATAAACGCACTCGTGCGCAGTATCTCACAAACACACCAAGCATTATAATTGGTATTGGTATTTTTGTGGTTCCCATAGGTCGTAGAAATGCACAGGTGTATAGTAACTGACACACACAGGTGTTCATTTTGTATTCTTTAGAAACATCGACTTGTGACAGTATAATTATTGTGATTTTTAAAATTCATTATTCATCAAAAGTTGACACATATCTTATAATAGTATTCATATCAATTAAATTTTTATTCGTGGATTTGAATGTGACGTTTGGATTAATTTGTTATATCATATCAGAATTATTGTGAATTTTATAAATTCATTATTCATCAAAAGATGACACATATCTTATAACAGTATTCATATCAATTAAATTTCTATTATTGCATTTGAATATGATGTTTGGATTAATTTTTTATATCGTATCATCATATTTTACGTATCTTCATTATAATATTTAATCATCCATATATTTTATCAGTGGTGTTACATTTAATGTGACAATGGAGAACACAATAGAATAAATTAAAAAATATTTTATTATATATATATGAATAAGACACTCTTTGTCATAAAAAATGGGACAATTATTGGTATCACTTTGTCTTTCAATTGGGACACTATGTCTATTGCATTAAACAAAATGTATGATTTCACAGACAAATATTTCAAAAAATGCAATGCCTTACATTGATATCCAGACATAATGATCATCATTCTTCTCTTGAACTATTGTCACTACTCGAGCTACATCCATGACTTGGGTTATTTTGAGGAATGTTTTGTTCACAATGTTGATTGTTTTCTTCTTCTTCACCTTCCATCTACAAACATAAAAATAAATCGTAATGAATGTATATAAATTGGTGAGAATAATGAAAATTTCAATATTAAATAATATACATCAATGTAAATTGAAAAAAAATGGTGTGCCATAGCAAAAATTGACTCATGAACTACACACATTCTTTCAAAACCAAATTTCATGACATATTTCAAGATTTCATATGTTGGCAGAGTTCCATACTTTGTTTCCTACAAGTTTTATAGCCCATAACAAATCATATATTTAATATAAAAGATTTTTTTGCTCTATTAATTATATATGGTGCTAAGTAAAACAAGATCGATAGATGCTTACAAATTCCACAATTAATTTATGATATGCCAACATATACTCACAACCCATATTTAACCCAATGTCTCATTTGATGGTTCTTATTTGTATGTTAGCACCTGTTTGAATACATTCAATGATGATTGTTGTAAAACAACTTAAAAAATACAAAAATGAAATCTATTTAAGTTGTTATAAGTAAAAATTACTCACAAGCTTATATATCAACCCTTTTCTTCCATGTTGTCCTATTTTATGTGCTGAATGGGTTCCGTTTTATTTTCTTTTCATACAAGAAAATACTTGAAAATTAATATTTAATGCTAAATTGTTTATTTATCCTACCTAATCAAAAAATTAGATGATTACATATTACATTTGAAGCACAATGTTGTTGATATGGGTCCTCGTGCGATGCAATTATGTCCATTTGTTTGACCATCTCCTTGAACACCTTTTTGGACATTCCTACTGGCATATTTCTGATATTAGCTCATTCGTCTTTTGAGATTTTCATAATCTTCCTGAAAATGTAACATGACAATAAACTATTTAATTTTTATATTGATATATGATAAGTAAATATAACAAAAGTGATATTTATAAATAATTTTGGAAAACCGTTTAAAGGAATATTACTTTTTCATTCCTTCTTTTTTGTTGTAAGTTTTTGTGATTAAAAGTTTGGATAGGTCTCATTGACCAGTTCTCTGGAAGCTATTCCTGTAGTATAGATAAAATTTTGTTCTTGGAATCAATGGATTGATTTCTATATTCTAAGTGGAAATAATGGCTATACATTCGTCCCACTAGATCCCTCAAACTTTTGTAAAAGTTTTCCCCCTTTCGTTAACCTCCAACACCACTCTATATGAGTTAAGGAGCAATTCATTTTCATTTGCATGTTCTACTTTTTTTCTTTTCTTAGAACAACATTCCTTTTCTGATTTGTTGGACCCTGTAGAACATTAAACATATGTGAATTAATAGATTCTTTGAAACATGTTATCTAATAATTTTAGGTATATTATTAATGAAAATTAAAAAAAACAAACTCATATTGGATCGATAGTATTTTTTCATTCACTTGATTCATCCTTTTGCAATTTTTCCATCAATTTTTTACGATCTTCTGGTCCTTGACCTGAAATAATCTTATCGAGCTTCATCATTTTGTGGCTCTGCATGATATGCAGTAAACAATACATATTCATTAAACATAGTTCAAAAATAATATTTTTGGTAAAGAATTTACAAATAACTTTCCTTTTTTTCTTTTCTTGTTGTGCTATCAGTATTTTTGTTACTTGATCTCTGCTCAGCCATTTATTTATCAATATGAAACTTGTACCATAGCATTCATTAATATATTTTATAAATAAATCATCAAATTTTCAGGTAAAAAAAAATATATCAAGAAACCGATGCGCCTGTAATGCTATACACACCAACGTCCGTGCGTTGTGTTCTTATAAACGCACTGCCAAAATAATATAAAACACCGTACTATGCTCTATGTCAACAAGGAGCAATAGTGCATTATATGTTAACCAACACACTGATTAACATAAACAAATTAATAAAAATCCTCTAGTGTTAGTTTTTGTAGCATATTGTATCGTGGAGGGGGTGGTGCGACATATTCTTATAAACGCACCAGGAAAAAAGGGGACCATCGTATGGTGCTCTCTGTCAACAAGGAGAACCAGTGTGTTACATGTTAAACGGTTCATCGATTAACACATAAAATAAAAATATTGTTTCTAAAAACACTGCATGTGTGGTGCACTATAATGAAATAACGTACCAGTGCCCTATTTTACATATGGCGCATGATTTAAAAAAAATAAAAAATTACCAAACAGTACGTGCACAGTGCACTGTGATAAGACAATGCACTAGTGCGCTAGTTTACGGAGGGCACAAAAAAAATAAGTTTTTTAAAAATTCACTCAAGGGTCGACATGGATTGGGATCGAACTATGCAAGTTGTCCCATGGGTTAGATGTCATAGTCCTAAATATATAACAATATAAACCCTATAAATATAAAATTAAAAGCCCTAATTCTGAAATTGAAGAAACAGGAAGAAGCAAGGGCAGAAACAAAAAGAATAAAGGGTTTAGAGTAAAATGGTTTTTTTTTTTTTTTTTAATAAAATGGACAGGCATCCATTAATAACACGGCACTGGTGCACAATAACTAAAACACATTGGTACATTTATCTGTACATTAGCACCGATAACAATAAGTCCATTTTTTAGGCACCGAAATTAATTTTAGGTGTGTAGACCAAAATTTATTGTTGATTTCGCTCAAATGCAGGGAGAAAATATCAGAATTATATTGAATGGACAATTCTTCAAAATCCAGCTCGTTCCATAATATTTCTCAAAGTCCATCATGGAGTTCTCCCTATCCATCTCGAGACGTAATATTTACTTCATATTTTATTTATATTTCATTATCTAATTGAATTTATGTTTTTTATCCATGTCAATAATTCACAGCTTAATTAAATTTATAATGTATACAAATTTGCAGGTTCATACAGATTCAAAATCGAGTTCAGATGCACAAAATATTCAAAAAGCTCCAAAACGTTGGAAGCTCTTATCAAGAGCAGCATACTGCAAGGTGCATTTGGTAGATGAAAATGGACAGCCACTTCACCTTTCCAATTGTAACAATATTTCATATTCTAGCCATAATCCTATGACAATGATGGTATTAATAATTGTTTGGTATATTAATTAATGTAATTGTTTTAACGTCAAACCAATTAATCATGCAATATTGTCAACGTGCTTACTAATTGATATCACATATTTTGTACTAATCATGTTCAAATATATTTTTTGAAATTATTAGGATTATAGTGATGATGAGAGACCTAACTACCATCTTCCGTTGCACCCCATGATAATGCCAAGTCAAGAGAATACTGAATTAAGACAAAAAATCGGAGAGGAACGATACCAAGAATGGTTGAATCAACCACCTATTCAATTCCCACTACGTCCATACTCACCAATTAGGAATGACTACAAAAATAGTAGTTCTTCAAAAGATGGAAATGAAGGCAATAAAATAGAGGTTGGTATGGATGATTACTTAAGGGATATGACTGACATGGAGACAATGTTGTTATATGCATTCCAAAATGATGATCAGCTAGGGGATGATGCTCATATCACTGATGCCTTTTTCGAAAGTCTTAAATTTTCTTCCACCACCCCTCTCTTTGGAACTGGCGGTCAGTCAAAGTCTACCCAGTTGGGGACAAAGATGTTACTGTACAACTTGAAAGAAAATTTTGTCTTGTCAAATGCATGTTTCTCGGAAATTTTGAGGTAAGTTACCATAAAGTCCTCCCTTATATAATTTTGAGAAATATAATCAAACAATGAACATTAAAAATGGTCAATTTTATGAACGATAATAATGTATCAGCATTAATGTACATTCAATATTTTCCATGGTCACAAACTACAAGTTATTGAAAGATAGGTTCTTCCGAGTGATAATATATTTCCCAGTAGCTGCGAAGAGGCAAAGAAATTGTTGAAAATGTTGGGTGTTGAGTACATATCATATCATGCATGTCCAAATGATTGTATTCTATATAGAGAAGAATATGGAGAAAAAGAGATATGTCTGAATGTGGTTATCAAAAGTATGATAAATAAAAAAATAAGGGTGATTCATGGGGTCCTCCCTTTAAGATATTGAGGCACGTGCCTATAATCGCAAGGATTCAAAGGCTCTTTCGTTGCAAAGAATTAGCTATGTTTCAGGGATGGCATGCCTCAGACAGAATTTAGTTGGGAGTTATGTGAATCCCAACAAATTCAATATCCATGAAGGATATAGAGGATACATGGCTCCAAATATTCAAGGATGAAGTACAAAGTCTACAAATCGGCATAGAAATGGATGGTGTGAACCCATATTACGTTTAGAAAACCAGCTATTATGTTTTTCATGTAGTAGTTATCAATAAAAATATCCCCCCATGGTTGTCCATGAAGAATGAAAATCTCATGTTGGCTCTCATAGTCCCTGGTAGAAGACAAGTGAAGAATATGGATGTCTACTTACAACCAATGGTATATGAATTGAAGGAATTATGCGATGGGATAAATGTATACAATGTATCAAGACCCATCGTAGCAGAGAGGAGTTTTACGTTGTATGTCATATCTGCTTACATGACACATGATTATCCAGGCTTAGGATTTTTCTCTGGTAAATTACATGTTTATTGATTTGTTTATATATGTAACAATATTCTTTCGCATATTATTTATTTAATTCACTTTAATTGTTCTTATCTTCATGATATTATTTAACGTGACATGCATATAAATTGTATACAATAATCTCGCAGGTCTTGTAACAAAAGGGTATTTTGGATGTAAATGTTGTGGACCTTGTCTGAAATCTAGATGGTCTAACAACCTACGAAATCCAGTGTATGACCGCTCCAGGATATTCCTCCCAGAAGAACACCCTCACATCAGAGAAACATCTGCTTTCAATGGTAAATTAGAGAGAACCCAAAGGCCTTCAATAATGACACCAGCTGAATGGCTTAGATAATATGAGAGAGACAAGGAGATGGAGTTCATAGAAATGTTCGATTCAAATGGGGATCATATGTTCGATGATCCAGAATTCTTCGACACAAATGTTGAGAAATTTCCTATTAGGATTAAAAGAAAATCTATCTTTTATAAACTCCCATATAGGGAGCATATTAATATTACCAACTTATTAGATCCCATGCATATATTTAAAAATGTTTCATCTTCTTTATAGATGCACATATAATTGAAAAAAAGTGACACATTGGCTGTTAGGAAAGATCTTATTACTTCAAAAACTAAAAAGAAACATTGGCCAAGATGATTAGAAAGTACAGGATCAGAGGCAGGCATTGGTCCCTCAAGTTCATGGAATTTCAAATAAGGTGATGTCCCATGGATTTTAAAAAACGATGATCTTTCTTTGGCAAAGGAAGTTAAAATGGGTGTGAGGGTGTCACCTTCATATGGGTCTTCACTATGGCTTTGCTTCATCGTGGATGACCATTTGTCGGGGTTGAAATCACATGACCATTTGAATCTTCTAAGAGTACATAAAATCTCAAAAGCATGATTTTATTATTTATTATATTAATAAATTGTATCCCATGCAAGCATCATAAAACATAACTATTTTTTTTATATTATTGCACATGTTTATAAATTTTCAGTGTCATTATCCTTTGTTCGTGCATGGGTGTGTGAAACATGAATTCCCCCAAGACCTAAGATGTGCCATATCTAAATTATGTGCATTTTTACGTTGGATCGAGTCAAAGGAGATTCATGCGGCTAGAATTCAACAATGGTGTCAAGATATTGTTGAGATTGTTTGTATGTTTGAGAAGGAACTGTAGATGAGTTTCATGGACTTGCAAGTTCATCTTCTAATCCACCTAGTAGATCAGGTTGAATTAGTTGTGGTGGTTTCTTGTCATTGGATGTTATTCTTAGAGAGGTACATGAAGAAATTGAAAGGTTTTGTTTAACAAAGGGAAAAACTTAAGGGGTCTATGGCAGGGGTATACATATCATATGATTCTTTCTATTATTCCTTGAGCACATCAAGTAGATCGACAACAAATGAGGTGCAGTGATTTGGGACGATGAAAGGGATGAAGACAAAAGAGAAGTGGAGCTGCTCCAAACGAATGGAAAAGGGCGCTTGATAAATAGTAAGCTACTTATAATTTTTCAAATTTACACAAACTAAATATTCATGTTGAACTGTATATTTTAATCTCTATATATTATATAATGTCGGTTTAATTTTATCACCGAATGCAGAAATTCAAGAAATCAATAAATTTGTTCTTTACAATTCTGAAGCGACACAACCATGGGTCGCATTGTACGAACAAAAGAGGATGAAATGGGATAGTGACAGGAAAGAATTCAGACATTTGAATGGTTGAAGTGTGGCTTAACCCGATCATTTAAAAGAAAATATGCCAAAAAGATGCCCCAACAATTGGGTTGCTGACCAAGTCAAAGAGAAATACGGTGCGTCCGGTCATCACCCTGCGTGTTGAAGAGGGTGCGCTAAACATAGGGATTGGGTGCACCAACTCGATAATAATCTATTTAATTTATATGTACATTTGAAACTTAATAATGCGCCTTTCAAATATAATTACATCTATATTTCATATTTTAATTGTTGGGTTACTATAAGGCACATGACACTGTCATTTTTTAACTTTTTTTATAGGTGTATTTGTTCCCATATATGTGGGAATATGGACACCATTTTCACACAGACAATGTCGATGATGGACACATGACACAAGATTTTAGAGTGGAAGTCGAGTTTGATCAATCTACTCAATCTAGGCACCATGATCAAAACCTAGTACGAGGGATGTTAGGTTGCATCAATAAGATACAAGAGATCATTGATGTGGACTTATATTCTTTCCAATGTGTTATTTTTAGGTGCAAGTGGTGGGACAACTTTGATAAGAATAATGTAAAGGAAGATCGTGATCGTAGGCTGATCTGTATCAACTCTAGAAAGATGTGGAATGAAGCTAAGGAGCCCTATGTTTTCCCCAAACACTACAACCAGGTGCTTTTTTTACCCATATGAGTTGGATAGGGATTGGTGGTTCGTTTTGAGACATGACCATAGATCAAAACATATTTTTGAGAACAATAGTGTTATCATGCCAAGCGAGATGGAAGATAATGAGGGTGATCATAAGAACCGAGAGTGATATGGTGCATGTGTTATTTCATCATTTATACTTTTTAAGGTGGTTTTTTTATAAAGAATAGGACTTAATTACCTTATAACTTACAAGGCTCTTTTTTTCGAAACATGATAATATGTATTTTGAATTAATTGGTAATTTCCATTGCGTTAATGTTAAAATCAATATTTGACTTGATAATTTGTAATTATGTTGATCTCAAAAACAATAGCGTACTGTATAAATTTCTTTTTTTTTTGGTATGTAAAATCATAATAAATAATGATAATTCTAAAGTACATGAATTTATTTGCATTATTTTCTAAACTTTATTATGTTGCAAAAATCATATTATTCTAGATTTATTATTTTACAATTATTTACAATTTTACGAGTTTTAAAATTTAAAAATTTTAATAAAATAATTTCACATTAATAGAACTAAAATTTTATGAATATTTTACATACAATTACAGTTAGTATTACAATTACAATTACAATTTTACAATTTCACATACAATTACAATTACAATTTTAGAATTTTACATACAATTACAATTACAATTTTACAATAACAATCATTTCACATCAATACAATTAAAATTTTACAAATATTTTACATACAATTAGAATTAGAATTACAATTTTACAATTTCACCTACAATTACAATTACAATTTTAGATTTTTACATAAAATTTACAGTTACAATTACAATTTTACAATTTTACATATATACCATTGCAATTACAATTTTACAATTTTACATACAATTACAATTACAATCATTTCACATTAATACAATTAAAATTTTACAAATATTTTACATACAATAAGAATTAAAATTAGACTTAGAATTAAAATTACAATTACAATTACAATTTTACAATTACAATCATTTCACATTAATATAATTAAAACTTTACAAATATTTTACATAGAATTACAATTACAATTACAATTTTACATATATAAAATTACAATTACAAATACAATAACAATTTTACATACAATTAAAATTAAAATTTCAATTACAATCATGACATAATATTTAATAAATATCATGATTTAATATTAAAAATAAACATCATGGTCATGATAACCATCGTACAAACATCATATTCGGCTAAAAAACACATTCAACTTCGCTAACATCATCTAATCATCATGGTCATGATCATCTAACAAAACACAAGCATTGTATAACATCGTGACAACACAAACATCAAATATACATCTCATGTCAAATAACTGCTATCACATACACATCTATCTGCAAGTTGTACATTAAATGAACATATCTAACATGACCTAACAATATACATATCATGATGATCACCAACATGTAAATTAAGTACACCTGTAACATGAACATATAAAACATGGACCATATATATATATATATATATATATATATATATATATATAATGTCAAAAATATACAACTATAATATAAATTTCAAACATGAGATGGTGGTACATCATCAATAGTAGTACTAGTCGAGCCCTGCTCAGTCAATGGTGCAGCCTTGAAAAGCTCATATAGATGCCGATGATCACATGTCTGTTGATATAGTTGTGCCTGATGCTGATCAGGATCAACTGTTGACTACTCATGAAGAATCGGCATGGATGGTCCAAGCACCTGCTCATGATCATGAATGCTGGATGTTGAAAGATGAGAAGGTTGACTCTACGTGAATGGTCCAACTTGCTCGTGATCATGACTGTTGGTCAATGTTGCAAGTTGCTAATCTACGGCACAAGATGAACGATGATAACTCCCCTGATCGTGATCATCACGTACTGCGTCTCGACCACGCCTACATCAAAGGGCCCTCCTCAACCGCACCACTAAGCTGGTAGCTCCTACAACATGCTGCATGAGGGTCAACATGTCACGTGGAATGGCTCTCCAAATATCTATAAGCCTAGCATTAGCTTGTATCTCCCTCATAGTGGTTGTCCTGACTCCCTCCCTGCACAAGAAGTCCACAGACTTGGTCACCCAGCTCCATCCTAAATCTAGTGTCAGGCCTATGTCTCACACCAGTCAGTACCTGCACAACATGAGGACCAGGCCTATCTACACCATCCTAATCATTGACACCTGCCATCTCCTGATCGTCATCAGGATCTACACCTAGATCATTTGGTGGCGGTGGCATCTCATCACCATCAAATGACCCAATGTCTAAAAAAATATATAAGCACACAACAATAATTAGACAATTTCATTAAATAGTTTCATAAAAACAAGTTAAAGAACGTGTTAGAAGAAATTCAAAGAAAACACTAATATTACCTCTGTCATCGGGCGACTCATCATCTGTGAAGAGGATGTTGTCACACCCTCAACAATCCAAACCAACATACGAAGAGGGAACCAGACTGAAGGCATGCTCATCAACACGGGCTAGCAACTTGAGTGCATGATGCGATATCCTCACGGAAAACTCTGACTCGCCCCTCTTAGGCATCATCTGTCCCCACATTTGCATCCGTACATGAAGCATCGGCCTATGAAGATACCGAAAAAAGTTAGGCCTCGTCTCTGGAAACCTTTCAAAAAATAAACAAAATAGCTATGAATAAAAAGGTAAGTTCACCCTCCCTTGTGATTGAGCACAACATCTATCTAAAATTGTACAAAATTGCCGCAAAAAAATGGCATACCACCTCAAAAATCGTGCCACCTATAATAAAGAGTCAACATAAAATAAAATCAGGGAAACTAATGCATTTCCCGTCACTGGCATGGTGTGCAATTTTTGAAATCAGTAGCGAGAGGCACCTCACCTCCTCTAATGAAGCAATATGTAACCGGCCACTGGAGACCTAAAAAATCTGCAGGATACAATATATTCGCGCTAATGTATCTCTGGGAGTACACCAACTAGCTTCCTACTGCATAACCAACAGGGACCTCTGGGAATGAGGGAAAATCCATGATCTGAAATGACTGTATTTGTTTTTATGTGCTGAGTTTCTTTCAATTTTAAAAACATGTGCATAATTGGCTCATTAGTTTGTATAAGGATTAAGGATTTTTTCGATGATTTGTATATGGTTTTGGGTGAATTAGAAGAATAAAACAAGCATAAATAACACTGAACAACAGTGTAAAACAAATAAATAAGTTAGCACATGAAATTTACACAACAGGCATGATGAAGTAGTTCACCCCTCCTAGGCTACATCTACTTGTCCAGCTCCCAATGGCTTGTCCATATTTCATTATGCTCAAAATTTTTCTACTACATGTAGTTACAATTCTCTAATGGTTGTTTTATCCACACCAATGGCTTCAGAATGCTCCAATTAGTCAAAAATGACTCTTCATTCACCCAGAATGGTCGAAAATTGAGCCTCCTACACTTTTGCTAAATATCTCCTAGGAAAGCTCCATCAAAAGTGGAGAACTCCAATTAATTGGAGCTACATCTGGGCTAGCAACCAGATTTAGCATGCCCCTAATTTCTCCGCTAAAATATACTATGTATAAAATTTGACAATTGGGCGGTGGCCACATGTCAACCCCCAAACCATTATAAAGCCCAACAGTTAGGGGAACTAACGTTATAACTGTAGTTGATTGTTTGAACCACAGGTTAATTTCTGTCGGGTTAGCCTTACGGCATAGTGGTTGTTCATGTTAACTTTTCCATGTCACATAAACGGGTACCGCTGGATGGTTGGGACCGCCGACGGTTCCCAACCCCTAAACAGATTTGCAATAAACAATAAATACAACTTGCATCAATAAGAGGTTAAGTAACTTGTGTAGTGTGGTCAGTAAGGTGTGCGTGTGCCTGGAGGGAGGTCAAGGGGCGAGCCCTACGGACCCTCATAAAATTTTATGATGCATTTTTAAGGCCACGTGGTGGCCTTAGGGCTAGCGATGTGGCAGCCTCTCATTGGATCCTCTAATCCCTACTCAATAAAATAGTGACACTTGTCAACCAACGATTGATCCTGTGGAAGGAATATTCCCTTTTTTGTTGACTGTGCATCCTAGTCAAACCTGGTCAAGATGTTGTAATCTTACATGTTTTCCATTTCGATCGGAACATAATGTCTTCCTCATACGACATCAATTTTTTAAACCATACATGGCATCAGAATTATAAAGATGAGATCTATGCAACCATCCTGGTTTCAACCCAGTCCTGTAACTTTGAATTTTGAGCAAAATTTATTAACTCCAGATCATTCCTACCCATTGGGAAGCTTTTGGACCCTAAAATACTTGATTACATGTTTAGTAGATGAGGGTGCAGCTCCCTCGCCTTTCCAATCTCCATCCATTTTTCCTTGCTTTGGTCAATGCCTTTGAGCCCAACTCAAAGGTAGTCAACATGTCCCCTCTTTGATGCTCTTGTCTTCCTGTCAAGAATTGCATCTTCTTGGAGATCATCCAGAAATTCTGGTGAGAAATATTCAATAGAAGGTAGCTAAACATCACTTCCTTTATCATCAATCAAAGGAGGCCCATACAAGCATAAGTTTTCAAAATTAACAGCTGAATACATTTGCATGTAAGAAGGCAAGTCATTGGGGGAATTTTGAGGTCTAAAATAGGCCTCCTAAGAAAAATGTACAACCAAAATAAACTTTATAAGAACCAATAGGATTCAAGCTAATGATGTCAACCATGGGGGATGATTAACCATTTTTGAAGTAAAAAAGTACAAGGAATAAAAAATAATAAAATAATAAAACTACTTTTTCAACTCATATTTTCAACTTATCTCCCTAAGTTTTTACTCAAATTTTGAGCAGGAGTACTCATTAGATGCAAAATTTAATTTCTCATCCAAGGAGTACCCATGTTGCATACTTTCAATGGACCCTCCTACATGAAAAATGAGAAATACATGAAAAAATGTGATTGAGGTCACATTTTCATGTATTTCTTAATTTTAATGTAGTGGGTTCCATCGAAAGTATGAAACATGGGTACTTCTTGGATGAGGAATTAAATTCTGCATCTAACGAGTGTTTTCGATCAAAATTTGAGTAAAAACTTAGGGAGATAAGTTGAAAATACGAGTTGAAAAAATAGTTTTATTATTTTATTATTATTTATTCTTTTTTTCCCTCTAAAATTTGATGATGTAAGCTAACATTATTTTATTATTTCTACTATTATTTTATAATTTCCTTATGAGGCCCATTTTAGACCTTCAAATTCCCCTAATGCAAGTTGGAATGCATTATTAACAAATTTTTTTATGATCTTGAAAGGACCATAGCGAATGGGTTTGAGCTTTTTACCTTCCCCTTGCATCGTTTCTTTGCTAATGTGAAACCATACCTCATCTCCCTCTTGAAACTTTTGATCAACCTGGTTTTTCATGCCTTTATTTGTATTTTCTTTGAATTTTCTCAAGCTATTCTTGAACTTGTTGATGTATCATCTGAATTTTCTTAATGAACTTTCGAGCCTTATCAATATCACTATGGCCATCAATTTATCCTTTCCAAAGATGAAGTCTAATGGATATTTTCGTAAATACCCAAAGAATACTTCAAAAGGTGGGGTTTGTTTTGAAGAGTACTTTGCTTGGTTGTAAGCATGTTTAATATAATGCAGTTGTTCATCCCACAACTTAGGATGTTTGCTGCAATATCTTCTCAATAGACGCACAACTATTATGTTCACTACTTTGGTTTGTCCATCTGTTTGTGGATGAAAATCGATGCTCTTTTTCAATATTGTGTCCATAATTATCCATATATTTGAAAAAAAATTCCTAGTGAACCTGGAATCCTTGTCAGTAACAATAGAAGTGGGAAATAAAAAATGAACCCAAACATTTTTAAAATAAAGTTCAGCAGTAATAGTTTTATTACATGGCATTAATAGTTTTATTACATGGCATAAGTATACACATTTTACTGAATCTATCAACAACTACAAAAGATAATCATGTTGCTTTCTTGACATAGGGAGACTTCCAAGAAATTCCATGGAGATGCTCTCCCATGGCCTTGATAGTACTGGTAGTGGCGTGTACAATCTATGCTTCCTATTACTAGGCTTACTTGTTGCACACATAAAACAACCTCTTATAAAATGTGACACACTATCTATCATGCGAGGCCAATAAAAATACCTCTGTAGATGCGTCACTATTTTTCTTACCCCAAAGTGTCTAGAAATAAGAGAAGAATGAGCTTATCTCATGAAACTTAGCCTCTCTCCTTGTGGAATACATAGCTTTCCCAAATGAAACATCAAACTTTTATGCATGTGATAATCTTTTTCTTCAACTTGATTCCCTTCACTCAAACTAGCATACACATCTCGGAAATCAATTTCATGTGCATATTGTTCTATGTAACTCTCATGTACAACAGAATCATTTTTTAGTAAAGTAGAAGCACTAAGGATTGTTCTCGAAAGAAGATCTGCAACTTTATTGAATATACCTTTTTTGTACCTTATAACCAAGTGAAATTGTTGAAGAAATCTCATCCACCTCAAATGTCTTGATTGCTACAATTCTGTTTGCGATTGTAAGTACTGTAATGGTTGGTGATCAGTGTGTACAATAGTCTCTTTACCCATCAAGTAGTGTTCCCACTTCCTGACACTTTTTACGAACGCATAAAGTTCTTTTTCATATGTATGACAATTAAACACAACACCATTAAAAGTTTCTAAATGAAAGCCGATAGGCTTGCCATGCTACAAAAGAACTGTGCCCATGGCATAATCACTAGCATCGGTTTGTATCCCGAATCACTGTCTCAAATTTGGTAATGCAAGGACTTGAGCTGAACTGATCTTGTATTTTAAAGCTTCGAAATCTTGCTGCTATTTGCCTCCCCATTGGAAGCCTTTCTTAACACTTCTCACTGTGTGCATAGTAGTTGCAATGGAAGAAAAGTTAGCAATAAACTTCCTCCAATATTGAGCTGCATCTACGAAACTTCTTACTTCGGTAATTGTTTTGGGTGTGGGCCAATTCACAATGGCCTCCACTTTAGAAGGATCAATCCTCAATTCTCCTCCTCCTACAATATGTCCCAAATATACCAAAGAAGTCTTTCCAAACTCACATTTTGACATCTTAAGAAACAATTTCTCTTCCTTCAAAATATCAAGCACTCTATTCACATGCAAGATATGAACTTCTCTTGTTTTTATGAAAATTAAAATGTCAAAGAAGTACAGAATAAAAAAGTAATCAATGAATTGTCACAAAAAATTATCCATAACTCGCATAAAAGTTGTCGGTGCATTACATAAACAAAAAGGCATAACTAGCCACTCAAAGAATCCTTGTTTGGTTTTGATTGCAGTTTTCCATATATCACTTTCTGCAATTCTTACTTGATGATATCCACTTCATAAATCTAACTTTGTGAAAAAAATTTCTTCTTTCATCTGATCAAGCAAATCATCTATTCTTAGGAGTGGGTAACAATTTTTTACCGTAATTTTGTTCAAAGCTCGAAAATCTACACACATGCGCCAAGTCCCATATTTCTTTGGTATCAAGACTATGGGTGAACTGCATGGCAAGGTGTTGGCCTTATGATTCCTTTATCCAACATCTCTTTTATTTGCCTCTTTATTTCAACATTATCCATTATCGACATGCGATACATACCGATGTTTGGAAGAGGACAATCCTGTTGCAACTGAATTTCATGTTGAATTTCCCTTTTTGGAGTCAATCTTGTTAGCTCTTGAAACATCTCATCATGCCCATTAACCACATCATATAATTATGATCTCAACTTAGGATCACATCCCTAAAAATATTCATGATTAATATCATCTTTGGGCTTAATCATAAGAAGAAAAAAGTTCTTACTTGAATTTACCAGCTGTTTTACCTGTCCAACATTTACCAAAGCAATGTTTGTCTTCTTGCGATGTGCTCTAACAATGAACTCCTTGCCAACTTGAATAAATGATACTTTTTATCATGGTGATAGAAGATCGCTTTCTTATCATAAAAGTAAGGACTCCCTAATACAAAACTAGTTATGTCAAGCGGAACCACATCTAATTCAACTATTTCAACAAAACTTGCAGTGATTGCAAACCTCAATATACATTTATTTGAAAGTTGTAGATTTTCATCCTTACAAATAAAACCCAATGGATATGTTTTTGGGTGTGGTATGGTCTCAATATTATTATTTTTTACAAAATCTTGAGAGATTAAGTTTGCTTGTGACCCACTATCAAACAGTTTGTCAATATTGGTATGCTTGGATCTGACCCTCACATGAAACAGTTCTATTCTTTCTTCTTCATTTGGAGTGTTTATGTGATAATTTGATATACTGGTACTTGGTTTAGTTTCAATTTATTTTCCCTTCATGTTCTTCAATCCCGTGGCTGTAATTTTAGTTTCATCACTTGAATCAGATCCTAAATCATGTTGAGTTGTAGCATCAGTTTTATGTTTCCCTTTGTTATTGGGTTTCTTTGGCCTCAAATCAGGATGTGATTTCCAAAAATGAGTTTCATCATGGCATTCTTTTGAACAATGTTGACAAGTCACTTTTTCTCCCTCTTTCTTAATAGATGCATTCTTTTTTTTTTTTACCTTTTGAGGTATTTTCCTTGGCTTTAGCCATAAAAGGTTTGTACCTAACCTCTTTAGAAATGTTCTTCCCTCTAGCTTCTAGATGTGTGGCCTGAAGACAAACTTCATCTAGACTGGTGGGTTTAAACATGAGAATAGTATGTTTTAAGTAGCTATGTAAACCTCCTATGTACTTTAGCAAATTTTCTTGGCTCTGAAAATACACCCCTAATAAGAGAGCTCTTCCCCTAAATTCCTGGGTGTATTCTTGCACATTTTGTCCCTTTAACTACCAAAATTTTTGTCGGTTCATGATGGCTTTCTGCATATGACCTAATGGATAAAATTGTTGTTTAATAGCAGAAATAAAATCTGACCATGATAGAATAATATTACCATGTTTCTTGATTTCTTCCTTTATCTTGGCTTCCCACCAAAAAAGTGTTGCATCTTCCATTCTCAAAGAAGCTAATTGGATTTTTGTATCATCATCTTGAAGGTTTTTAATTTTTAAATAGGCCTCCAATGGCTGAATCCAATTATATAGCTTCTCTACATTTACTTCACCATTAAACATTGGCAATTCGAGCTTAACATCAAGTTTTAATAAAGGATATTTACCAGTGGTCTTGGAACTATGTGGCTGATGTATTGAAGAGGAAGTAGAAGATGATGGTGATGATGATGAGGGTGAAGATGATGGCTCTCCATTGCCACCATTTCCTCCATTTCCCTTATTTCACTTGTTTTCATCATGTTGACCTCCTAAAGATCCTTGTCCTTCATTTTGAACTTTAGATCCTTCTCCTTCTAGTCTCTCATTCCTTTCTTGATAAATAATTCTAACCATCTCATTCATGTCAATAAATTCTCTCCCGAATACTCTTTCTTCCTCCTTAAGGTCAAATTCTTCATGAATTTCTCCTTCCTCATGAGGAATGCTTAATGGAGCTTCTGCTTCTTTAGGAGGTGAGCTAGGGGGTGTAGATTGCGGCAATATTTCTCTCCTTTTCTTTGGCTCCTTTTGAGACCCTCCTGCTTCCACTAGTTTGCCTTCTCCCATTTTGAGCTTGAGCCTTGTAATCATCTAAAACTTGCAAACAATTAAACAATTCTTTGTGCTAAACAACACCGGAGAAAAACTATAGCTCTCATACCATCTGATCTGAAATGATTGTATTATTTTTTTTATGCTAAGTGTCATTCAATTTTAAATGTGCATAATTGGCTCATTAGTTTGCATAAGTATTAAGGATTTTTTCCATGATTTGTAGATGATTTTTAGTGAAATGGAAGCATAAAAAAAACATGAATGAAACTGAACAACAGTGTAAAATAGAGAAATAAGTCACCACATGAAATTTACACAGCATGCATGATGAAGCATTTCACCCCTCCTGGGCTACATCTACTGGTCCAACTCCCAATGGGTTTTCCATCTTTCATCATGCTTAAAATTTTGCTATTACATGTAGTTATAGTGCTCTAATGGTTTTTTTCTCTACACCAAGGCTTCAAAATGCTCGAATTAGTCAAAAATGACACTTCATTCACTAGGAATGGTTGAAAATTGAGCGTCCTACACTTTTTCCCAATATCTCCTAGGAAAGCTCCGTCAAAAGTGGAGAACTCCAGTTAACTGGAGCTAAATCTGGATTTCCTGGCAAATTTGGTGCACCCCTAACTTCCCCACCAAAATAGACTGTGTATAAAATGTGAAGGTTGGGTGGTGGCCACATGCGCACCCCCAAACCATTATAAATCCCGATGGTTAGCGGACTGCCATTATAACTACGGTTGACTGCTTGAACCGTGGGTTGATTTCCGTCAGGTTAGCCTAACCGCCTGGTGGTTGTTGACGTTAATGTTGCCATGTGACATAAACGGGGACCGCTGGAAGTTCCCAACCCCCAAACAGATTTACAATAAACAATTAATACAACTCACATCCACAAGAGATTAAGTAACTTGTGTAGTGCGGTCAGTAAAGTGTGCGCGTGTCCGGAGGGAGGTCAGGGGGTCGAGCCCTATGGCCCCTCATAAAATTTTACCATGCAGTTTCAAGGCCATGTGGCGGCCTTAGGGCTGGCCATCTGGAAACCTCTCATTGGATCCTCCAATCCATACCCAATAAAATAGCAACACTTTTCAACCAACGATTGGTCCCGTGGAAGGTATATTTCGAGGAATATTCCATTTTTTCTGACTGTGCATCCAGTTTGCTAAGTGTGCATCCTATTCAAACTTGGTCAAACTATCATAATTTTACTTATTTTCCATTTCTATCAGAACACAATATCTTCCTCATACGACATGATATTTTCCACCAGAATCAGAAATACAAGATCTACCAAACCATCCTGGTTTCAACCCAATCCTGTAACTTTCAATTTTGAGAAAAATTTATGAAATTATGATCAATCCACCCCTCTCCTTGATAGGCCAATAATGAAATAGATGTCCTTCGTAGTGTTCACATACCACTAATTAGGGCCAACCCCAAAATCCTGTCGGTGGGCATTCCACCTATGGATAAGTTGTCGTAATAACCCATCACGACCCTTCAAGGATGTAGCCTCCTCATAGAACTTGAGAAGGCCTATCTCCCTCAGACATGCCTAGGCGGCTGTTGTAATAGGGTGAGGGTACATATCTCTTTCCCTCTCTCGTTCCTCCCACAGGCGAACCACGTTATACTAGTCCGCGTGTTGTTTCTCTTGTTCCCCCTCTTCTCTCCTTTGACGTCACTGAATGATTCACATATTAAATACAATTATTTTATTAAATGAGACATGTATTTAGGAATATATATATATATATATATATATATATATAGAGATTCTTGAAAAAAAAAACATTCGGTGTTCCACAAAAAACAGGCATGCATTGGTAATGGTGTGTGTGTTTTTATCACGCACCAGAGGCGGTGCACTTGGAAATTCGCAGTGCACCAAAAATCATGACCTGTCCTATCTCAAGAAGTGCGTTGACTAAACGCACCACCAAACATCAACTATTGGTCAACGGTGCAGTCGTTTAACCGATCGCACCGTTGATTATGAACAAATTCAGGAGGGTGGTGCACTGGCGAAACTACTTACCCCGGGGCGGATAGTTTTTTCAATGCACCACCCTACTGGAATCGTTACATGGTCAATGGTGCGGTGGTATAACCGACCACATCGTTGACTATGTACCAATATTGGGATGGCGGTGCACTTACCAAACTATACGCCCCATGGTGTATAGTTTAGGAAGCACACCGCCCTCCTGACATCGCTACATAGTCAACGGTGTGGTCGTTTACATGACCGCACCATTGACTATGTCCAGTTTAGGAGGGTGGTGTGCTCACAAAAATACTCATCCCCAGGCACATATTTATATCAACGCACTGCATTCCTAATTTCGACATGGTCAATGGTGCGGCCAGGTAACTGACCACACCACAATTTATTTAATTTTAAAAAAGCATGGTGTGTTGTTTCGGTACCACCCTAGAACTAGTGTGGATACCGTTAGCATTAGTTACGGTGTGGCTTGTAAATTTACAGGTAGCACCACAAATCAGTTCGAGCCGAATGGCTTGAGTGCACTACGCAGGGGTTTTTTTTGTTTAAATAAGTTGAATTTTAAGTTAATTTAGAAAACCAATACACTAAAAGGTTTAATTATGGAAAAAAAAGTAAAATACCTATACAGTTGGGCGTCGAGGAGGTATATTGGCTGTATAATTTGCAAAACTAAATTTTCCCACCATTTTGCAAAATTCGAAATGGAGATGGTGGGCAATGGACAGCAGCAGTGCATGCAATGGGAGCATAGATGGTAGGGCACCTCACACAAGGTAAATTTTCACCGATGCTTGAGAGCTCTGAAGCAGTGAAAAATGAAAAATTCAAATTTTTAGCCATATTTTTTTTTATTTAACATGTTCAATGCACAGGTTTTCAAAGTGACCGAGCGGTTTCTTCTGACCGCACCGAGTTGTTTTAGTTTTGGCGCAGGATTTTAGGACCCACTGGTGCTGAGCCTTTGTATAGCACCAGTGCGCTACAGTAATGAGATGCACCAGGCGTGGTTGTACCAAGTGCATGGTGTGCTGGTATGCCAATTTTTAGTACACATTGGTTCTTTCGCTAGTGGAATGCACCGGTGCAGTTTAGGATGAGAAATGCACTAGACAAAAAAAATCCACAAAAACCTCCACCTGCCAACCTCCTCCAGTAACCTCCACTAAAAATAGATGTTTGGGCTACTTTTATAAGGGTTTCCTCAAAAAAATCCTCTATAGGGTCTTTTCCTTGTAGTGCATATTTAGTTTAGTACAACCTATCTTCCTCAAACGAAGGGAAAAATTGTAAGGGTGAATGAAATTCTAGAGGACATGTTGCGCATGTATGCATTGCAGCAACCCACGAAGTGGGAAGATAATTTGCATCTGGTAGAATTCACTTACATTAATGGGTACCAAGAATCACTAAATATGAGTCCCTTTGAGGCATTATATGGAAGAAAATGTCAGCACCCATAAATTAGAGTAGACCAGAAACCAAATTGATGCTTGGACTAGACATGCTGGAGGAAATGGAGGATGAGGTAAGAAAATTCTGGCATAATTTAAAATTTGGCCAGGACTAGAAAAAGGTATATGCTGACAGGAAAATAACTCTTCGAGAATTCGAAGTAGGGGTCCATGTTTATGTGAGGATCAAACCTAAGAAAAGCACCTTAAGAAGGACTACCTATGCCAAATTGGCTCCCAAAAACTGTGGACCCTTCGAAATTTTGGAACGAGTTGGATAAAGGGCCTACCAAGTGGCATTGCTTAGCCACATATTGGTGTAGAATGTATTTCATGTAACATTACTGAAATGATACATACATGACCCCAAGAATTTTATACAGAATGTACATCTAAGTTATGTTTAAGTTATTTCTTTAAGGAATAGGAGGATCCTTAATTAAATTAATTCTAAATTATGTGGCTTGAAGGTAGAACTGGATGAAAAATTTCTCGTATAACCTCACTGTATTCTCGATCAGAGAGAAATAACACTCCGGAGGTGAGCCATCCCCCAAGTTAAAGTGCAGTGGAAGCACTTTAGCCTGAAGGAGGCTATTTGGGAAGACGAAAACTTCTTCATTAATTTCTCCTTCCTCATGAGGAATTCTTAATGGAGCTTCTACTTCTTTAGGAGGTGAGTTAGGTGGTGTAGATTGTGGCAATCTTGCTCTCCTTTGCTTTGGCTCCTTTTGAGACACTCCTGCTTCCACCAATTTTCCTTCTCCCATTTTGAGCTTGAGCCTTGTAATCATATAAAACTTGCAAACTATTAAAAAATTCTCTGCACTAAACAAGACCGAAGAAAGACTCTAGCTCTCATACCATCTGATCTAAAATTATTGTATTAGTCTTTTTGTTCTAAGTTTCTTTCAGTTTTAAAAACATGTGCATAATTGCCTCATTAGTTTGATAAGTATTGAGGAGTTTTTTCATGATTCGTAGATGATTTTTAGTGAATTGGAAGCATAAAAAAAGCATGACTAACACTGAACACCAATGTAAAATAGAGAAATAAGTCACCACAAGAAATTTACATCGCATGCATGATGAAGTAGTTCACCCCCCCTGGGCTACATCTATTGGTCCAACTCCCAATGGCTTGTCAATCTTTCATTATGCTTAAAATTTTGCTATTGCATGTAGTTATAGTGCTTTAATGGTTTTTTTCTCTACACCAAGGCTTCAAAATGCTCCAATTAGTGAAAAATGACTCTTCATTCACTCGGAATGGTCGAAAATTGAGCGTCCTACACTTTTGCCCAATATCTCCTAGGAAAGCTCCATTAAAAGTGGAGAACTCCAATTAATTAGAGCTAAATACGGATTACCCAGCAAATTCAGTGTACCCTTAGCTTCCCTGCTGAAATAGACGACGTATAAAATGTGAAGGTTGGGCAGTGTCCACATGCGCACCCCCAAACCGTTATAAAGCCCGAAGGTTAGCGGAATTAATGTTATAACTGTGGTTGATTGTTTGAACTGCGGCTTAATTTCCATCAGGTTAAGCTAACCGCCCAGTGGTTGTTGATGTTAATGTTGCCATGTGACATAAATAGGGAATGTTGGTGGGTTCAGATCGCCAGGGGTTCCCAACCCCCAAACATATTTGTAATAAACAATAAATGCAACTCGCATCCATATGAGGTTAAGTAACTTGTGTAGTGTGGTCGGTAAGGTGTGCGCGTGCCCAAAGGGAGGTCAGGGGGTCGAGCCCTACGGCCCCTCGTAAAATTTGACCATGCAGTTTTACGGCCATGTGGCGGCCTCAAGGCTGGCCATGTGGAAACCTCTCATTGGATCCTCCAATCCATACCCAATAAAATAGTGACACTTTTCAACCAAAGATTGGTCCTGTGGAAGGAATATTTCTAGGAATATTTCCTTTTTTCTAACTGTGCATCAATTTTACTGACTGTGCTTCCCAGTCAAACCTGGTCAAACTGTCGTAATTTTACCTGTTTTCCATTTCTATCAAAACGTAATATCTTCCTCATATGACGTCAAATTTTAAAACCATTCGCGGCACCAGAATTAGAAATACAAGATCTACCAAAACATCCTAGTTTCAACCCAATCCTGTAAATTTGAATTTTGAGAAAAATTTATGAACTTATGATCAATCCATCCCTCTCCTTGATAGGCCAATAATGAAATAGATGTCCTCCTTAATGAGCACGTACCACTGGTTAGGGCCAACCTAGAAAGCCTGTCGGTGGGCATTCCACCTGTGGATAAGCTGTCGCAACAACCCATCATGACCCTTCATGGATGTAGCCTCCTCATAGAACTTGAGGAGGCCTATCTCCCTTAGGCATGCCTAGGTGGTTGCTATAATAGGGTGAGGGTACATATCTCTCTCATTTGATGTCGTTGAATGATTTACATATTGAACACAATTTTTTTATTAAATGAGACATGTGTTTAGGAATATATATATATATATATATATATATATATATTGAAAAAAAAATAACATTCTGTGTGCCACAAAAAATAGTCATGCATTCGTAATGGTGCATGTGTTTTTATCGCGCACCAGAGGAGGTGCACCTATAAATTCATAGTGCACCGCAAATCATGACATGTCCTATCTCAAGCAATGCATTGACTAAACGCACTGCCGAACATCAACTGTTGGTCAACGGTGCAGTCGTTTAACCAATCGCACTATTGACTATGAACAAATTTGGGAGGACAGTGCGCTGGCAAAACTACTTACCTAGGGGCAAATAGTTTCGTCAGCGCACCACCCTTCTAGAATCGTTATACAGTCAATGGTGCGGTGGTATAACCAACCGCACCGTTGACTATGTATCAGGATGGTGGTGCCCTGACGAAACTATACGCCGTGGGGTGTATAGTTTTGGAAGCACACCACGCTTCTGACATCAGTACATAGTCAACGGTGCATTCATTTAAATAACTGCATCATTAACTATGTCTAGTTCCGGAGGCGGTGTGCTCACAAAATTACCCGCCCCCATGTGCATATTTATATCAACGCACCGCATTCCCGACTTCAACATGGTCAATGGTGCGGTTGGGTAACCGACCACACCAAAATTTATTTAATTTTAAAAAATCATAGTGTGTTATTTCAGTACCACCCCAGAACCACTGGGGATACCGTTAGCACTGGTCATGGTGCAGCCTATAAATTTACAGGTAGCACCGCAAATCAGTTTGAGATGAACGGCTCAAGTGCACTGCGCGGGGTTTTTTTATTTTAAATAAGGTGAATTTTAAGTTAATTTAGAAAACCAATACACTAAAAGGTTTAATTATGGAAAAACAAGTAAAATACCTATACAATTGGGAGTCGAGGAGGCATATTGGTTGTATAATTTTCAAAACTAAATTTTCCCACCGTTTTGAAAAATTCGAAATGGAGATGGTGGGTAATGGACAACAGCAGTGCATGCAATGGGAGAATATATGGCAGGGCACCCCACACAAGGTAAATTTTCATCGGTGCTTGAGAGCTCTGGAGCACTAAAAAGTGAAAAATTCAAATTTTTAGCCATATTTTCTTTTTATTTAACCATGTTCCAGTGCGCAGGTTTTCGAAGTGACCGGGCAGTTTCTTTCGACCGCATCGGGTTGTTTCAGTTTTGGCACGGGATTTTAGGACCCACCGATGCTAAATATTTGTAGAGCACCAGTGCACTACAGTAATGAGATGCACCAAGCAAGGTTGTACCAAGTGCATGGTTTTCCGGTATACCAATTTTTAGTATGCACCGATGCTTTCACTAGTGGAATGCACCGGTGCGGTTTGGGATGAGAAACACACTAGACAAAAAACATCCACAAAAATCTCCACCCACCAACCTCCTCTAGTAACCTCCGCTACAAACATATGTTTGGGCTATTTTTATAAGGGTTTTCTCAAAAACATCCGCTAGAGGGTCTTTTCTTTGTAGTTCATATTCATTTTAGTACAACCTATCATCCTCAAACGAAGGGACAAACTATAAGGGTGAATCAAATTCTAGAGGACATGTTGCACATGTATGCGTTGTAGCAACCCACGAAGTGGGAATATAATTTGCATCTGGTAGAATCCACTTACAATAATGGGTACCAAGAATCACTAAAGATGATTCCCTTTGATGCGTTATATGGAAGACAATGTCGCGACCCATAAATTAGAGTAGACCAGAAACCAAATTGTTGCTTGGACCAGACATGGTAGAGGAAATGGAGGTTGAGATAAGAAAAATCTGGAAGAATGAAAAAGTTGGTCACGAATGGAAAAAGGTATATGCTGATAGGAAACTAACTTTTCGAGAATTTGAAGTAGGGGACCATGTTTATGTGAGGATCAAACCTAAGAAAAACACTTTAAGATGGGCTACCTATGCCAAATTGGCTCCCAGAAACTGTGGACCCTTTGGAATTTTGGAACGAGTTGGTTCAATGGCCTACCAAGTGGCATTACCCACTCACATATTGGTGTAGAATGCATTTCATGTAACATTACTGAAACGATACGTACATGACCCCAATAATGTTATACAGAATATACATGTAAGTTATTTTTCAGTTATGACTTTAAGGAATAGGAGGATCCTCAATTAAATTAATTCTAAATTATGTGGCTTGCAGGTAGAACTGGATGAAAATTTTCTCGTAGAATCTCACTGTATTCTCAAACAGAGAGAAATAGCACTCCGGAGGTGAGCCATCCCCCAAGTTAAAGTGTTGTCGAAGAACTTTAGCCCGAAGGAGGCTACTTGGGAAGACGAAAACTTGATACCGGAAATGTATCGTGATTTTTTTGCTAGAATGAAGTAAACACCGAGGACGGTGTTCACCTTAAGCAGGGAAAGATGTAACACCCAACTTACTTCTTAAACATTTTATGTTAGAATAACTTTATACAAAATACATTTCAAAACTTTAATAGAGAAAGGGATTAACGAATGTGAGTATTCGTTAATAAAAATAATTTCGTTCTGTGTTATGATAAAATTTAATTTAGTTGTTAGTTAACTGATTGGTACAATAAATCCAAGATTCTAGTGTACAAATGAAGAGGTAATTTTGGACAGTCACCTTCGCCAAAAAGGATAAAAACAAAATCCTAGTAAGGGAAATGGGTTCTGTAAACCAAAAATGAAACGAGGGTTAAGAACAGAAATGTTGCGGGAAAGAGTTTTCCATAGTAGGTTTGAAGCCAATCGAGCTTTGTAACCCAAAGGAAGATTAGGCAGGACCGATGTCTCGACGTCTAACTCAGGGAAAATTTTAGGGGCTAATATTCGTAGGTGGGCTAAATTTCCATACTTTTTCCAAAAACAAAATTCGCCAATTTCTAGTTTTTTTGAAAATTGATTCGCCCAAATTTTATAGTATAAAATTATTTTACCCTAAAAATTGCTAAAATTTTATATGTGCTAATATAAAATAATTAGAAACCTAAATATTTGTACAAAAATATCATAAAAAACAATCACAATTTACATATTGGGGATTAGTAAGATTCACCAAGGTTTCTAAACTTTAAGATAAACTTCCATCATTAAAATTTCCCTCGTCTAACTTCTACATAATATTGCTACCTTGGATTCTAGTGTAGAGCACGGGGGGAGTTGAGGACATGATTGCCTCTCTCATGGTAGGGTGGCACAATCAGTATAACAATAGTTGATATATTATATGTATTATATGTTGTTATTTGTGGAAAATAATTGATAATTATGAGTTTAATTTTTATGGTTAATTCTTCTCAGTGAATATGGATATATCTCATAGATGAAGGCAAATGTAAAAATATCTATCTTTCTAGAATAAAAATTGAAAAGAAAATAGGAAGTTTTTTTATAAAATATGCAAATATTTAGCTGTATAGAATGTACAAGTAATTTTCTTAACTAGAAGGATACAGACATTGTGAATAAATCTCTAAAAATCCATAATAATATAAGGTTTATAACATAGTACAGTTCTGGTATAAAACTGCAGTGTGCGCCATAAGAAAATAAAGGAATAATGATGTTCTCTCTATAAAATAAGAAAAGAGCAAGAAATAAATCACTGAGAGTATGTATCCGATAAGAACTAAACTTTGTTTGCTAGCTTGCTAAGAAACAGATAGTAGTACCTGGTAAAGGAAAGTAAAATTTCATTATTAAGTAGCCTCAAAACATTAAATGGAAAATGAGAACTCGACACTGAGGTTTAGGATCTAGGTTCCATGGCTAACAAAACTGAATCTCTTGTCCTCTGGCCATCTGAGTGCAAATTTGTATTTTACTATTATTTCCAATTTAGAAACTCTTAGCTGTGAAATGTTGCTATGCTCTGATTAGAAACAAAATAAGTGATAAAGGATAATAAAGACACTGGAATTCATACATGTAAAAAATTGTAAGGTGAACTAAATTTCCATAAAGACAGTAATACATATTGCATAATGAACCATACCAGAATTTCCATGTCTTTAGTGAACAGAAAAATAATTTTACAACATGATGGAGAACAACATAAGCAGCAGACTTATATATAAAAACAAAGGTTATACATTTAACACCGAATTTTTCAGTCTCAAGGTTAACTCAGGCTGCAAAAGGCTGAGGAGACGATTTTATGTACCCTCTAAATATTCTTATACAAGAAATAAAGAACATTATAGAAATACCAATCGAAAACTATGAGAAGGAAAAAGAAACAAAATTGTGCTAAATCCTATACACCAGATTACATGCTTCTGGAAGCAAGTAAATAAAAACCTAGAACATAAATTCTTGAACTTGGCCCAGCCGTAAGTGAGGGTAAGAACCAAATGAGGTTCAGAACCTATACAACCAGGGTTCAACCCTTAGAGTATATTCATGGAGAAAACACAGATCAAATAATAAAATGAAACCTTTGCATCATAGGGTCACGACATACCTATATCATGGAGGTGGCGTCCATATTAGGAGGGTTGTGAAGCCTTCAAGCTTCCCAAAGCTTTGCATGCTAACCCTAAAAGAGATAAACAAGAGTTGGGTAATTTAGAAATACGCTAATATTATATGAAAATCATGTAAATGAACATTTATAATCTGTGACCACAACTTAGCATTGGAAAGGCTTCATGTAGTTGCTGAGGTGGATCTCTTGTACCTGCAAACCTACTTAGTTCAAAGGAGTAATCGAAATGTTGGGTATGTGTTATATTATTTCCACGACTAATCATGCGCGGGGGGATCACAGGGGGGGCGATAGCCCCCCCTGTACGTTGCGCTAGGCACAATGTCGGGGGGGTCACAAGGGGGACGGTACCCCCCCTGTCAAGGTCCGGGGCAGTACCCTAGAAAAAAATTTTGGTCCTTATTTTCCGGTGGGCGGATCCACCCATGGTTTTCTGCATGGGTTTGTACATGGTTTTGAGGTACGATGGTTTTCGGCCCCTGGTATTTTGTAGGTCCGATCAAAGGAACTATGATTATGTTCTAATCCAGGGTTAATGGATTGGGGTTTAGGTATTCTTCAACATGTATATATATGTGTTGTAACACTAAAACGAATATAATGAAAAATCAAGCTAGTCGTCCCGATTTGGGATCCATGGGAAAATCTATGTTTTATCTGTTTTATGTTTTATGTTCTCGCTATTGTTTATTTTATGTTTTAAAGATTCGTTCGTAGATAATTTCTGTACAGGGTTAAAACCTACATTTGGCATCAGAGCAGTTTTGGCTTCAAGAGGATGCCTTTGTTGCTGAGGGGTTTTTTGCTCGGGCCTGAGGTAGACCGTGTTCAGTGGGAGATCTGGGGGATCGATTCTTGCGGTGAAAGAAGATGGCGAGCAGCGGGAAGATAGAGATCGAGAAATTTAATGGTCAGAGTTTTGAGTTGTAGAAGCTCAAGGTGGAGGATTTTTTGGTGGATAAGGACTAGTGGATCGTGGTAGATCCAGGTACTAAACCAACGGCAATGTCAAATGAAGACTGGAAGAAACAGGATCGAAAGGCAAAGAGCACGATACAGTTGTGTGTTTCAGATTCAGTATTGTTGAATGTATCTGGGGAAGCTACGGCGAAGACCTTGTGGGACAAGCTAGGGACTTTGTACCAATCTAAGTCTATGGTGAATAAATTGTTCCTGCGGAAAAAGTTGTATAACCTGAGGATGAAGGATGGAGACTCGGTGACAGAGCATTTGAATGCCTTCAATACTATGGTAAGTTAGCTATCATCTGTTGATATTAAAATCTCAGATGAAGATAAGTGCATCAGTTTGTTTTGTTCTCCACCAGAATCATGGGACGGTTTGGTTATTGTAATAGGTAGCAATACAACTACTTTGAATTTTAATGACATTGTCTCAGCCTTGCTGTCAGAGGAAATGAGATGGACAAATATGGAGGGTCAGAATGGAGATGCCTTATCTGTACGAGGAAGGTCCCAGAACAGAAACAAGAATAAGGTTTCGAGTGGGAGACCTAAATCTAGAGGGAGATCTAAATCTCCTGGAAAGTTTGCAAAGGTGTGTTGGAAATGCGGAAAGGAAGGGCACTACAAAAAGGACTGCAGATCTAAGTCTCTTGAGAAAGGAAAGGGATCTGATGATGCTCCTTCTACAGAGGCAAAAACCACCTCGGATGAAAGTGGGGATATGTATTTGGCTTCTTCTTCAAATACACATGTAGATCATGAGTCATGGTTGATTGACTCGAGTACATCCTTTCAATTCACTCCCCATAGGGAGTGGTTCTGCGAGTATGAGAAATATGATGGCGGTGATGTCTCCGTAGGTGATGATAGGAAGGCCAGAATCGTAGGACGTGGAAAAGTCAAGATGACGCTGCAAGGTGGAAGGATTAGAACACTTCCTGGTGTTCTCCACATTCCTGCATTGGCCATAAATCTGATTTCTATAAGCAAGATGGATGATGCAGGTGTAAAAACAGTGTTCAAGAGATATACCTGTAAGATGGTTTGGGGAGCACTGGTATGAATGTGGGGAGTTCAGATTGGAACTTTGTACAAGCTTCAGTGCAGCACTATTATTGTTGGGTGCAACAGTTTTGTGGTTCCCGAAAGTGGAGCGGAAAGCCTAGTGGTCTCTGGAGAAAATACCATGCTATAGCATCAAAGGCTTGGACATATTGGAGAGAAGGGCCTTTAGATACCGCATGGAAATGGTATGGTAGAAGGTATGTCTAATAGCTATCTGGATTTTGATTTCTATGAACATTGTGTATATGGGAAGTAGAATCGGGTGAGTTTTCCTTCTGGTGCTAAGAGGGTGAACAAGATATTAGATCTTGTGCACAGTGATGTGTTTGGACCTATGCCATTTCCATCACTGGGTAACTCTGTGTACTATGTTTCATTCATAGATGACTTCTCAAGGAATACATGGATATATTTCTTGAGGAAGAAATCTGAAGTCTTTGACAAATTTAAAGAATTTAAGGCTCTGGTGGAAAACCAGACAGAGAAGAAGATAAAGGTGCCGAGGACAGATAATGGTGGGGAGTTCTGCAAGAAGGAATTTGAAGAGTTCTGTAAGAAGTGTGGTATAGCACGACAGAAGACTACTCCATACACACCTCAGCAAAATGGAGTTGCAGAAAGAATGAACAGAACGCTAATGGAAAAGGCAAGAAGCATGCTCAGTGGTACCGGGTTAGGACAAGAATTCTGGGCAGAGGCAGTGGAGACTGCATGTTACTTAGTTAACAGATCACCTTCATCAGCGTTGGAGGATAAGACCCCACATGAGGTATGGACTGGTAAAAAACCCTCTCTTTCACATCTAAGGGTATTTGGATGTGATGCATATGTACATGTTCCAAAGGAGAAAAGGACCAAGTTGGATAATAAATCTGAAAGGTGCATCTTTATTGGGTATAAGGATGGTTTAAAGGGTTACAAGCTTTGGAACCCATAAATAAGGAAGGTTGTGTACAGCCGAGATGTGGTGTTTAGAGAAGTGAAAGATGTTGTTAAACATGAAGTCCTACCAAAGGAACCTGAGAAGATAGAGTTTGAGCTAAAGGAGGATGAATCAGACTCTACAACAGAAGAAGACTCAGAAGATGAAGAGCCACAAACTCCAGCTTTGAGAAGATCAGCTCGGGAAAGAAGGCAACCAGAAAGGTATAGTCCATCTGCTTTCTGTTCAGGTTTTGCCTTAACTATAACTGATGATGAACCCAGAACTGTCAGGGAGGCAGTAGATTCAGAGGATGGAAAACTCGGGAAGGAGGCCATGGTTGATGAAATGGCATCCTTGCACAAAAACGATGCATGGGATCTGGTGGAGTTGCCGGCTGGAAGGAAGCCCATTGGGAGCAAATGGGTGTTTAAGAATAAGATGAATGTAGAAGGCAAGGTGGAGAAATACAAAGCTCGGTTGGTAGCGAAAGGTTATTCCCAGGTGCCGGGAATTGATTTTGGTGATATTTTTTCTCCTGTTGCCAAAGTTACTTCTATTAGATTAATTTTATCTGTTGCTGCTGCATTTGATTTTGAGATAGAACAGATGGATGTGAAGACATCATTTCTTCACGAGGATCTAGAAGAGGAGATCTACATGAAGCAACCTGAAGGCTTTATGGTGAAGGGTAAGAAAGAACTGGTATGCAGGTTGAAGAAGTCTCTGTATGGGTTAAAACAGTCACCAAGGATGTGATATCAGAAATTTGATACCTATATACGGGGACTTGGCTTCACCAGAAGCAAGGAGGATCACTGTGTTTATTTTAAATTAATTGGTGACCGTGTTATTTATTTTGTCTTGTATGTGGATGATATGTTGTTGATTGGAAATGACAAAGAAATTATCCAAGATTTGAAGACTCAACTGTTCTCCAAATTCGACATGAAGGATCTTGGTGCTGCAAACTATATTTTGGGCATGGAAATTAAGAGAGATCGGGCAAAGAGGAAGCTCTGGTTAAACCAGAGGAAGTATGTCGAGACTATATTGCATAGGTTCAATATGCAGGATAGTAAACCAATGAGTGTTCCTATTCCTGTAGGTGCAAATTTGTCTGCTGAACAGTGTCCCAAGACACAAGAAGAAGAAGAGGATATGTCCCGTGTTCCATATGCAAGTGCAGTGGGTAGCCTGATGTATGCAATGGTCTGTACTAGACCAGACATTGCACATGCAGTGGGAGTATTGAGCAGGTTTATGTCAAACCCAGGGAAGGAGAATTGGACAGTAGTGAAGCGGGTTTTTAGATATTTACGTGGCACTAGCGATTATGGCTTGTGCTACCAGGGAAGACCAGGATTGGAAAGAATGTTGGACATTTGTGGTTTTGTTGATGCAGACTGGGCTGGAGATCTGGACCAAAGAAGATCTACAAGTGGGTATGTGTTTAGCCTATTTGGAGGCACAGTCAGTTGGATGAGTAAAAGACAGTCTGTAGTGGCTCTTTCAACTATAGAGGTAGAATACATAGCAGCCACTCATGCAAGCAAGGAAGCAGTTTGGTTGCAGAGATTGTGTTCAAGTATGGGGTTGGTACAGCAAGCTATAAGGATAGACTTTGATAGCCAAAGTGCAATTTTCTTGGCTAAGAACCCTGCTTATCATTCAAAGACAAAGCACATTGATGTTCAATATCACTTTGTGAGAGATATGGTTGAAGCTAAAAGGGTGTTGCTGGTAAAGGTGGACACTTTGAAGAATGTTGCAGATGCATTGACAAATTCTGTGAGCACTCAGAAGTTCTCTTGGTGTAGAGGAACAATGGGTGTTGCAAAGCTAGGCTAATGACTCAGCTCTCCTGTGGCCCCCTGCAAAAAGAAAACAAAAAGTGGGAGAATGTTGGGTATGTGTTATATTATTTCCATGACTAATCACATGCGGGGGGGTCACAGGGGGGGCGATAGCCCCCCCTATACGTTGTGTTGGGTGCAACGTCAAGGGGGGTCACAGTGGGGGCGGTAGCCTCCCCTGTTAGGGTCTAGGGCAGCGGCCCGGAAAATTTTTTTGGTCCTTATTTTCCGGTGGGCGGATCTGCCTATGGTTTTGTGCATGGGTTTGCACATGGTTTTGGGGTACGATGGTTTCGACCCCTGGTATTTTCTCGATCCGGTCAAGAGAACTACGATTATCTTCTAATCCAGGGTTAATGGATTGGGGTTTATGTATGCTTCAGCATGTATATATATGTGTTGTAACACCAAAAGGAATATAATGAAAAATCATGTTGGTCATCTCGATTTGGGATCCAGGGGAAAATATTTGTGTTTATCTGTTTTATTTTTTATGCTCTCGCTATTGTTTATTTTTTGTTTTAAAGATTCATTCGTAGATAATTTCTATACAGGGTTAAAACTACACGGATTAAGTGAAATCTAGACCTACGTAAGGCAAACCCTGTCAACAAAAATATATACTAAAACCTATGCAAAATGGTAAGAAAGTGCGAGACTAAAGATTATAAAGTTACCAGTAGGAATGGTGAAGCATACTACTTCGGTGCTGAGAAGGAATGGTCGAAACCCTTTAATCGCCAAAAAAATTTACATAGGAGTCATGAAGATTTACCACTGATCGAAGGGTTATAAAGAGGAACAAAGTTCCAATCAACGCATGGATCAATGGAGTAACGAACCGGAGCTGAACCTCCTCAACAGACAAAGATAGCTAGATATCCACTATGCTAACAGAGGAATCGCCAGAGAAGTTGCAGAGCAACACAACTGCAATGAGAAAATAAAGAATGACATAGAGTTGGCATTCGAGGTAGGTTAGTTACACTAACCCCCTCCCAAACCATGTCCATAGTCTGATCTAAATCTAGAGGATTGACGGTCGACACAGACTCCTAGACAAGCATGAGAACTAATAGGTGCCTCTTCTCTACGCATGATAAGTGTTTTAGCTAGAGGATGGTTATCGGATGGACCGGGGTGGAGGATTGAGTAATTAATAATCGTATGCAAGACTTAAAACAATATCACAAAAGTGCAGATCTTCGTACTTTGAAATCAAACTAATCCAAACAGATATTCCAAGTACTTATGTTAAGCATGGTAAGTACTTATAAATTTTGTATCTTTAATATTATTCTATATCCATAGTATATGCGATTATTCATATCATATAACATAACATTGTTTAATTAAGATATGATAAGTAAAAAAAAATTATTGTCGTGATAAGTTTTTATGTATGTGTATGATACAAACCCCCTCTTTATGTTGATTTCACAATATCTTGGAATCTAAAAAATGAAAGATGCTCTTTATTTAACCCTTAGCCACAGAACTTGGCTAAGAAAGCGGTGGCGTTCACTTGAGACTCTTGGCTCCTTATCCATTTTCGGAGGACTCGGCAGACAGTGCAGATCAACCTCATGATTATAAAAGCTGATTGGACAAGAACAAACTTACAACGTTGAGGGAAACCAAAACAATAAAAAATTATTATTTGGTCATCAGCGATAAACAAAAATAAATAAGACTATAAACTTGAAAAATCTATTAGGGAGAACCACCGACTTGAGTTTGTAGATTCCCTGGTTGCGTGAATGAACTGCAAATTACTGAGGAGTTGTTTTCGTTTCGAGTGGCATAACTGACAGGTTCGCGCGGTGGGCCGCGTCACAGTCAACCGGAGGCACGCTCTCCAATTCAGAACACAAGCATTCTGCTGCGTCATTTCACGGTGTCTCCTCGGTGCATTCGGGTTCCTTCTCCAAAATCAGTTTGGCAGCCATTGGTTTTGGCCGCAAGTTCACCTCACCTCACCTTTGGCTTTTCTAATAATCATAACTTTATTTAAATTTTCTTTTAATAATTTTAACTCTGTTTTTAGCTATTGCAGTACCTATAGGCTATCGCGTCGCAAGTTAACAGATGGAAACACTATTCGACACTTCTTACTGGATGACTAGAGGTCGAATTGAAAGAATCTCCGAAACAGTTAAGTGTCTTTCAGTGAATGTCAAAATGGTAACGAGGATTCCGACCGACCCTTGCCTTAATTTACCCCAACCTTTCTTTTCAATATCCTCTTTCACCCACTTTAATACCCAAAATGTGAGGAAGGTGTGGACCGAGACACAGTTTAATTGACCCAAACATTTATTTTGAATATTCTTATTTACCCACTTTCATGGCACTCTTTTTGAATTATTATTTCGTTTCACTGAAATTAGCATCTTTCATAGATGAGATTGTGGATTATTATAATGTTATTATATGTATCTTATACATGCATGAACATATAACTTGGTTTGCAAAAGAATGGATTAGATTAGGGAGTTGTTTTTGGGTGATTTTTTTTGGAGTTTTGGTAGAACATTTTGCAAAGTTTACTTGAAATTTGTAATTTCATTGAATTTTTGTAAATTTTAAAAGAAATTAAATTAAAAAAATAAATTGATTTTTTTTTTTTCAAAAAGTCAACTAGTTAAATTAGTATACTACTATATATAACTATGCAATCATATCACTATTGAAAAAAAAAAATATGCAATCATATCATATCGTTTGAACATATTAATGAGAATATTTTTCACTTTTTAAGTGTAGTTAAAGTCGTGAGGTTATGAGGATTGTTTACTCATTAATGTTTATTTGAGTTGTGTATATGTTATTTGTTTGTTTTTTTATTAAAATGGTTTATAATTTTTATTAATTTTTAGAATTTTGGCTTTTGTGATGTAGAGTAAATATTTAGAATTTTTTCGGTAATAATCATATGTAATAGAATATTGTTGACGCGTTTCGAACCAACCAGTGTGGTTCATTATTGGTGAATCATACTGGTTGGTCCGAAATACACTGACAATGTCCTATTGCATGTGATTATCACCGAAAGAATTCCCGATGATAAACCACACTGGCTGGTTCGAAACACATTGACAATGTTCTATTGCATATGATTATTACCGAACGAATTCTAAATAAACAAAAAAAATGTAGTACTTTTAAATTTTTTCTATTCTATATTTTTATGGTGGATTTGGGGTATGTGTTGATTATTTTTGTATTTGATTTATGTATTAATGATTGTGATTTTATAATTTTAGAATTTGAAATTTGAAATCATAAATGATTATAGTTTACAATTATGTTGAAAAATGTGATTTTTGAAGTGTTTGGGTTGATAGATGACACAGATCCAATTCCTTATTACTTGGACAATGGAGTTATAAATGTGATCTAACAAGGAATTAAATGTAGAGGCTATAACTAGACATGATGCAATTTTATAGCATGTTTAACCTAGTAAATAAGAAAAAATAAGATGAGAAAGAAAGATAGTCACAATAAAACATCCTCAATCAAAATAGACATAGGAGGGATAAGGTTTAGGGATTCACTCACAATAGGAGTTCTACGGCTTAAAACATATTCTCTCAAAGACAAGGAGAAAAATTTTCTTGCAATGGATACATATGGGTACTACTATTTTTATGTGTATCACTCTAAACATGCAATCAAGTAAACTGGAGACACACTTAGAACATTTCAACCAATAACATATTTTGTAAGAATTAAAATAAAATGTTGTGGCTCCTAGAGACAACCCCTGGGTTGAGGAGAGGTCATTGCGTACAACATCTTAGTCTCTCTTGAAGATAAATCAGTGCAACTCAAGATACTAATGTAAAATGGTTAATATATGGGTTCAATTACCTTTCTTAGAGGCATATTAAATATGCACATAAACAACATATCATTCTGAAGAATAAATATTTAAAAAACACAAAAAAAAGAAACATAACCTTTTTCTTGTAGTAAAAATGGAAAGGAGAAATATAAGAGAGGAACATGGTGTAGAGGGCTAGATAAACACATAATCATATGGAAAAAATCCCATCACAAGGATGAAAAGGTAGAAGGAATGAAGTGCATAAATTATGGACCACAATTTAAGTCTTCTGACTTGATGTGTCACAAGTATTGTTTTCGCTCACATAGCATAGAGAAATCTATAGATTCACTGGTACCATATGCTATCACATAACATAAATAAATCTATGATTTAATAGTGAATCCAAGAGCTACAATTACACAATTTTTGAAAAATAAAATACACAGATGAATTGATATATAGAGCTAGAACACATACTACATATCCCAATGCCTGGAATCACTAGATACTTATTAATTAAAATTCAAGAATGAATTACATTTTTAAAATCCCAAAGTAGAGAAATCTGTGAAACAATAACAACCTGTAGAATAGGAAAATAGAACTAAAATTAGAAGCTCTCTCTAAAAATAGAATTCAGAACCTCTGAAAATAGAATTTGGAACCCTTTTAATGAGTTTCTTCTCCATTTTTAGAAGGAGAACAAAAACAAAACAACTTACAAAACATCTTCAAATTTTACAATTGTATGAACTATAGAGCTATTTGAGCGTGTGACTAGCATATTCATCCTAATGACTACATGAAAAAATCGATTCTTTTCTTGAAAATGAAAAAATTTACAAAATAGGAAAAACAACAGTTGTCATGATTGACATACACAAATATCTCCATGTTGATTCCTTTGATTTCATGAAGTTGAGTTAGGTTACATTATCTGAGTTCATGGTGGGGTGATGATCTGGCCATGCCTCTATTCCCTACCAATTCACCTGTTGTTTTCTCTGGTATGAAACCAGCTCCAAAAATAGATGAAAAGAGATATAAACACCTTAGAAATAAGCCACTTCGAGGGGGAAAACTCCTTTACATTACATAAATGAAAAATTCTTGGATGATACAAATGAAAAAACCTCCTTCTATATATAGGAGTCCATGGGGTCGCAATATAATCCTAGCCAACCTAGCAACAATAATGTAAAGGAACAATAAAAAAAATATGGTGGTTACAGGGGTACAACAGTAACAATAAGGAGGCTAAAATAACAACAATAAGGGACCACACTAGTAATATAGGCACCTAACATGCCCCTATCCTTCAAAAAAGTGTTTTCCTCAACGATTGAGTAGCTCTGGATGCTTATGTATAAAATTCTCATCCTCCCATGTAGAATCTTCAGTGGGTGAGTTCTTCCACTTGATGAGATACTCTGAAATTAATCGATTTCGTAACTGTCGAGTTCTTGTTTCCATGACTGCTTCAAGTTCCAATATGATTTTTCCTTCCTCATCAAGTTCTAGCAATATTGTTTGAATAGGAAGTTTGTCACCTATAACCTTCTTTAAGCATGAAACATGGAAAAATCGATGCACTCATGAAGAAGGAGGAAGCTCCAAATTGTATGCCATAGTACCAATCTTTTGCAACACCTTTTAAGGACCATAGTACTTTGGCGTAATTTATTATCCTTCTTAGCTTTCTTGAGGGACATTTGTTTGTATGGTTGTAGCCGTAAAAATACCCAGTATCATACATCAAAACTTCTCTCGTTGCGATGTTGATTTGCATGTTGTTTCATTTGATTTTTTTCCAAATATACGTTATCATTTAATAGTTTGAAAACTTGTTTTTGATGCTCGATGTGACCTTCCACTGCTTGAACCTTAAAATTTTCTCTTCAATATGATGTGATGGAAGGTGGATGATACCCATAAAGTGCCATAAATGGGGTCATTTTTGCTGCAATATGGAAGGAAGTGTTATACCACCATTCAGCCAAAGGTAACCACTTGATCCATTGTGTTTGTTTATTAGGTAAAAACCCACGAAGATATCCTTCCAAACATTTGTTCACTATCTCAGTTTGACCATCAGATTGAGGATGATAAGATGAGCTATGTTCTAGCTGAGTACCCAAAAAAAAAAATAATTTCGTCCAACAATTTCCAGTAAAAATGGGATCTCTGTCACTTACAATCATATTTGGGTTTCCATGTAGCTTTTGAATTGTTTCCATAAATATAGTAGCAACTATACTTGCTTTAAATGGATGAGAGAATGCACAAAAGTCAGCATACTTGGTAAATCTATCGACTACCACCATGATGACACTCTTTCCTTCGGACTTAGGTAAACCTGTGATAAACTCCATTGATATCTCCTCCCATGGTTGACTTGGAATGGCTAAAGGTTTTAGAAGACTCAAGATCTTAATTGTATTAACTTTATTTTGCTGGCAAACCAAAACATTCCACCACCAACTTTTGAATATCATATTTAAGGCTATCCCGGAGAAATTATTTCTTCACCCTTTGGTAAGTTTTTTAAAATCCTGATTGTCCTCCTAAAGGAGAAGTGTGCAATTCCAAAATAATATTTTGTTTCAGTTGGGAATTCTTACAAAGATATAAGGGATCTTTGTACCATAAGGAATCATTTTTCCAACTAAATGTATTAGATTTACAAGGATATTGCTATAACTTTTGAATGAGCTTCCACACTTCTTTTTCCTTCTTCTATTCATTTCTTTCTTTGGTTATCCAATCTGGTTGGATAATAAAAATCGCACAAAGAAATGCTTCCAACTCTTTGTCCTTTCTTGAGAGTGCATCTACAACAACATTTAGCTTCCCTTTTTTGTAGATGGTTTCAAAGTCATAACCCATCATCTTGGTGACCCATTTTTTATACTCTTATGAAGATAGTATTTATTCCAAAAGGTGTTTAAGACTATCATGATCAGTTTTTACCTTGAAGTGTCTTCCCATTTGGTAAAGTTGCCATTTCTTTAGTGCACTTAGTATTTCGAACATTTCCTTCTCATAAATTTCTTTATGTAAATATTTTCCTTTGATTGGGTGACTTTCAAAAGAAATGGGTCTTCCTTCTTGCATTAAAACAACACCAATTCCATTTCTTGAGGCATCACATTCCACAATAAAGGTTTTTGTGAAGTCTGGCATAGTTAAGACCAGTGCTAGGCAGATTTCCACTTTAAGATGTTCAAAGGCCTTAGTTGCTTCAGGATTCCATTGAAATGCATCTTTCTTCAATAATGTTTTTAGAGGTGTTCCTATTCTCGCATGGTTCCTAACAAACTTGTGATAATACCATATTAACCTGAGAAATCCTCACAACTACTTTATGGTTGTGGGGGCTTTCCATTCCTTAATAGATTTAATTTTGTTAGGGTCTACCTTAACACCCTCGTGAGATACAATATGACCCAGATATTCCACCTCTTGTACTCCTAAGAAACATTTGGAGGTTTTTGCATATAATTGGTTCTCCTCCAATAGTTTGAGAACGCTATCAATATGTTGAACATGATCCTTTCAAGACCTATTTTAGATTAGTATATCATCAAAAAATACTAACGCAAATTTTCTAGGGAACGGTTTGAAAATGGAATTCATCAACCCTTGTTATGTAGAAGGTGCATTGGTAAGGCAAAAAGGTATAACCAAAAATTAATAATGACCCTCATGAGTTCAAAATTTTGTTTTCGGAATATCTTCAGTCTTCATTCTAATTTGATGATATCCTGAATGAAGATCCGACTTGTTAAAATAAATTGCTCCATGTAATTCATCCAATAATTCATCAATCACAGGAATGGAAAATTTATCTTTAATAGTGAGCTTATTGAGCTCCCTATAATCTAGACACATGCACCATGATTTATCCTTCTTGTGCACCAATACTACTCAAGAAGATAAATAACTTTGACTAGGTTGAATTATACCAACCTCTAACATTTTTGCAATCATACGCTCATTTTTTCTCTTTTGGACATAAGGATATCTGTAAGGCTTGATGTTTGGAGGAACACTTCCTGGAATCAAATAAATAGCATGATCATGGTCACGAATAGGTGGGAGTCCTTTTTGAATTTCAAACACCTTGGAATGATTGTCCAAAACGTTTTGGACATCTGGAGAAATAGACGATTTTGATGTTGGAATTTCTAGTGAGAATAATTGTGAATTTACTCCTTGTTGTTCTTTATTCGGAAGCTTTTTCATGAAATTAGAGCTTATTATCTTTCTTGACTTCCCTATGATACCTCGTAATTCGACTTCCTTTGGTTCCAAAATAAAATTTCAAGAAAATTTCTTGAAAATTAAAAGCTACCGTCCCTAATGATTGTAACCATTGTACTCCTAGTACAACATCAGCAACTCCCGTCGGAATGGAAAGAATTGGACAATTCAATACATATTCCCTCATTATTAGCTTGATATTATGGAATTTTCTAGAGAAATTTATAGTTCCTCCATTCTCAACGACCACTTGACATTCTGGTGCTGGGTAAAGGAACCAATTCAATTCCTTGACTACCTTATAATGAATAAAATTATGGGTACTACCTGAATCAATCAACACTATTACCTTTTTCTTCTTGATATGTATTTCTATATTGAGATTTTGAGGAGTGGTAATTCCTACCAATTCATTACACGACATGGTCAGACTCATTTATTCTTTCTTTATGTTTGGTACTTGGTGTATATCCTCTTATTTTGAAGTTTCTTGTTCATTTTCTTCCCACCACACTTATGACCTTTAGTGTATTTTCTATCACAACTGTAGCAAATCCCTTTTGCTCTTTTTTCTTCCAATTGTTGTGGTGTCAACCTTGTAGGTTGTGGAATTATAGGAGTAGCAACACTTCCATCTTTATAGAGGTGTGTGGTAGGCTTCCTTGTCGCCATAATTTTACATTCAATTTTTCTTGCCAACCTGAATCTGTTCTCCAATGAATCAGGTTCCCAAAGGTGAACCTCATGTTGGATGTTATATTTTAAAGTCCCTATGAAGACATCAATCTTGTGTTCCTCTGGAATATCCGTTACCCTTATATTCAATTTTTGGAAGTCCTCAATGTGCTGCACCACTGAACCCTTTTGTTTGAGATTTATCAATTGGCCAAATAAGGTGTTTCTCTATGTATCCTCATAATATACTATCATTTGAATCCTAAGTAAAAATTAACCAAGGGACATTTTTTTTATGGGAGAAAATCCATTGATACCACAAAAATGTATTTTGTTCTAAGTATAAAGTTGCAATGTGTACCTTTTGTGTGTTTTTTACATTATTGAGATCAAAAGATTGCTCCATCTGTACTGTCCATGTTACGAGATCCTTTCCTTCAAACTTCCTCATATCGATGTTTGGAATATGGTGGGTCTTCTATCCAAATTTAAAGTTTATGAAATCATGATTAACATTTATTTTGTTCTCGTCATGAGTTTCCTCTACTATATTTTCACCATTAGGAATCATTTCTTGTATCAAATTTGTCAAAACTTCCTTGAAACCTTCCATTAGATCATTCTTCATGTCTTCCACGTTGTCTTTCATTTTTTCTTCTATACCGTCGATCTTAGCTTCCCTGCCTTTCTTCAAACTATCCATATTATCTTCCATGACCTTATTCAAACCATCCATCCTAGCTTCCATGCCTTTCTTTAAAACTTCCATTTCATTTTTTGTTGCTCTTTGTGAGGGCGAAATTTGGTGCACTTGCTCTTGTAATTTTGATATATCATGTTGCACTTCTTCATCTTCATGAGTCATAGTAGAGTATTCTAAGGGCTTAATGGGTGTTGAATTATTTTTAGGGGGAATTTTAGAACCCAACGTTGATATCTATGATTCAATAGGCCCTTGGAATCACTTCAAATTGATTTTTCAAACAAGACTTATGCAATTTGAAAAAAAAATACACACCTTTTTCTTGCTTTTGAGGAGCTTGATATTGAAATAGAATTATCTCTGTGATTTCGGATCTTCAATATCTGAAATTCTATCCTGGAGTAGCCCTTTGAATCTTCCTTTGAATTCCACAGGTCTGACCTGATTTGGATACTTCAAGACAAATTTATGCCCAATCTCCCACAATGACCTAATTGTGGACTCGTTCAGTAGAGAAAAATTGTACGAAGTGCCACATGTCACATTTTTCTCCTTCGACTATCAAATCAATACACAAGAAACTATAGTCCGTCTAGTTTCAACCACTTTTTACAGAATTCTAGTCTAATGTTCAGAGAGAGAGTTATGATGACTTTCCCAAGCTTACCTCTTTTAGATGAAATTCAGGAACCTACAAAAACTATAACTTCCACAGATCATATATCCAAAAATATTGCGAACCAAGATCTAAAGTTTTTACATGATATTTCATCGGATTTTGGCTTCACGTGATAAACATTTAAGTTTTTTAACCTTCGTAGAAAAAACTTTATGGAAAAAATGCCAAGATGACTTGTTTGGAGTAGCGAAATCCTAGAATCCAAAGCTCTAATCCAAAATGTTATGAAACCAGCTCCAAAAATAGAAGAAAATAGAGATCAACGCCTTAGAAATAATACAATTCGAGGGCAAAACCTAATTTACATTACATAAATGAAGAATTCTTGGATGATACAATTGAAAAAACCTCCTTCTATATATAGGAGTCCATGGGGTCACAATATAATCCTAACCGACTAAAAAATAATAATGTAAGGGCACAATAATAACATTATGGGGGTTACAGGGGTACAACAATAAGAATAAGGAGGCTACAATAACAACAATAAGGGACTACACTAGTAATATAGGCACCTAACATTCTCCCTCTAATTTCTTACCAAGATTTTGCATGCAGTTACTCAACCGTCGACCCATACAACCTTCAATATTCCATTGTATTGCAGTATTGGAGCCTCGAAATATCGTAACTCTGTTTAAAAGAAACGTTATGAAATCACCATAATTTTGATGCCTTCATCCCCCTAATTCTTATCCCATTTTTTATTATGCACCATAGGACCATAGCCCTTGACCACAAGTACAATACTTAAGTTTTACGATATCGAATCTATCATTTATTGTAACTCTTATTAAAATAATTGCTACAAAACAATGAGAATTCAAGCCCTTTTTGTTCAACCCATTTCTTCCTTTCCTACATTTGGTTCGGTGTTGTGACCGATATTGTAACAATTAGGTTCTAAGGCCTTCAGAATCCCTTTGGGGGCTTATCTCCCTGTTTATTTCTCTTTTCCATTAGTTATTCTGAGTTCCTATTGTTGAAAAGTGTAACTAGGTTCGGTCTTCATAATAATTATGATTTTATGTAACTGATTTAAAGAAGAAAAATGAAATTATGATTGTGATGCTTGTCTCATGGGTTTCATGAGCTAGGAATTTTAATTTTAGTAATGGCTCCCAATATGAGCCTTTAGGATTTTTCATCTAGTCATAAACGATAATTTAATGTTATTGGCATGTATCAAGGAACCTTCTTGGGAAGGTTGCACATTTGTATGATTAATTAAATAAGTATGAAATTCCTCCAAGACAAGCACAATACCTCACCTTAAAGTTAGCTTCAAAATAATAATAAAATTTCTCAAAAATTCATGTTGTTTCAATCACACTTCATGTTGGCTCCAAATACTATTAATAGGGTAGCTCGACATGATTTCAGGAATATAATTTCAGTCAAGGTTTGTAATTGAAATAATTGTGACAAGTTCATTAAGAAACCTTACAACCATCAAGGAGGAGAAAATCATAAACAAGGTATTTTGGTATTATTTTAAGATTGTTTCTTGGGAGAAAAGATTCACACGTGTGGCAGAAACTATGGTTTTTGCAGTGGGTACATTTGTTGTAATAAGGGATGAGAAAAGGAACTCAAAATCCGTTGTTTTGTTGGTCAAGTTGATCTAGAGAAGCTTCCAAGTAGATTCAAGGAAGGAATCACCTCCAAACTTATCTCTACTAGTAAACTTGTGGTATTACAAAACTACAAGTTTCAAATCTATGGAAAAGAGGCTGAAATTTTAGGGCAGCTGAGAAGGGAAAAATAAGGATATGTTTTACATGCGTTGACTTGTGCAAGGAAGAGACTTCTTAACTGATATTTATCAATCCATGAATTTTCTTGAAATCCTTCTACATCAACACCATTTCCTTTTCCATCAATGGCAACTCATGTCTAACATTCTCCTTCATTGGCATTGACGAAAACAACAAAAAAATTGCAGAAAATCACTAAATAAAGCATTGGTAGTCCCTCCATATTTACTTCTTCCCCTTTGACATCAACAACAAGGAAAATAATATGCTCCCCATCCAACCAATATCCCCCTATCTTGTTGATCTTGTGGACCCAGTAGCTCATTTTTATATATGTTTAGCTCTTGTTAGTTCCCTTTCTTCCTCTTGGAGAAGACTTGGTGGAGGGAGGTAAGAGGAACTACTCCCAATATTTTTCTTAAGTAATAAAATTGATCTCTTGGGAGATTTTTGGTGAATATATCAACTACCTACTCTTTTGTAGTTGCATGCTCCAACTTTAAAATAGTATTTACAACTTGATCTCATCATAAATGGTTCTTTATTGGAAAATTCCTTGTATTTGAGTGAAAAGTAGGGTTTTTGGACATATTGATTATTTAATCACCCCATCGCACATTTACCCACTTTTATAATCTCTTTAGGTAAACATGAGATAAGAGCTATTGTGACATGACCCAACCTCCAAGTTTTAGTTATGGAAGTGGGGTCTACTAATGGGAAACATATTGCCTCTCCTTAGGGACATCAAATCACTCAAGTGTCAGAGAATAGCCCTTAGTGATCAATCAGTGAGATGGATTTTTCACTTATAAGGATTTACGTTCCAAACACATGTTTGAAACATTGTGCATGTGCTTGGAAGGCTCCAACCACACTCATGAGCCTTCTTTCATGATGTTATAACCAAAATTATTCAGTTCAGAGCGTGTGATTGTGAGATTAGTGCCACTATTTCAGGTTTTTCCTACGTGCCACTGCCTAGAACAACCCATAACTTTCTAGAATCATATCTAGGGAAATCAAAAGTATAAATAATAAATAGTAGAGTTAGATATTTTCCAAGACATGCCTAATACATGATAGAAATTTCGTGAAACATATGCTCAACATTGTAGCTGTAGGTCATGATTACATATCTTATCACTATCCTCTTACTTCATCAGAGTGTCATCAAGAAGGCTCAATTCCCTCTCAAGCTAGATTCAACACCATTGGTTAGCCCATGCATTCATTAACCATTCCATAAATAATCAAATCATGAACAAGATCCATAGTAAGAGAACATCATTCAATCATTCCTCCAACCAATAATTAACTAGAATAAAATGCATTACAAACTAACCATAAAATCAACACAATAACCATTACATGTGCTTATAGATCACAATAGGAAATTAACTCATATTAATCATATGCAAAGGTCCACCAAGTCAGGAAATTCCACATACCACCTGACCATATATTGGGTTGAACCAAATCTCTCTTTCATTCAATCACCCTCACTCCATATTTGAAGCATGACTATGGGATCATATCGGTTAAACGAAAATAGAACCAACCAAAGCTTCCAAAGGAAATACCACCTAAACCCTCAATCACAGTGCTTTCACCCAATCTAGTCCATAAATCGCTAACATCAAAACAACCTTGGATGCCTCTGACTTCATTCACTAGCACCAAATGAATTTTCCTATCTCCATCCATCTGTCAACATTTCTAGGAGAAATCCCATCTCCACCCTTTATGCTTGGGAATTTTCCTTTGAGAACCTCAACTAGGATCCAGGCCTACTGGCCATCCAAAGCTTAATTAAAATATAGAACCCACTACATCATGGCTATCTACGAAATGGAAAGGGAATATTAAAACCACTATCAATCCATTAAAATCATATGCCAGTGAAATCAAAATAAACAAAGGAACACATGCATGTACCATGCATCCAAATATCAACAAGGAAATCACACCTGAAACTTGTTACTTGCAATGAACTCTAAGTGTAGCTCATGATCCAACCTTTTTTTGTGATTCCCATAATAAATTTCCTTGTCCTTTTATTTATTGTATGAAATCCCAAGGGAATGCTAAGATTCTCCAAGAATACCTAAGTGTGCAAGGGTCTGAGAGATAGAATGAACAAGAGCTATGCCAAAAACTCTCAAAAAAAGTTATGAGTTGATCAAAGGTTGTGAATTATTTCTCTCGTGCATTTTTATCAATAATATCTAGTCTCTTCCTTTCCATTTTCCTTCATTGTATCTTTAATTTTCCTTGCATGCATATTTGGGTATGTTCATCTTCCTTTTCTCCTATTTTCCTTTATTTCCTTAATTAAATGCCATTTATTTCTTATTTTCCTTTGCTAATTTCCATACCAATTAATAAACCACAAGTGATTACCACTATAATGTTTACGCACCATTCAACTTTCAATATGTGTCCCATGAATCTAGTTTTATTTAATTTACATAAAAATATCAACTAGGGGATGCTACCAACCCCTCCCCCTTGGTGGAACACCATCCTTGGTGATCTATGATGCTTATTACCAACAAAAAATACTTCCTATAGAGCTTTATAACACAACTCATTGTAGTATTTACAATATACAAAACTACAGACAACATGATCACCATACTACTTATTGGAACTTTATAAAACATCTCAATACATTATTTACAATACACACACACAATCACAAAATTCTTTATAAGCTAAAATTTTAAGGATGGTAAATTATCTTGAAATTAAAAAACATGGGTGAATCTCACTAGTCCCTAATATGAAAACTACAAAGTCTTTATTGAGGTATTTGTAAAACTATTCAAATTTATAACTATTTTATATAAATCTCTATATAATGTTGACGATTTTTAAGGTAATATAATTTTATATTGTAAAACTTGGGCGAACCAGTTTTATAAAAAATATAAACTGGTGAATCTTTTTTTTGTAAAAATCATGGAAAATTAGCCCCCCTGCAAATATTAGCCCCTCAAATTTTCCATGATATATATATATATAACAAAAAAAAAATATACCAAATATATCTACTCAACCAACAAACATGTAATGATATAACGTCCACATCTAATCAACCATCTCCCATTTAGCTTCATCAGGCTCAAAGTGATTCCATTACACTTTAACATGCACTATTTCTTTGGTCCAGAGAATGAGTTCTTTCCGCTTCAATATGAATTCTGGCTCTATTTGGAACTCTCCCTCTACTTCCAACTACAATACTCACCAATCATTCACATGATTTTCATCCTTCACATATGTCCTGAGGAATGAAACATGAAAAATATCATGGAATTTCACTCCTGGTGGCAGTGAAATTCTGAAGGCCACTAGTCTAATCCTCTCAAGGATCTCAAAAGACCCACAATACTGAGGTGCCAACTTGGCACATGACGAAATCCTCAAGGATATCCTATTGGGCTTCATGTAAAAATACACATGCTCCCCATCCTGAAACTCGTTGACTACTCTATGATGGTCTACATAAGTCTTCTGCTTGTCCTACGCTACCTTCAAATTCCTTTTGATAAAATCCATCTTCTTCTCTATCACATCCAACATATCCGGTCCAATGCATACCCTGTTCACTATATCACTCAAGATGATAAGATTATTACAACTCTACCCATAGAGAACCTCAAATGGAATCATTTTCTAGGATTTTTGATACACATAATTATAAGAAAAATCCACCATTGGAAGTTACTCCTCCCACCTCTTGTGTTGATGCATGACATAGATCCTCAACATTTCCTCAAGAATCATGCCAACCATATCTGTATGTCCATATATCTACAAATTATAAGTTATGGTGAAGGCTAACTCTTTCCCCAAATCTACAAAATACTCCTTCTAGAAGTGGAAGTGAACTTGGAATATTTGTTTGATATAATCTTCTTTTGAACTCCATGAAACCTCATTATCTCCCTAATTAAGATTTGAGCTACGTCAGTAGTTGAATTAGTAAAGTTCATTGCAATGAAGTGAGCTACCTTACTCAACCTCTCAGCCACAACCATGATGGAATCGTGTTGTCTCAATGTTCTCGACAATCTTGTAATGAAGTCCATGGAAATAACCTCCTGCTTCCATCCTTGAATCACAATTGGTTGTAATAGACCAACTAGGTTCTTGTATTCAAATTTCACCTCCTAACAGTCCAAACACTTTGCAACAAACTCTGCCTCCTCTTTTTTTGAAATTAAACCAATAGTAGAACTCCTTAACAACTGTAAAAGTCATCTATTAGATTGTGTGGGATGAATATGGCTTGATATGAAACTCACTCAAGATAATCTTCTTCAACTCAAAACTATCAAGAACATATATCTTAATATTAAATATAACCAAGCCATTTTTCATGAGCTGATACTCCTTATCCCTATCACCTTCACCCTGTTGCTGCATTATTTTCTTCATATGTTGGTACTTCTCATCATGCTACCCTACATATAAGAACCGCTCTTGTAAATCTGTCCCATAAGAGTTCACAGTTGAAAAATAGTTCACATGTAATATCCTTCTAAGATAATTTGCAATTTTGTTCTCTTTTATTTTTATTTACCTAATCTCAAATTCAAACTCATTAAGGGTAGCCAACCATTTAGATTGCCTCACATTTAAATTGGGTTGGTAAAATAGATACCTCAATCCACTGTGATCACTCATGAGAACAAACCTCCTGGGAAGGAGATCATGTCTCTACATCTTCAGTGCATGAATGATGGTTTCCAACTCAATATCATGAGCCACATAGTTCTTATCATGCTCATTTAGCTTCTTTGATTCATATAAAAACACCTATCCTTCCCTCCTCACGATTCCACCAAGTCCTTCCTTAGAGGCATCTATGCAAACCATAGACTCCTTATCAGGATCTACAATATTCAAAACTAGAGAATTGGTAAGAAACTACTTCAACTCCTTAAAAATAATTTCACACTCTTTATTCCATTCAAACTTATTCCTTTTCCTCTGCAAAGATTTAATGTGATATCCTATCTTGGAGAATCTCTTGATTAAGCTCCTGTAATAACCTTCTAGTCCCATGAATAATTTTACCTCATTCAAATTCCTCGAAGATGGCCACTCTGTGATAGCTTTAATATTTTCTAGATCCAATTCTATCCATTCTTTTGAAACCACATGTCCCAAGTAATGGATTTGAGTCTGGAATAAATTTTGCTTACTGAGCTTGGCATAAAACTAATGCTCTTTGAACAATATCAACATTTTTTCTAGGCACTCTGCATGCTCCTCCTCATTCTTTGAATATACCAATATGTCATCAACAAATATTATCAAAAAATTATCTAGGTAAGGCAATAAAAAATTTCCTTCCCTAAGGATGAACCACATTTTATAGTTCGAAACTTCGACCTCATCCTAATGATGTGATTAATCCGGAAGACATTTATCTAAACAAATTTATCGTCAAACACTTGAAGCTGTTGTAGCATGGGTAATATGAAAAGAAACCACCAAAAACTCATAGTTCCCATACCTTGTAGGAAATTTATTCTTCGAGATGTCTTCTTCTTTGATGCATATATTATGATAACCTAATCTCATGTCAATCTTTGAAAACAATAAAACTCCTTTCAACTCATCAAACAAGTCACCAATATGCAAAAATGGATACCTGTTCTTGATAGTCACCTTGTTCAACTGTCTATAATCAATGCACAATGTGAGAGTACCATCCTTATTATTTACAAACAACACTGGTGCACCCTAAGCAGATATATTTGGCCTAATGTACCCCTTCTCAAGCATATCCTTAAGCTACAACTTTAGCTCCACCAATTCTAGAGTACTCATCATGTACGGTGAGTAAGATGTCGATGTTTCTCCTAGAATCAATTCAATATAAACTTACACCTCTATATGAGGAGAAAAATATAGAATCTTTGCATGAAAAAAATCATAAAACCACTACAAGACAAGATACCTCCATATTATTTTATCATCCTCGTCCTCTTTCCCTTTTCACTGGAAATATGAACTCTGAACAATACACAACACTTCATGCATCTATGCTTTTCTTGCATAGATGTAACCATTCTCACTCATGTAGGCTTGTTCTTTCTCTGCAATATTATTGTTTCCCCATCACCATAAAACACTGAATGAACCTTAAACTAATATGTTTGTTTACATATATATTTTGGACTATTTCCAAAAATGAAACATGAACTATACTCTCTTTGAAAGAATGAGATAATGCACAAAAGTGTGAATACTTGGTAAGTCTATCAATTACCACCATGATCACACTCTTTCCTCCCAAATTGGGTAAACATGTGATAAAATGCATCGGTACCTCCTCTAAGAACTAACATGGAATGGGTAAAGGTTGTAACAGACCTAGGTTTTTAATTGTCTCATCTTTATTTTTCTCGAAAACCAAACATTCTGCCACAAAATTCTCAATCTCATTTTTAAGGCCATCCCAAAAATTTCCTTCTTGAACCTTTGCTAAGTTTTCAAAATTCATAAGTGCACTCCTATTTGGTAATTCTTACATAAATATAAGTGATATTTGTACCATAATGAATCATTTTTATAGATAAATCTATCAGATGTAATAGGATATTGCTACAAATTTTGAATGAGTGTCCACACATTTTTATCATTCTTCCATTCATTCCTTTCTTCAATTATTCAACCTCGTTGGATAGAATAAATGGCATAGATAAATGCTTCCACATCCTAATCTCTTCCTAAGAGTCCATCGATAAAAAAAATTATCTTCAATTTTTTATATGTGATTTCAAGTACATAAACCAACACCTTTGTGGCCCATTTTTGTTGTTATTATGAAGATAATATTTAAAAAAAAAAAAAATTAAGCCTATCATGATCAATTTTTACCTTTAAGTTTCTTCCCATTCTGTAAGGGATTCATTGCTTTAGGGCATGTAGTATTGCCAATATTTCCTTTTCATAAATAGGTTTTTGTAAATAAGCTCCCTTGATTAGATTACTTTCAAAAGAAATTGGTATACCTTATTGCACTGAAACAACACATTTTCAATTTCGTGAGGCATGACATTCCACAATAAAGGCTTTTGTGAAGTCTGGTGTAGCTAAGACTGGAGCTTGGAAGATTTCCTCTTTATGATTTTCAAAGGCCTTAGTTTCTTCTAGAGTCTAAAAAACTCCATGTTTATTTAGTAATGTTGTTAAAGTGCTACTATTTTCCCATAGTTCTTAACAGAATTGTGATAATACCTTGTTAACCTCATAAAACTTCGAAGGTGATTTAGGGTTATCGGAATTTTCCATTCCTTGATGGATTTAATTTTCTTAGGGTCTACCATAACACCCTCAAGAGATAATATAAGACCCATATATTCCACCTTCCATACCCCAAAGAAAAATTTGGAGGGTTTTGGATACAATTGTTTCTCCTCCAATAATTTAAGCACCCTATCAATATTTTTAACATAATTTTTCCAAGAATTGGTATAAATTAGTATATCATAGAAAAATATTTACACGCATTTTCTTAGAAAGTATTTGAAAGTGGAATTCATCAAACTTTGAAACGTGAAAGGTGCATTAGTAAGGCCGAAAGTTATGAAGAAAGCTTTATAATGACATTCATGAGTTGTGGATGATGTTTTTGGAATGTCTTCTACCTTCGTTCTAATTTTATGATATCTCGAATGAATATCCTACTTGCTGAATTAAATTTCTCCATGTAATTCATCCAACAATTAATAAATTATAGGAATGGGGGATTTATATTTAATAGTGAGCTTATTGGGCTCTCTATAATCTGGACATGTATTCCATGATCCATCCATCTTGAACACTATTACTACTGGATAAGAGAAATAACTTTAGCTAGGTTGAATTATACTTGCCTCTATCATTTATACAAACATATGTTCAATTTCACTCTTTTGGGCATAGGGATATCTGCAAGGTTCGATTTTTGGTAGAACAATTCATATAATAAAATGAATAACATTATCGTGATCACGAAAAGGTGGGAGAACTTTGGCAGTCTCAAATACCTTCGAATTATGGTCCATGTTTCTTTGGATATCTGGATAAATTGATGATTTCACTATTTGAAAATCCAATAAGCATAACTATGCAATTACGCCTTATGTTCCTTTATTTAAAATATTTTTCATGTCATTAGAGTTGGTTATATTCCCCTATTTCAATGTGATACCCCTTAGTTCAATTTCAATTCCTTCCTTGAATAATTTCAAGAAAATTTCTTGAAAATAAAAGCTACCATCCCCAATTATTGTAACCATTCGACTCCTAACACAACATCAACACCACTCATTGGAATGGAAAGCACTGGCATATTCAATACATATTCCACCATGGTTAACTTGATATTATGGCAATTCCTTTCGAAATTTATAGTTACTCCATTTGCAACCATCACTTGACAATCTAGTGCTGGATATAGAAATAAATTCAATTCCTTTGTTATTTTACAATGAATAAAATTCTGGTTATTACCTAAATAAATCAACACTATTATATTTTTCTTCTTGATATATCACTCTATATTGAGAGTTTGAGGAATGGTAATCCCTTCCAATGCATTATAATATATTGTCAGATTAATTTCTTCTTTCTTTGGGGTTGGTTCCTGGTGTATATCCTCTTCTTCTTATGATTCTTATTCCTTTTCTTTCGCCTTTTCACAATCTACGTAAAACAAATTTTTATTAGCACACTTATGAACTTTAGTGTATTTTCTATCAAAACTGTAATAAAGCCATTTTGATTTTTTTTCCTGCAATTTTTTTAGTGTCAACCTTGTTGGTGTGGGATGATAGGGGAAAAACCAATTCCATCTTTAGAGTTGTGAATGGTAGAACTCCCTGTTCTCATAATTCTTCTTTCCACTTTTCTTTCCACCCTGAATGCATTTTCCAATGAATTAGCTTTCCAAAGGTTAACCTCATATTGGTTGTTAGCTCTAAAGTCCCTATGAATACATCAATCATATGCTCCTCTAGAATGTCAAGTACCTTGATATTCAATCTTTGGAATTCTTCAATGTGCTCCACCATTGAACCCTTTTGTTTGAGATTTATCAATTGGCTAAAGAAGGTATTGCTCTTTGTATCCTCATAATGTGCTATAAATTCTTCCACAAAAATTGTCCAAGTGCCAATTCATTTAGAAGAATAAATCCATCGATACAATACAATAAATCCATCGATACAATACAAACTGGCTGGTTCTAAATAAAAATATGTAATACGTACCTTTTGTGTTTGTGTCACATCATGTAAATCAAATAATTTCTCCATATGTAGCATCCATGTTATTCAATCCTTGTCATCAAACTTCCTCATATTGATATTTGGAATACGGTTGATCTTCAACCCTGAGTTAGAGTATCTAAAATCACAATTCATCTTCCCTTCATCGTCATCCATATTTTCATGTAATTCCTTGTCACTACTCAAAATATTTTCTTGCAAAAACTTTTTCAAACCTTCCTTCAACCCTTCCATCTTGACATTCATTGTTGCTTCCATGTATGCTTTGAAACCATCATCCAAAACTCCCATGTATATTTTTATTTTTTCTTCTAAACCATCCATGTACCCTTTTAAACCATCCATCTTATCATTCATCATTTCTTCCAATTCACTTTTGGTTTCCCTTCGTCAGAGCGGAATTTGTTTCACTTGGCCTCATAATTTTGCTATATCATGTTGCATTGCCTCCTCTTCTTCATGCGTCATATTGGAACTTTCTGTTGGCTTATTGGGTGTATCCATTTTTTTGTTAGGAGACATATTAGAACCAATTTATTATATATATGCTTCAATATTTCCTTTTAATGACTTCAAATTTATTTTTCAAACAAAATTTATGCAAATTTAAAAATAATACACACAATTTTCCTGATTCTAGGAGCTCGATCTTGAAACTATTGTATCTCTCCAATTTTTGCCTTGTAAGGTCTGAAACTGTGAACCCTAGTAGAATTTTGTGTCTTCTTTCCAACCCCATATAGATATTAGATCCTTCAAGATAAATTTATTTATAGTTTTCCCAGGATGACTTGATTGTGGACTAGCTTCATAGAGAAAATTTCTACGGAATTCCAGGTACCGCAGTTTCAACCTTCGGCCCAAAAAATAGCTCCCAAGAAACTAAAATACATGAAATTTCAGCCACTCACTATGTAATTAAATTTCGATGCCTGAAATGAAAGTTAGGACGATTTTCTTTAAGACACCAATTTGAGAAAAAAAATTAAAGTATAGAAAAACCTTAAATTCCTCCAATCATATCTTCGCGAATATAGCGAACTGAGATCTGAAATATTCATCATATTTTCATCAATATTTCATCTACATGCAGTTGTAATTTCAAATTCTAAATTATTGCATAAAAAATGTTACATGAGAAATTCAAAAATGACCTTTTTGATGCAGTGAAACCCTAGGATCCAAAGTGGTGATACCAAATTTTATGTAACTAGATCACAAAAATAGAAGAAATGGTAGATAATTTTTTTTTTAAATAAGACTATTAGAGGGCGAAACTAGGGAAAATTTTAGGGGCTAATATTCAGAAGTGGGCTAATATTCCATGCTTTTTCCAAAAGAACATATTCAGTAATTTCCATTCTCTTTAAAATAAGTTCGCCCAAATGTTATAGCATAAAATTATTTTACCTTAAAAATCGCCAATATTATATATTGTCTAATATAAAATAATTATAAATCTAATTTTTTCTACAAAATATCATCAATAATTTTAAAATTTGGATATTAGGGACTAGTAATATTTGCCAAAGTTTCTAAAGTTTAATATAAACTTCCATCCTTAAAATTTCCTGTGGGGGAAACATCCTTTTACATCATATAAATGAAAATTTCTTGGATGATACAAATTCAAGACCTGCTTGATATATATAGGAGTCGAAAGTGTCACAATATAATCAATGCCTACATAACAATAATAATGTAATGGTACAACAATACAAATAATGAACTTCTATGGGGCACAAAATTAACAATATGGGGGGCACATGGGGAGAACAATAAAAATACAAAAACTATACTAGTATTATAGGGATCTAACATCTTCACAAATTGTGCCAATTTTGTTTCAACATCATAATCATCACTATTGCAACTACAATTCTTCACTTTTCTTGTTGCTTTTGATGCCCTAAATGCAATATCTTTGTGATTTTCTTTTTTTCATTTCATATGCAATGAGAATTCCATGGAGCCCATCCATTGATAATTTTCCTAAGTCTTTCAAATCTTCTATGGCATTTCCTTTAGCATCAAAACAATGTGGGAGAGATCATAGAACTTTTTTCACAATCCTATTTTCCTTGATATCTTCACCAAGCCCTTTGTGAGAGCTAAAAAATTCATCTACCAGATGAACGTAAGAAAAAATGTCCTCTTCTTCATCCATTTTGAGTCTCTCAAACTTCCTTTTAAATGTTGATAGCTTACCCTTTCTCACTTTTTCATCTCCTTCATAGATGGTAATGAGATTGTATGACATACCTTTTTTTGTTTTACTGCTTATGACTTTAGTGAAGTCTGAATCCGACAGACCACTTGAAATAGAATTTAATGAATTTTATTTTACATATCTTCCCTTTTTCCATCTGGATCTATTGGAGGAGGAGAGGGGATCATGTAACCATATTTGAAATATTGCGAAAGTTTGGCTCCAAGAGAAATTAACTAAAATTCCATCATAAGTTTCGAGAAAGAAAAATTAGTTTGATAAAATTGATGGACTATTTTTGCATCCTTTTTGGCCATTGTGACACAAAATAATTCTTCCAGCTATTAGGATTATTATGAAGAATTTGGATATGATCCCAATTATTGTAAATGCTTAGAGGGGGTGAATCAATATTTATTTCAATTTTTACTTATCCGAGTTAATATTTTTCCACAAAATGAACCAAAAAATACAAAACAAAACATAATTTTAGTAATAATATGATAATGAGGACTCCAATCCTCCTTCCAAAGATTCATACATCAATATTTAAAAAAAATAATCAAAGAATCCAATCTTGGGTGAAGACTCCAATCCTACTTACAAAGATTCAATCTCCAACCTTTAAAAAATATCTAAGACTCCAATCTTGGGTGAGGAGTCTGTTAGGGTCTTATAATAATAGGATTCATAATTTTGAATTGATTATGATTAGCCTTGTAATATTGTACATACTCTTCTTTCTGAAAATTGTTTTCCCATATTAAAAAAAAATGTAAAGAGGGTAAGTCCTAAAATAAAAATCAAAGGACTAAAAGAAAAAGATCAAAAATAATATAAAATGTGAACCCCAAAAAAAAGGAGATAAAGGTATATCCTAAAAGTGATGAAAATTCAAATTCCACTACCTTTTACTTTACTTTGCAGAATAATATTGTGTGCATCTTGTCAAAAATTCCACAATCCATGATGATCAAACAACTTAATCTTGACTCATTCATGCTGATAGTTAGAGAAAAAAATTCTAGCCAAACTATTTAATCTTGGTAGATGAGTAGTTAGGTAGATAATAATAATGAGCTCATCAGTTTAATCTGAGCCATTGGAAGTTAGAAGGTTAGAATTAGACAGTTTTCTTATCAAAGAAAAATTCAAGCGTCAGCAAGCTCAAATGCACCCAAATAAATGAAGAAAAAATGTTAGGGTAAATGCTGGGTAGGTAGAAGAGTGTTACAAAGTAATGGAGAGCAACATTTGGTCATTTAATATCACTAATATCCCTCAAAATCCCCTTCCCTTTGTTAAAAACCATAATTCCATTCTTAAAAAAGCATTTTCCCTGGTAAAATATTCCTTTCCCCTCATTTTAACCCTTTCCCCTTCCTAAATACCCTTTTCCCTAGTTTAAATGAATATTTATTCTTTGAAAAAAGTAATTCTCCTTAATAATTTCCATTTTTCCATTTTAACACCCCAAAACCCACTTACCCAAAGTTTTTTGTTTAAATATATTGAATCCCACTATAAAATCCCTCCTCGATACTATTTTCACTCATTCTTTGTGTATTATGTTAAATCCCGCAACCATAACTCATTCCCTAATATATATAATGAAACCCATTCATATATTTTATCAACCCCACATCATATTAACCCTATTTAATATATATTCAACCCCTCCACTATATAACATACATTATGTATTAACTCCTGCACATATATATCCCTACTCCTATATTATATTAACCCTTATACATTACTTTAACCTATGGTTTGTATATCATCTCGGTCCCACTTACTATAACTCCACCCATTGTATATTCCTAACCCTTTGTATATACATAAAACCCCATTGCGTGACTTAAAAATTTGGCCCTAGGTCCTAACAAATATCCAATAGATCCTTCCTATTCGCCCAACCATCAGATCTACATTGATCAGATCTTGCGGCCAATAGCTCGTTTCGCACCCCCGACTGCCCAATCATTAACACCACCGAGGGGTTGCGAAATGAGAATTTTTGCAACCCTGTATCTTTGCTACATGGCTGCCCCACAGTCCATCACACTCCTCAACATAATACTACCTACCAGTTTCTCACGATGAGAAAATTGCCAAGTGGTTTTCCGCCCATTGCAATGATACCATTGTCATTTGAATTTAATCTCACTCCTAAAGTTTAATCACCGTTGGTTAAAACATAAAGACTACACTTTCAAGCCTTTTTCACCATTTCTTTGTTGAATTCTGCAGATAAGGAGCCTTACTGGCCTATTTTCCAACAAAAGCAACCGGTGTCAGCGTAGTTTTAAGCCAAATTCGACCAGAATTCAATCCTTTCATTACTACAACTGGTGCAGAACCTATTTAAAGCTTTATAAATATCATTGAAGACTATTTCGATGCCAAAAGCCCCTGTTGCTTCTAGAACTCATTCTTCAAACTGAAAGCTTCTTTTTCTAGGTATTCCTAAGTGCCGAGAGCAGTAATTAAGCATGCAATTAATCAAGTTAAACAATTAAACTAGTTTGAAAGCATTATAGCCCAAAGGAAAGCCACTGTTACCTCCAAAACCCTTTATGTAGACTATAATCATCTTTTCACAGTATTACTAAGGGTCTGAGTTTATTTATGAAGCGAGAGAGTAATAAATTGAATAAAATAAAACAAATTTATGGCTTCCCAAGGAATTGTAATATTCAATCCCCTAAAACCTCCTATTATTAATGTTTAACATACCCCCCTTGTAGTCAAAGACTTCAAAATCAGTGACCCTGTCACTGATTTAAACCTCCTTGAGATCCATTGTTGGAGCCATGATAAATTCATCGACCAAGCTAATGATATCCGCCTTTGGGAATCAAATTTACCCAAATATATCCTCCCACAGACTTTCCAATTCCTAGAAATCATCAGGCTTTTTCAAGTTAACTAGATGCCAAATGAAAGAGCCCTAAAAACCCACAATAAGGAAATTTTGTTTACCATTATTCTTGAATCCATAAACCAAATGCTCCAAATTCATCCCAAGCCTGATGAAGCCCCTCTATAAATTGAAATCCTTACTGAGTTATACCTGAAACTTGACTTTCCAAAAAGGTTTCAGATATTCCAAAACTTTCTGCCTTCATCAGTTGAAACCCCAAATAGTAATCCTCCCTATTTAGCCTCAATTTTCTCAGAAAGAACAAGACAGATTATCGCAATATTTTCTTGCATTCTAGGCTATTTCAGAGATGAGTATGTAGATGCTTCAATCCTAGGTTTTCTGTCCATTTTCTACCTAGGACAGCCTCCAACCTTCACATTTAAATTTTCTCATTATTTGTCAAATTCCATTTATGACCAACTTGTTAAATTGCCTGAAGAATGTGTCTTCAAATATTCATCAGTGTTCTTTCACATGTTCTTATACTTCCAATCTGAAAGGTTTTCAGTTAGCCTTCAAAAACTGGACACTGAGAGTAATCCACAATCAGTTGTCTTCTGGACATCCTTAATAAGGAAATACTCCACAGAGTTCACATACAACTTCATTGATGCATTTATTTATCCAATTTTCAACATGCTAAGCAGTAGCAGTAAACCAAGAATCAGTGATGATCACAAAAAGGCCTTGCAGTTATCAGAACACAGTTGGATAGGAGACTGGTTTTTATACCAAAACCACACTGCGATTATGGTATATGGATGTCAAATCACTCCATATAAGCTGCCAAAATACCTCCTAATGAGGTTATTTTCACTTAAATATATCAGGCAAATCCTAAACTCTGATGAAGAAAATTTTCTATCAACTAAGAAGAAAACACATCTTAAGATCAAAAACTAGATTGGTCCTTTTATTTGCAACAGTAGAGGTGTTGGTCAAAAAACAGAAAAGTGTCTTTAGGAGTTCAAGTTCAGTGAAGGTTTCAAATGGAATTATGATCCTTTAGGAGTTATCAGCAAGTTAAGAATCAAATTTAAACTAACTCCTCTTCTCCATGACTCCAAACCAGATATATAAAAGTACTCCAACCATTTAGAATGGTTCGAGAATGCTTATAAATAGGTAGAGAAGCAAGGTCATACAAGTTCCGTCTTGCAGACTCCAACCCCATAAGATAAAAACTCCAAAAGGCCAAGAGGGGAAGGATCATATTCAGCTCAAACCACTACAGAAACTAAATTCAAACTAATGTACAGGAAGAAGCCCAAGCTAAATCCTATAAATGAACAAGTTGAAACAATTGAAATCATTGATACAGATAAACTGGTTAAAGAAAATTCAGCTCCAGCAGTTTCAGAGGAAACTCACCAGCCTTCAACATCTAATACTCAAATCATTCAAAAGCAACATAGCATTGAAGTATCTTTTTCAAGTAAACCAGTAGATAAATAACCATACATCATGAAGAAGTACAAGGAAATCAAACTCAAAAATGAGGCATTAAAAGCAGATACTTATGCCCAATACTAGAAACAGACACCTCGTGACCAAAGCGGGTTACTTTCTACATTTGATTATAAAACCAGGAAGATGCAGATGACCTTCTTACAGCCAACAATGAAGAATCCAAAGTCATCAGCTGACTATAGAAAACAACATATGAAGTTCAAGCCAAATATCTTCATCCTATATACCAAATAGAATTCCATAAGCAAGCTGGATAAATGATATACTCCACAATTACCAATAAAGCCATGACTGTACAAAAGCTGCAAAAGTCTCTAGAGAACATATGAGGATAGTTGAAACTAGAAAATTTTTCCTTACAAGACAAAGACAACAGAATCAAATCACTAGAAGAACTACTCATAGAGGTAGGATATGATCCTAAGAACATTAAATTTGCATAAGAACTCATCAAGAAAAATAATGCAAACATTATTGCATTAAAGAAACAGCTCAAATTACCTCCTACTGAACATCCATAGGAAAAAGAAGATTTAGAGAATGAAGGACAAAAAGCTGAAATGATGAATCTCGTCATTCAGTTGACAACTCAACTGAAAGAGATGGAGAATGAGATGGATAAGTTAGTGCAGGAGAAAAAGGTCGGCATGGAAGCAATACCTATCACTATTATTCCTATAGTTACTACAATAGTTCCTTCTACTTTAGCGGCTTTAGTGGCCACATTAGTTCCTGTAGCTACAAAAATTTCAACATCAGCAACAAAATCATCTACAGCAGTAGCTCATAGGCTAGTGATGAAGCAGGTAAACTAATGAAATCTATGTAGGATATCTCCATACAGACTAATGAAATAAGTAGACTTAAATAATAGATAAAAAGTCTAGAGGATGAGAATAAACTAGTTCAAATCATTCATAATAATGAAACACAAAATTGAAACAGATTGAATGAGAAAGTACAGAAGTTAGAGAATGAATTAAAACTGAAAGAACCACTTGCCAAGAAAAGCAGTAGTTGTGGGCCAATATCATTGACTTTTTCAATCATATTTGGCCTTCTATCCAAGTTATTTATGAACAGAAATATTTGATCAAAGAAGCAAGTGAAGCCATTCAGAGATTCAAGGAAGAATTTGGTAAAAAGCCAGAAGAGGCCACTAAGATCATTAAGTTACTCAATTCTAAGAACAAGCAGGAATTAGAGGAAATTGGCATTAGTGACATGACTGAAAAAATCCTTAAACCCAAAAAGGTTATTTCTAAGAGGAACTTGATGGTACAACTTGAAGACAAGTGTTAGAACATGGAGCTTGCAATAACTACATTCATGGTGAAATTTGATATTTTGAGACAAAAGGGCGTAACCAATCATTTGGTTATCAATTACCGATTGATGAAACATGAGGATTATGATAAGAAAATCAGAGAAGTGGAAAATGAACAGGGAAAAAACTCCTCCATGAAAGGAATTCCTACAGGAAAAGTGCTTTATCATATTTTTGAGAACCTCTTTTACCTACAACATGAGGTAAATAATCTATTCATTAACAAGACTACTTTTGCAAAGTACACAGAAGCTCATGAAATTTTTAGAAGAATGGTAAAAATTAAATTACCAGATGCAGAAGCTTGGGAGAAGTTATGAGATTTACTTTGAAAATGAAAATTAAAACAGATCAGTCAAGGTAGAAGATGAAAAAATACCAATCAAAAGGTTAAATCTAAAATAGTAATAGGTTAAAGAGTATTAAAACATGTAGAGAATAGTGAAAGACAAAGTTTAAAGTGAAAAAATAGAGTTAAAGAGAAAATACAACGTAGAAGACACTGAAGAGTAAAGATGCAACCATCATAGAGTAACATCAAAAGAGAGAAAGAAGGAAAATATCAACAAGAAAACATCAAATCCAAATAAAAGAGGGACAACAAGAATTTAGTCTCCTAGGTGTCTCTATCTTCTTGCATGAAGATAGTTATTTTTCATTGAATAATTCGTAAATCAGTTTTAGGATATTTTGTAATAGTTTTCTTATAAATACTTCATAATTCGAAGTACTGAGTGTGGATTGCTAAACATTTCTCTAGTTTTATTGATTTGAAACCTGAGGGTTTATTGTACCATTTTCAAGTCAGCAGACTAGATTGAGTAATAAAGGAATTGCATTAAAGGGTTCATGTGTTGAGCCACTTCAGTGAAGTATCTTTCTATTGTTCAAATGTAATTTTCAGAATTTTTTCACATACTTGCATGTTTTTTTAATCTAAATGATATAACAGGAATTATGTTTCAGAACTTGTTTGAATACACTCTATCTTGAACTATTATTCATTTTCATGTTTTCTTCTGATATCCAGATTAGGGAATTCTTCATTTCTCCCTAGTTTCAATTGACCTCTCTCATTTCTTTCATCATCCGGTTTGAGGAACTCTTAATTGCTCCTTGATCCCAATTGAAACCATTTCACCATCCAACCTAAAATATTTTAATTTACTCAGCTACCTTTCCCTGTGAACACTTCGTTTAGAACTTGATTATGCCCTCTTGCCTGATACATTTACTCCATTAGCCCAATGGAAAACAGACTTGCATCTATCCATCTGAATCAGTGAGTCCACCACCAAACCAAACCAAAATCAAAACCCAATCAATCTTATATAACTAGCCTAAAATCAACTAAAAACATCAAATTTAAATCATAAAGAGAGAGCCCTCTCTAAGAATTACGAATGCTAGATCCTAAGCTTAAAAGTAGGTTTTTGGTTACCTCTAATATTATTTAAAACAAAAAGCATAACAACCCTAGGAATTATTAGAGTGATAACATACTGGCGACCATACTGGGGAGATCAGTTCTCAGTTTTAAATAAACCTTAAAGCAAATAATTTTACTCATCTCTTCACCTTAAGGTTGTTTTAGGGTTGTTAGGAAACTTTTCATTCAAAATTAAAATTCTTGCTTCTAGAGGAACATACTATACTAGGTCTCATCCTGATCCACAACCTGCTATCATAGTTGATGATCCTGACCGGATTTTAAGAAAAAAACAAAAAGTAGAAAGCTTAGGAAGTACAAGTGAATTATTCAAAGCAAATTCACTCCCCAAAATGTTATCAAGTATACAAGATATTGAATTTGATTTTCCATTTGAACACTCTTTGTTTGGAGCTAAATCTGAAAGTTCAATTTATGATTGTGTAATAGATCCTAGTTTCATTCCATTTATTGAAAAAAAGAAGGAGACTGTTTCACTTGATTCAGATCAACAAGATCTAGAACCATTTGATAAACTTGAGGCTTTAACTACAAATTTGATTAAGGATATTGATGAAGCCTCTTTTCAACATTTTGTTGAATTAACTGATTTATCTGCTTATACCGATAAGCCTTCTACCATTCATTCAGAATCTGTAAATTCATATTTCTTTAGTACCACTTCACCTATTAATCCACTACACTTCATTACACTGAATCATTCATCCCTAAGCTTCCTCTTCAACCTAGAGTTTTATTTCCATATCCAAACACTTCAAGTTCATCTTCTAGAATTTCTGCTACATTTTCTAGTACTTCAACCTCATTTCCAAGTACATATTCTAGTATCCCAAGTGCATCTGCAAGTACTTCAATGTCATCACCAAGCACCAGAAATTTAGCTCCTAGCCAAGCTAGAATATTATCCATGGGAACCAGATATTCCCCATTGGCCTTACTAGCCCAATTACGAGCCATGCGTCAAGATTACCAAATTAAAGTCTTTCAATTTGGTGGAAATGGTCAATACACTGCAGAACAACATGTTAAAAAAATGAATGATTACTTTGAATTGCATGAAATTGATGAAGTTGATGTTCAAATGAGACTATTTTCCCAAACTTTAGCTGGATATGTAAGGAAATGGTTTAAATCTTTACCTGCCAATCATATTGTTGATTTAGAAGCTTTCCATAGATTGTTTATCAATAGATGGGAGAAAAATAAAATTCCTTTACAAATACTATCTGAATATGAAAACATTAGAAGAGCTCCTAATGAATCAGTTCAGGACTATTGTACTAGGTTCAACAACATCTATAGTGCTATACTAAAAAACATCAAACCCCCACCAGATCTAGCTTTAATCAAATTTCCTGATGGTTTTGATACTGATATGTCATACCAATTAAGACAAAGAAACTCAGAAAAATTAGAACAAATGCAAAGAAATGCAGTTAGTGTAGAAGAAAATTTTTTAGCTAAAAGAGGCAAAATTAGAAATGAAAGAAGAGTAACAGTTAAGTATGAAACATCCACATCAGACAGTAAAATATTCAGTTTAGCAAAAACCATGGAAAAAGTGATGGATATATTTAAAAATATGGAAAGAAAACCACAGTGGGATTATCAACAACAAGGTCCTGAAATAAGAAATCCAAATTTTAGAAAGAATCCCAACACTTGTAAAGCTAAAGAATCACCACTTGATCAACAAATAAGAACACATTTCCAAGAGAACTATGATGAAAGTTCTCATGAAAATGAAGAAGATGAAGACACTTAGATTAACTTAATGGGAATAAATGATGATAATACTATTTTTCTTACACAGGAAGAACATGAATTATACATGCTACAATAGTTATAGTTAGAATCTAGGGAGTATTTTGCTTATAAAAAAGGTTATGAGTTTTCCATTAATGAAATTCACAAGAAATATAACCTTAGGAGTAAGAAAAACACAGAAGCTCCTACTAAGAAATCTGCCCAAACTCAAACCAAGAAAACAATAGAAGCTCCTACAACCAAAGTACTGAAAATTATCCCTAGAGAAACTTAGCAAAACTCTAGTTCAAATCAGAAAATTTCTAGTCCAAAGATTGCACCCAATCCTACAATTTTAGACATTAAAGAAACTAATGTTAAAACAACAACTTATCCTAAAACATATGCTGCTGTTAAAAATTCAGCTGCTACTCAAACTGTCCCAGATAAGAATATTGTAAATAGTAAAATAGTGGAAACACCAACTGAAAAACCAACTGTAGATAATGAAGAGAAAAATACTCAAACTCCAATTGGTAAAGAAGAAATCATTCAGCTAGGAAAAACTCAAGTACCATTCAACATCCAAACTGAAATAACCAAACTGAAAATACCAATTCCTTTAACAGAATTGGTAAACATGATTTATACAAATCACATATCACTAAAACACTCAACATAAGTGAAGGAGAAGATTCTGTTAATCTAAATGATGATAAACGAAAATTATTGTTTGGCCCTGAGGTAAATGGAAAACATCAAGAAAGTGGTGTTCCTCCTTTATACATTAGCTTGTGTTGGGAAAATTACTAATAGGGGGGCGGGGTGAATTAGTATTTATAACACACAGTTAACTTTTTCTTTTTATTTCATGATTTCTATACGTGACATTAATGAACCCAAATAGCATATACACGCAACTATCCTTAAGAAAAATTGCGTATGTCCAGAGAACTTATTAAGACGATAATTCTTTACTTAGATCAATGCATCATTCATTCATCAGATATTTATTAAGAAGTAAGCATGTGCAGTAAAAGGAGAATAAATTATCACACATAAGCAACACACATGAACACCAGGATTTAAGGTGGAAACCCAATCTCTGGAGAAAACCACCATTGTTGTCCTCTCTGTCTTTAATATTTATTATAAAGAAAATTGCTTACAATCTTGTACTGGCGTAAAATCATACTAGCGCGCAGGCACCGAGCTTCAGAAGGCTGCAATCTTCTCTCATTCTCCATATAGTATTGGAAGGGATCTCCAACCCCCTGATCTCGTTTACTAGCTACCACTGGAAGGGAGCTACCACCCCCTTACTGAAGGCTTTGACTGTCAGCACCACCACAGACCACGTTTCATCAATTTTCACACTGGATCCAACAGCTTCCACACAACACAACTTGTAGGCCTCTTTTAATTAGATTTCCAGACTGGACCCACTCCACACATTTAAGCTCAAAGAACATACATCAAACTGAAACTTATAACCCCATCAATTGAATCATCAATCAACAAACCAACCACTAATATTTAATCATAATCATCTAGCAGCATAATCAATATTCAAACAACCCAGATATGTATGAAGACATCATTGACAGACAACAGTAATACAGCAAAACAGATTAGAAAATTCCTTCTCCGAACTTTAGCAAAACCCTACATTACATATGCTTTTTGCTGAAACCTGCCTGCGTATATACGCACTTTTGTAGAGACGAACCTGTGTATATGTGTGAAAACATTACAAGACTACGCAACACTTCAGAACAAGTAAAAATCTCATATCTTACCCTTCAAAAAAATTTCTAGATCACATATCTAAACATTCCATCAATAGATCTAGAAAATACATAGTCATTTCAGGTCTAGAGATCCTGATCCATCATTGTGTTCATAGGTGAATTATTAATTCAAATCTATCAATAAATTGTAACCCATTCCCTGTAGATATACTTCAGAGTGAAGTATTCATTAATACCCATACACATGCACACCTTTGTACCATGATCTTCTTCTCCTTATATATTTTCAGCCTTTACCAATACCATGAGCCAAAACCACACACGTGTTGATGGTATTCTTGGACGGAATAAAATAGACGACACAACGCTCAATAATGTGGGCTAATACCATGGTAATGCCCCTTGGTATCATAATTTTAGAGCGCAAAATGGCTACATGACTTTGCTTCTTCGTACTCACGTGTATATGTGACTTCTCTTCATAAAAACTGTGTATATACTAATTCTGGATGTATACGTGGGTTGCCTTCATAAAAGTAGTGTATACATTGCCTCCATGTGTGGGTTGCCTTCATCCAATGTACATATACATTGAGAAATATTTCCTATTTCATTTCTCTGGAAATTACTTGAACTCCTTTCTCTGTCACATCTGAACTGACCTGTAGAAAAATAATTTTTACATATTTAAAAAATAGGTTGCTATCAAAAGGCAACTCATCATGTAGGTTTCCATCAAGGACAACTTCATCAAGTAGGTTGCAATCAAGGACAACATATTTCATCATATTTCCAATGATCTCCCTCTTTGGACTTGATGACAACCCTGATGTTGTTTAGTCACCACAACATATATATACATTAATCATAACCATTATTCAAACACCAAGATACTCTCCCCCTTCGACATCAAGGGCAAAGGGTGGATCGATACCAAATCAACGTTTCTCTTTCCTTGTAGAAAGAAAAGCTCTGTAGATCTGATGGGCATTGAATTTACCATGCTCCCCTTGAGTTCATGTTGAATCTTCAAACATATTTTTCAATGAAGTACATGACTCTATAACCAAGTATGGCCATTCCTATCACCAAGGAATCACACTTACATCAATGATCCAACCAAGTGGAATTACATATTTGAGTCAACTTCCCAACCAAGTTGGTTAACAAATTTTTGACTCAAATACCCAACCGAGTGGGTTTACAAATTTGAACAAGTCCTTACATGACTAAATATAACAATTTTACATCATAGGTCTCAACATGACCTTTTCATCAAATTACAGATATGACTTTTTATAACTAAGACCAAAAGACCTCAAGGGAGAGATCATATTTTAGAACCATCATAATGCCAACAATGCATTATTCATAGTAAGGCTAATGCTCCCCCCAAGCCTAAGCATCATGAACATATTCACCAACCAATTCATCAAATCATCTTCATTAAGTAGATAATAAAAAATTAATATCATATCAGTAGATATAACTATCAACATTAGATCAAGAAATTCATTACTGTCAGTAGCATATCATAAATTGTTCTTGAGTCTGCCTCACTATTTTTCTTATTAGAGAAAAATATACGCAACTATCACCATTGGAAATCACGTGTATACGCGATTTAGTTCATGAAACCCGCATATAGAAAGTGAAATACAGAAAATTCACAACTCTATCTCCCCTTGGACTTATTCATTTTGTACCTGTCTTCTGTTGTAATATTAGATGCACTGTTAGAAATAAACTTAATCATAATTACTAAACCAACCATGGGAATCACCATATATTGCTCCCCCCTGTGATGATGCATTATTGATTCCTATAATGTATCTCACATCACTCCTGCAGTCATTATGAGAAGAAAACTTTAGAAACAGATGACTGCAGTAGGGTTAATATTCCCTACATTTTTTACCAGTGCTTCTTCTTTTTCCATATTTTCTTGTAATTTCTTATTGTGTGTTGGAAATTCTTAGATCTGTTCATCATACTTAACCTGCAATCATTGACCTGATGCCCAAATGAGTTACAATAGAAACAACATCCATGAAAGCATACTTTATTTCTTGATCTATGCAATTCTTCAATAACCGGATCCCTTTCTTTTAAGGAATTATCATCATCCATGGTACATGCCATCATTACTTTCAGATCTTGATCAGAATCTTCTTCTTCGTTTGAAAATCCATCATTATCTTCATTTGTATAATAACATATTCATTTTTTAAATTGTTTCCTTTTATCATGATTTTCTTTATAATGAAATTTAGCAGCATAATGACCAACTCTTCCACAAGCAAAACACTTGAAGGGAAGCTTACCTCTAAATCTTCCAAAACCTGGTTGAAGTCATCCCAGAAAATTTGCTACTTCTTCTTCTGATATATAACTTGATTCCCTAACAACTTATTTTTCATTTCTTTTTTCACATGCCTTAAAGGCAGCTTCTCTGGCTTGTGAGGGGCCTCCTCTTCTCATTTCAAAAGCAGTTAGAATACCATGTAGTTGAATAACAGTAAGAGTTTGCAGATCTTTCTTTTCTTCAATAGTTGATACTTTTGACTCGAACTTTGGAGTTAGAGATCTCAATATATTTTCTACTAAAGTTGAGTATTTTATATCTTCACCTATATTCCTCATAGAATTCACAATCTCATCTAATCTTAGGAATAAAATTGCAATACTTTCATCATCATGCATTCTGAAATTTTCATATTGCATTCTAAGAGTCTGATTTTTGGCACTTTTTACCTTTTCATCACCTTCATAGCTCTGAATGATCTTGTCTGATATTTCCTTTGCTGAATTGAGCTGCATAACTTTTACAAATTCTATTTCTAACAAGCTTCCTAATAAAGCATTGAAAAATTTTGCATTGATTTCATATATCTTTCTTTCTGCTGCATATGTAGGAACACTTGTTGGATACTACTAACCTCCTTCCACGATTCCCCATACATCTTCTCCAAGACTTAAAAAATAAGATCTTGTTCATATTTTCCAGAATAATAGATTACTTCCATTGAACAATGGTGGCTTGATATAAAATACTCCTTCATGACTTCCCATTGCGACGGATCTCCTTCAAGCGATGAAGCTTCTTCTAAAGAAGCTTCTCTGATACCAATTGTTGGGAAAAATACTGAGAGGGGGGGGGGGGGGGGGGTGAATCAATATTTATAACACACTGTTAAATTTTACTTTTTCTTTACTGATTTCTATGTGCGACTTTAGTGAACCCAACTAGCGTATACACGCGGCTATCTTTAAGCAAACTTGTGTATGTCCACAGAATAAATCAATGCATCATTCATTCATTCTTTAATTAGATCAGTGCATCATTCATTCATCAGATGTTTAGTAAGAAATAAGCATGTGCAGTAAGAACAGAATAAATCATAACACATAAGAAACACACATGAACACCATGATTTAAGGTGGAAATCCAATCTCAGGAGAAAACCACTTCTGATGTCGTCTTTGTCTTCAATATTTATTATAAAGAAAACGGCTTACAATCTTCTATTAGAGAAGACTCATACCAGCACGTAGGCACCCACCTATAGAATGTTGCAACCTTCTCTTATTCTCCAGATACTACTAGAAGGGAGCTCCAACCCCCTGATCTCATTTACCAGCTACCACTGGAAGGGAGCTACCACCCCTTACTGAAGACTTCGACCCTCAACACCACCGCAAACCATGTTTCATCAATTTTCACACTAGATACAACAACTTCCACACAACAAAACTTTTAGGCCTCTTTTCATCATATTTTTAGACTCGACCCACTCCACACATTTTAGCTCAAAGAACATACATCAAACCGAAATTTATAACCCCATAAATTGAATTATCAATCAACCAACCAACCACTGATCTTTAATCATAATCAACTAGCAACATAATCAATATTAAAACAACCCAGATCTATATGAAGACATCATTGAAAGACAACAATAATACAACAAAACAGGTCAAAAATTTCCTTCCGCATACTTCAGTAAAACCCTAGATTACATACGCGCTTTTGCTGAAACAAACATGCGTATATACGTGCTTTTGCTGAGACGAACCTGCATATAGATCTGAAAACATTAAAGGACTGGGTAAATATTTAGAACAAATAAACAACTCAGATCTTATCCTTCAAAACATTCCCCAGATCACATATCTAAACATTTAATAGACAGATCTAGAAAATACATAGTCGTTTCAGGTCTAGAGATCCTGATCCATCATTGTATTCATAGGTGCATTACTAATTCAGATCTATCAATAAACTGTAACCCATTCCATGCAGATATACTTCCGAATGAAGTATTCATTAATACCCATACAAATGCACAACTTTGTACTATGATCTTCTTCTCCTTATATAGTTTTATCCTTTCCCAATACCATGAGCCAAAACCACTCACGCGCTGATGCTATTCTTGGAGGGAATCAAATAGACAACACATTGCTCAATATTTTGGGCTAATACCATGTTAATGCCCCTTGGTATCATAATTTTAGAGTGCAAAAGGTATAAGCGACTTTTCTTCTTTGTACTCACGTGTATACACGACTTCTCTTCATAAAAACAATGTATATACTAATTCTGGATGTATACGTGGATTGCCTCCATACGCGGGTTGCCTTCATAAAACCTTCATATACATTGAGAAATATTTCCTATTTCATTTCTCTGGCACTTACTTGAATTCCTTTCTCTGTCACATCTGAACTGACCTGTAGAAACATCATTTTTACATCTTTAACAAATAGGTTGCTATTAAAAGGAAACTCATCAAGTAGGTTTTCATCAAGAACAACTTCATCAAGTTGGTTTCCATCAATGGCAACATATATCATCATATTTCCAACATCTTGAGTATTCATGATCAAATCTTACACAATGCTATGCTAGATTCAGGAGCATCCCACAATTTGATACCAAAAGCTATTATGGAAACTTTTAATCTAGATATCACTAGACCATACCAAGATATTTTCTCTTTTGATTCTAGCAATGTTAAATGTCTTGGCATAATAAAAGACTTGTGTGTCACTCTAGTACAATACACAGGTAAGAGTATTGTCATTGATATTGTAGTTGTTGATATCCCTCCAAAGTATGGAATTTTATTATCTCGCTCATGGAGAGAAAAACTACAGGGATCACTACAGTTAGACATGTCTTATGCCACAATCTCCGTATTTTCTCCGCCCAAAAAGCTTTACAGAGAAACTTTAATGAAGTACATGGTCAGTAGTGCAGAACAACCACAAAACTATCATATTTACTTTGCACATTCTGATATGGATTCTTTCATCTTATGTAATTCATATTCTGGCATAGATAAAAACACAGCATTGAAACAGAAACATAAAGAAGTTGAGAGTGACAATATATTTCATGAATCAATGTGGCACTTAGACTTTGATGGCTCAGTAAACAGACTAGGAGCAAGAGCAGGATTTTGGATTCACAACATGGGAAACAATCATTCAGAAGGTCATGTCATTAGGTTAAACTTTAAATGCACAAATAACATGGCAGAGTATGAAGCTTTAATCTTAGGACTGCAAATTGTTAGAAAACATGGAGCCAAGAGAGTTTCTATCTTAGGAGACCCAGAATAGGTCATAAAACAAATCAAAGGAGAGTACCTTGTGAATAATCTTAGAGTAAGCCAATACAGAGAAATTGTTTTAGATCTAATTAGAGATATGCTCGCAAGTGAATTTTCTGTTATTTCTAGGAAACAAAACATGCAGGCTCACAATTTGGCTACCTTTTCCAGTACATGAAAATTTACTTTTTAGCCAAACAATCAATACACAACAGAGGTAAGACATAGGCCTACTATACCAGACAACTTGAAATATTGGCAGATTTTTTGACAAGATTCTCAAATATACAATTTTATGAATGTTGAGGGAGAACTCCAAAATTGTAAAATAGATACTAGTTATACAGTATATGACACTATATATAGTGAGATAGATGTAAATAATTTATATTTGACTGAACCAACTAAATTTACTAATGTATAAATAGATAAATTAGAAACTGTAGAAATAGAAGAAATAGCAAATGATGATTTTGATATTTTAAACCTTAAAAATAACTTTTTACCTATGGGATTAGCCCCATTAGAAGATCTTTTTGACTCAAATGATATAGCTAGAAAACCAAAAATGGAGCCATTAAGATCAGACATAGAAGAATGTAATATAGGAGTAGAAAAAAAACCTAAGCTCACCAAATTATCCAAAGTATTACCTTGAGAAGAAAAGGTTAAATACATAAGTTTGTTTAAATAATTTCAAGATGTCTTTTCCTGGAGTTATGAAGAGCTCAATTCTTATGACACCAACATCATACAACATAAAATACCCGTCAAATAAAATCAAAAACCGTTTAAACAAAATCTTAGGAGAATCAATCCTGTTCTTATGCCTTTGATTGAAAAATAAGTAAAAAGGATGTATGAAGCACATATCATAGCACCTATTAGATATTTTTATTGTGTCTCAAACTTAGTTACCACTAGGAAGAAAACCCTGGAAATCAAACTTTGTGTTGATTTCCGGAACTTAAACAAATTGTCACTAAAGGATAGCTATCCTCTCCCCAAAATGGATCATATTTTACAGAGGGTGCTAGGATCAACTAGGATTTCATTGCTTGATGGATTCTCTGGATATAATCAAATCTTATTTCTACCATAAGACTAACCAAAGACATCATTTACCACTCCATGGGTTACTTTCATGTATTTGAAAATTCCTTTTGGATTGCTGAATGGAGGAGGCACATTCTAGAGGGCTATGGAAATAGATTTTTCCAAAGAAATACATGATTTTCTTGTCATTTATCTAGATGATATAACAATATTCTCAAAAATAGACAATGAACATCTAGATCATTTGAGTCAAGTGTTCACTAAATGCAAAAAATTTGGTATTTCCTTGAATCCCAAAAAGACACTCTTTGGACTTGAAGATGGTAAACTCTTAGGACACATAATTTAAAAAGAGAGAATTATAATAGATCCAACTAGAATAGAAGCCATTTTGAACATAAGTCATCCTAGAAATATCAAGGAATTACAGGCATTCTTAGGTAAAATTCGTTTCCTTAGAAGATTCATTTCTAATTTAGCAGAATTAATTAGAGAATTGAATAACATGTTAAAGAAAGATTCAGCACTTAAGTAGACAATAGAGGCCAAAAAATCCTTTGAATCAATTAAACAAGCCCTTACAAAAACACCAGTCCTAATAAGTCTTGATTTCAAAAAATATTTTATTATTTTTTCTTTTTCTTCAGAATATACCATTGCAACAGTATTGTACCAAAAGAATGATCAGGGTTATGAACAACCCATTGATTTTTTCGGCAAATCCTTAAGAGATGTAACACTAAAGTACAATATTAATGGAAAAAAAGGAACTTGCTTTAGTGAAGGCTATTAAAGATTTCAGAGTATATATTTTATACTCACACATTATTGCATATGTCCGAAATTCAGTAGTAAAGGACATTGTGACTCAGAATGGGCCTGATGGTAAGAGAGGCAAATGGATTGCCACTATTTTGGAATATGAAATTGAAATAAAGCCTACTAAACTCATTAAAGGCCAAGGTTTAGCCAAACTCATGGTTGAATCAAACTTTCAGGCCTTAGATATAAATTTTATTGCTCAGTTAGATGATCAGGAAGAGATGGCAACTCCACAAATCAGTGAACCTTTTTTAGATTCACCATGGTATGTAGATATCATATTTTTTTTAATAAACTTACAAGATCCTCCTAGTTTGTCTAGAACTAAAGGTATATTCTTAAAATTAAAAGCAATGAAATATTGTATTATAGATAATTCTTTGTTTTGGAAAGATCATGGTGGTATTTTGTTAAACTATTTACTGAAAAATAAAGCTGATAAATTTATGCAAGAGTTTCATGCAGGTGACTGTGGAGGACATCTTTACTGGAAGTCAACTATCGATAAAATTTTGAGGGTAGGGTTTTACTGGACCAATATTTTTGCATATGTTAGAAAGTATGTGACTTCATGTCACAAATTCCAGATCTTTGAAAGGAAGAAAAAACTATTACCTTTACCCCTCAAACCCATCTCCACCGAAATATCATTTTAGCAATGGGGTTTAGACTTCATTCGTGAAATTCACCCACCATCCTCAGGCCAGCATAAATGGATTTTGATAGCCACTTATTTTTTCACCAAGTAGATAGAAGCCATCCCTTCTAGACAAGCCACTAATTCAATCATTAGCTCATTCCTTGAAAATAATATACTTTCTAGATTTGGATGCCCAGAAAATTTCATTATTGATAATGAAACTGCTTTCAAATCTAAGAAAATGATTGAATTCTATAACAAATACCACATCAACCTTGGCCATTCCACTGCCTATTACCCTCAAGGTAATGGACTTGCAGAATCCTCCAACAAAAGATTGGTTAATATCATCAAAAAGCTATTAGAACACAACAAGAAAACTTGGAACAAAAGGTTGGTTAATGCCTTATGGGAAAATAGACTAACAATAAAGAAATCAATTGGTACATCTCACTATCAACTATTATATGGGATGGATGAATTTTTTCCATCCTCTTTAGGAGTGCTAGTGATGAATATGATCTAAGAACCACAAGTAGAACCAAATGATATCCAGAGAAGGATAAATCAGACAATACATTTGCAACAAACTAGGGAAGAAGACTATGTCAAATCACAAGTTATCCAAGATAAAATCAAAAATATATTTGACAAGAAAAAAAAGAAAATTTTTTTTTACATAGGTGATAAAGTGCTTAAATGGGATTCTAGAAGAGAAGATAAAGGTAAACCTGGTAAATTTGATTTTCTATGGAAAGGTCCCTATATCGTTTATGGTTACAGAGGTAACAATGCATACTTTTTGAAGGAAATAGATGGATCATATCTAGCAGGAGGACCAGTTAATGGTATGATTTTGAATCATTACATTCCTCGGATTAACATTAGTTTACTTTATTTACTTTGCTAATTGTAAATACCATTGCAAAGCATAGATTGGATTGGATTTTTTCTTGCAAAGTTGAAGCCCAAAGAGAAGGCCATAACCTTTGAAAGAGATAACATCATAAGTATGAATAAATCAGAGCTCAGAAAAAAGTTTCAAGATGGGCACAGTTAAAGTTCCAAGGCCACTGATCTTAAACTTATTGGCATTTCACTAGGAAATTCCATCCCCAAGTGGAGCCACTATTAGGGTCCTATAATAATGGGATTCACAATTTTGAATTGACTATGATTAGTCTTGTAATGTTGTACATACTTTTATCTCTGAAAATTATTTTCCCATTGTTGAGGAGGTAAATCCCCTCTGCAGACAGAGGCGATCCCTACTAGCCCAGATCGGGTCTAGCAACAATCAAACATGCTACAGTGCAGGTTCCTAATTGTAAATAAACCGACTTGCGAGGAAGGCTTACCTAGAATCCAACGCTGTCGTTTGTAGAAGAGGTGGTGCTCCCGTTCCTTCGCCCTGGAAGATCACAATCCTCACAATCTCCGTGGTCAAACACCTGCACATGCAAGAAACAACACAAACGGAAGCATAAAACCCAGTACATACAACTATATGTCAGTCGAAGAGGACATAACTCATGAACATGATCAAGAACAAGAGTGGAACCATAACCGATAGTCGCTTATCATTAAAGATTCAAAAGAAGAATACAACCATAGCTTCGACGCAACACTCTCCTTTAGCAGGTCGTCAACACAACATGTCTCGATAAAGCCTGTCAGGGATGGGACAAGCCTCTCTCTCCGGATACTTGGCAATAGTTTCCTGGCTTGGATCTGGCCTTAGGGAATCAAGAAGGCTTTTGCAGCATGAAAGCTCTTGGGAACTTGGAGATTCTGGAACTAGCTTGCAATGGAAATGGGCAAGCTTTTATAGAAGGAGGAAGGGGAGTTGGGATCCCTATAATTGTGGGATTGGCTCTATCATCAAGGAAGCTTACATGAGAGGTGGCAAACCACTTCCTCTCTATGGAAATCCGTATCCAAACCTCCCAACTCAAGATAGAAATCAGCCCAGTAATTTGTTAGGATGAAACTTCCGCCTTTTATTTTTTAAAAACACCTCTTAATATGGTTGGCGCGGGTGAGGCTCTATGACAGAGCGCCAATTGGTGTGCCCTCTTTGGAGGATTTTCCCCCTTGGCGCAAGGGCTGAACTGTGAAACCGCGCCAATGAAAAAAGAGCTATTTTTAGGGTTTTTTGCAGGGAGATGTCTTCAGGGCAATTAAAGCTCATCTTCAGAGGGATGCAATGAAAGTATTTTCAAGTCTTAATTCTGCCCACAGGTCACGGAATGATCCCTCCAATGTGCGGGACGGGGATTGTAGGGACAGTGACAAATTGATGTGTAACAGATGCCCCCTAAAGCATGAGGCCCGAAAGAGAGAGAGAGGGGTGAAATTCTTTATGAGAACATGCCGAATGAAAACACTGCCATCGGAAAACCTGCGGAGTGAAGTACAACTGATGTCTCAGATACATGATATATATGCGTGGTATGGGCGCAGCCATCCATAACAGAGTTTACAATAATCTAGATCCATGGCATGGACGCAGCCATCCAGTGAGGATTGATAAATAGACTCAGGTATGGTCGCAACCATCCAATCCGTGAGTCATGTAAATAATCATAATAATCCACAATATCGTAGCCTAGATTACAACAGACACAATCCAGGGTCTTGTGCTCCATCTCGACCCGAAAAAAGTACAAGTTCAAGCATGCGAATATGTGAGCTGAAGTCGAACATGCAAGAAAATCATCTGATTACCAGCCAATGATGAAAGTTGTTAACAGACGCAAGAGAAACCACCAATAATGACAATGGCCCTCAAGGTACTATAGGTACAATCTACGGCGTGCGAATCAATGAGCTGGTGTCGAACACCCGTAGAATCACTCGATTGGAGGCCAATAATGAAAACCTCACGTCGAATGCGACGAACCTGCCATTGAGGCATGTAGGCTCCAAGGTACCATAAAAGAGTCTCTAGACCATCTTCCTGGATAATGAGCTGAAGTCGACAGGAAGTGACCTTGATCGAAGTTGGGTCATAATGTTTCCCACATCATCAACACGAGACATAGGAACATAATGTTTTTGTGAATCAGGATCATATGAGAATCAAAGGAAGGTTGATACTTGCAGAGGTCAACTTCTCTTGAACATGTAAATGGCACGACAGTGGACTTGGAAATATTTGACATCAACAGATCAGAGGTCATGGTAACGAGGCAATGAGTAGATGAGAGGTAAAAAGGGATTATAAAAACCCACAGAGGCAAAGTGAAGAATGAGATGAGATGTCCCCAACCCGACACGAATGCAGACAAGTGCCATGTTCAAGAGCGACATACTGCCGACACGACGACGATGTTGGTTCCATTTTCCCCCACCATTTCTGGCGAGTACCCCAATTATTTTTTATAACAAGCTTGAAGGGGATAACATATGCTTGTCATATAAGTCTGCCCTTCGGGCGAATCCATACTAGTACATTTAACGAGCCCTAGGAAGGAGCGACTCGAATAACGTCATTTCGATTGAATCCAATGTCATCAGGGTTTAACGAGTCTGACAAAGGAAGAACTCGACGTCTTTTCATATTTAGAGAGTTTGAAAAGATAGCAGAAAAGTAAACTCCAGCGGTCCCTTTTCATAGATAGTTCCTCGGACCCAAAAAGGTAGAAAACAATATCCGAGAAAACCTCCTAGTCGTGATAGGCTAGGGTATTCCTTTTTCATAAATAATCCGTCCCAGCCCGAAAAAGGGGTAAACGTATACTGGGTAGATGTCAATTCGTGTCCATTTTAACGAGATCAAAACGACAAGGGCCTCGGCAATCTTTTCATGTTTAGAGAGTCAGAAAAGAGCTGAAATATGACTCCATAGTGACTTTTTCGTGTATTTACTGAGTCCAAAAAAGTATAAAATACAACTCGTTTCACCATTTCAGTTGCGTAAAAGACCTGTTTCCGCACAAAAGGCAAGTGTAAAACCAATTTTCGACACAAATATATTAAAATATTCGGAAAAATAACTTTCAAAACCTACTTTGAGTTCAAAAAGTTATAAATACGTCAAATGGTAAAAATAGAATTACTTTTTACTATTTACCTCACTGAAGAGCAGCAGTGGTCCATTTGGAGTGCAAACTTCTGACAGTGATTACGACCAATCCAGGCTACCATTTAGAGTTCCGTCAGTTCCAGGTAAGAGGAGCTTCTTTGTACTCCATTTCAATCCGTTTTTTAATAGTTTTCCATCATGCATTAGATTTTTGTGGCCACTTTTTAAATTTTTAGGGCTCTGCTCATTGGCGCGGGTATCGGGCATGAACCCGCGCCAATGTGCTTTTATATGCAAAGGGCTCGCGCCAGCGGCAGAACCTCAATTTTCGCCTAAAAATTCGAGATTTTAATCAATTTGAATAAAATTTGAAGCTCATAAGAGATCTAATTAAGGGTTTTTGACCATGTTGATGCAAGAAACCGAGAAAAATGGTGATTGAGTGGAAAGAAAGGGAGCATGGTGAAGAGGATGAACAAGCCATGGAAAATGAAATTTGCATGAATGCCCTCAAGAACTGTGGGCTGAAAAAGTTCTTCCTAACACCTTGTTTATGAGCTCAGCCTGAGCTTCTACAGTACTTGATCAATATGTGGGACGCAGATGAACAAGTATTCAAACTGCGGGATCAAGTGTTAGAACTAGAGGTTGCTGACGTGTACTTCATAACCGGATTATCGCGCAGAGGTCCGGTGCCCATACTGATAGGGAGCAGACCATCTGGTGAGAAAATGGAGCAAGTGATGGCACGAGTGTGCCGAGGGGCACAACTGGGATCCGGAAGTGGAAAGGTGGACATCCACACCATTCCTGATCTGGCACTGAGAGTGGTGCTGCATACCATCACGCGGGCTGCGGGGTCGCAGGCGCTGCACAAGGCCACAAAGGCCCAACTTTTGTTAGCCTCAGAATGTATGACTCCTCTATTGTTTGACTGGGCCACAGCAGTGACGATAAACATAAAGAGGCAACTGACCAAATGCAAACAAGCCAAGCTGAAACAATTTGGCTATGGTTCTATTTCAAAATCGCCCAATATATTGCGATGGGAGCGTGTGTGATGGAGGAACAAGCCATTGCGCGTGCCCAATATCTGGATCTTGTATATTCTCAGTCCGGCACACTTTATGATATCTTGCCTGATGCCCCACGGTCCGAAACCTCTAAGGCAGCACCTACCCCCGCAGTGGATGGTGTCATTGGTTCTGTATCTCAGAATTCAAATAAATCTTCGAATGGGAAGCAGAAGTCTAATTCTTCCAACAATGATCCTGCTAATCCCACCCCATCAGATTCTGGCAAAACCGCAGAGGTGAATGCCATTCAGGTCAATCCTATGGAGAAAGCCTCCAAAGTGAAAATAAGGGCAAAGGTAAATCCAAATCCGATGCCCCGAGGCCAGAATCCGAATCTCGTACTGAGGATGGTTCTCAGCGTAAACCGAAGTACCCCTGCCTCATTTGTGAAGGAGACCATTATACTAAGGATTGTCCACGACGATCCGAAGTTAGTCAACTTCTCAAGGGCTCAAAAGGGACTCCGGCAGTTCTTAAAGAGCCATTCCCATCTCAGCAGACCCAGATGGTTGAACAGTTGTCACCATCTGCACCATTTGGGTCCCAAGTTTTCATGATGAACGTTGCTGCACCTATCTCTGTCTCTACGCGTTCGAAGGATTACAACGAATCGCGGCAGGCACCCGGGAAGGTAGTTGCAGATGGACCACCTCCCCCACCTGTCTCTGGTTCATTGGAAATCGAGAAGCCTACTCCTAAACCTATTGTGAAGCCACCTTCTAAAGGTGTTCTTCGAAGATCTTCTTATAATCCAAATGCTCATGCCGCTCAACACTACAGTATTGTTGAGGATTTGGCACAGGCGCCTTCTGCTATGTCTGCACTAGAAGTTCTTCAAAGTTGTCCTTCGCAACGGAAGGCTTTACTGTCTGCAATCGGCGCCATTGATCCCGCCGATTCAAGTCTTCTCACCTTTGATTTAGAGAATTTCTCCCCCCAACTTCCACATCAGATTGCTTTTGTTATTCAAGTCGGGATTAACGGTCTGAACATCCATAAGGCCATTGTGGATGAAGGTGCTTCTACCTGTGTCATGTCATCCACTTGCTAGAAGGCCATTGGCTCTCCGGCCCTTGCATCATCTCCCAATGCCCTTAAGGCATTTGATGGTCGGGAATCCAAACCCCTAGGTGCTCTCGAGAGTCTAGCGACCACTTTACAGGGGATGACTGTCAACGTGGAAGTAGAAGTAGTCGACGCCAGGCTCAACTACAATAGACTTCTTGGCTGCAGCTGGACCCATGCCATACTATGCATGCCGTCCACCGTCTTTCAACTTCTTAAGTTCCCTCACGAGGGAAAAATAGTCACGGTGGATCAGTTGTCCTTCTTCACCTCCACTTTCAAGAACAACGTACCATACGTGGATCAGATTCTGAATCCCCCTGACAATGTAGGACCCGGTCTCTTCAAAGACCCCGTTCTCATAGGTATCTTTCCTGCACCACCACCGCACACCGCTCAAGTTAACATGATTTCCAGGTCTGATGACCCCTAGCTCATTCCTACACCTGAGCAGGTGTTTGAGTTTGGAGAATCAATGCCCTTGACTCCAGTAGAGATCAGCTACTGTGAAATTGTTGCCACATCAGATCCTCCACCTCCTCAGCATGCTCCTTTGAGCATGGCTCTAGATGTTTACTCTCAATCCTCTTGGCTTGGTCAGGCCAATTCACCTAATCCTCTCAAAGAGAATTTTCCTTTCGATGAAGCCATCATTGAAACTATGTCTCTCGAGGAGCTGCCTTGGGGTGATGGACATCATCGCTCCTGTTTTATGCCTAGCTTGGGGGCAATGTCAGATTGTCTGGAGCGTTATGCATCTCAGGTTCCTACTCCTCCTCTCCAAATGCCCATCTTGATGCACGAGGTTTTTTCGGAGGGAAACCTGAGTAATATCACTCAAACCATCCCGGTCAACATCTTCGTCAAACCGGGGATCGTTGAGAATATACACGTGGGAGTGACTTGTTCTCCTGATGAGATTCAAGTCTATACTGATATTTTTAAAGAATTCAGAAATGTGTTCGCCTGGTCCTACGAGGAAATGCCGGGGATTGATCCTAGTATCGTTTTGCACGAGATTCCAACCTATCCTGGTGCGAAGCCCGTGCGCCAACGCTTACGCCCCATGCATCCTCGGAAAGCTGCTGCAATTAAGGCAGAAGTTGAAAAAATTCTGAACGCGGGCTTTATTTCTCCCATCCCCCTCACAGAATGGGTTTCTAACATTGTTCCTGTTGATAAAAAGCAGGGTACTATTAGGGTCTGTGTTGATTATTGCGACATCAATCGCGCCTGTCCAAAAGATAACTATCCCACTCCGTTCATAGACCAGATTATCGATGAATGTGCCGGAAGTGAGATTTATTCCTTGATAGACAATTTCTCAGGGTATAATCAGATCAATATTGCACCTGAGGATCAACACAAGACTACATTCATCTGTCTGTGGGGTACTTTCGCGTATAAAAAACTCCCGTTTGGCTTGAAGAACGCTGGAGCCACTTTTCAGCGTGCGATGTCTTACACTTTCCATGAAATTCGCCATATCATTCAACCTTATCTGGACGACTTGCCCGCTCATTCAGCTGGGCGAGAGGATCACCCTGAATACCTCCGCCAGATTTTCCTTCGCTGTAGGCGCTACAATATTAGGCTCAATCCTCATAAGTGCGTCTTCTGCGTGGATTATGGCCATCTTTTGGGATTCATAGTCTCCAAAGATGGAATTCACCTTGACCCTTTAAAAGTCAAGGCTATCATCAACCTCCCATCACCCTCCTCGTTATATCAGTTGCAGAGTCAGCGGGGAAAAGCAAACTTCCTTCGATGCTTTATCCCGAACAATGCCGAGGTGGCCAAAGGATTTACACGCCTATTAAAGCAGAATGTTCCCTTCCATTGGGATGAAATTTCTCAGCAATACTTTGAGAAGCTAAAGACGTTATTGGTTAATGCTCCTTTGCTTCGTCCGCCTGATTATCACCGCAATTTCACTTTGTATCTCGCCGCCTTGTTTAGCACCATTGCTATGGTTCTGGAGCAGGATGATGATGATGGTAATGAACATTTTGTTTATTATCTATCGTGAAACCTTCTCGATACAGAAACGCGTTATGCTCATGTTGAGAATTTGGTGTTAGCCGCTGTACACGCTGTGCAACGTTTTCGCCACTACATCCTGTTGCGTACGATAACAGTGATTTCGGATTGCAAACCCATGACATATATTCTCTCTAGACAATTGCTGGGGGGGGGGAATACTCCAAATGGATCGTTATCCTGCAGGATTTTGACTTAGAGTTCACTACCGCTAAGTCAAAGAAATCACTTGTTTTCGCGGATCTTATATGCTCGCTCCCGACAGACTCCACTCCTTCACTTTATGAGGATCATATCCTGGACGAAACTCTTTTCCTCATCAGTACTCGCGACCCTTGGTATGGCAACATAATCTTGTATATTTAGACCTCCACATTTCGGTCTGACTTGACTAAAGATGCCCGACATCGAATTCGGCATTAGTCTCAACCCTACCGTATCGTAGGAGATACCTTATACCGTGTTGGAGTAGATTCGGTGCTCCGTCGGTGCCTAGCCTTGGAAGAGGCTGAAAGGGTTCTAAATGACTGCCACAGTGGTGCCTATGGTGGACATATGTCCGAATATGCTACTGCCCAGAATATTCTGCGAGCAGGTTACTTCTGGCCTTCGATATTCAAAGACTGTATCTTTGCAGTCTGCAAATGTCACGCATGCCAGGTGTTTCAGCGCAAGATGCGTGCACCGCCTCTCCCTTTGCATCCTGTTATTACCATCGTCCCTTTTGCAAAACGGGGCATGGAATTTATGACGTGTAACCCTCACTCGACCGAGGGGCATGCGTATATCATTGTCGCGGTCAACTACTTCACCAAGTGGGCCGAAGCGATGCCTACACTGGCTGCCGACGGTAAGACAGCTGCCCAATTCATATTCAGCCATATCATTGCACGTTTTGGGGTCCCAGAAGCCATCGTTACTGACCACGGTACTCATTTCAGAGATTATATGATGGCTGAGCTGACTTCAAAGTTGGGCTTACTTCACGATAGCTCAACGTCATATTACCCTCAGGCGAATGGCCAGGTTGAAGCAGTGAACAAGGTTCTGGTCACTATGCTTCAACGAACAGTTGGTATCCACAAATCCAATTGGCACCTCCAACTGTTCTCAGCTCTATGGGCATACCGGACATCTGCAAAGAGTGCAACTGGATTCACACCATTTCAATTGGTGTATGCTCTGGAAGCAACTCTTCCGGTTGAACGCGAGATTCCTTCGTTGAAATTAGCTGTGGAACTTCTACCCGACACTTCTGCTGAGGAAGAGTGTCTTTTGTATCTGAAACGGTTAGATGAAAACCATCGCTTAGCTACTTTAGTTATTGAAGCACAAAGAAGCGGGTCAAAGCTCCCTTCGATCAATCCGTTTCTCCTCGTTCCTTTGTTGAAGGGGACCTCGTCCTCCTGTACGATCAAGCACATGACAAGCTTGGAGCCGGTATGTTCCAACCTATGTGGCATGGGCCCTACATAGTAAAACGTGTTTTGAAGAACGGGGCTTATGAGCTTATAGATTATGAAGGAGTTCCGCTGGCGCAGCCCAGAAATGGGTTGTACCTCAAAAAATACTATGCCTGAAGTGATGTTTGGTGTTGTGTGTGTACATAAGTGTGTGTTTTTCATTTGTGTGCATGTGTGGTGTGGTTTTCAATGTAAAAATCTTTCTGCTGATCAGGTCTTCCTGATTGTGCAGATGTCCATTCATCCGTTTGTTGGTTTCGTGGATGGTGCCTCCAGCAGTACCACGAATCTGTCTTCAGCAGCCTGGGTAATCTATGATCCTACTGGTGAGTTGGTCAACCTGCAACGTGTGTGTCTGGGACGTACTACAAATAACATTGCGGAATATAGTGTTGTATTAGAATTATTAACCGAGGCTGTAAACCTTGGTGTCCATGAATTACTTGTGTATCTAGACTCGCAACTTGTAGTATTACAAATGAACGGTCATTATTCGGTCAGAAACCCATCCATCTTACGTCTGTATCTGCGTATTCGTTTACTGGAAAGAAATTTTGACTATATTACATACCAACATATTCCCAGGCGTATGAATGCGTTAACTGATGCAGTAGCTAATTTGGTTTTAGATAGACATTTGCGCAATTTGTAAAACAACATCACATGAAAAAGAAAGATCCATCCAGAAATAGATATGTATTTATATATTGAAACGTTTGCATAGTGTGCATCACATTAAATCAAAAAATATATATGTTCATCTTAATACATCCGGAGACGACATGTCTCTCAAAAAATATGCATGATAAAAGTCCTAGGAGTCTAATCCGCATGGTGCTCATGATAACAAGTGACTTCACGCACTACGCGTCTCAGAATCCGGTGGAGGCGACTAGGCACTCCCACCGTGTGTCGCTGGTACGCCATCGGTACATCCGCCAGCCGGGCGTAGTCTGAGATCCCTCGGGCGATGCCCTCGAGATTATGAATTAACTCCCCCCCCCTCTACACCCTCTTCCTAAGGATCAGGTGCAGGAAGAGTCCGCCGTGCGATAGGAGACATACCGGCTGGTCTCTCTAGACCCACGTCTGCATACATATAAAATGTGTCAAGAAGAACATGTATTAACAAAAAAAATTATAAAACATAAAAATCAAAAAGAGAAGGGGTCATACCCAACTCCTCGTCCCAATCATCTCCCTCTGGCAATGGGAGATCTGGATCCCCAGTGAAATCGGTACCGGCATATGGCCAGTCTTCCACTACGATCAACTTTCGCCGCAACCACCCAAAAAACTCTGGCTTCCAGGACACCTGTTGGCCCCCTCCAGCTCTGGGCATCAGCTCTGCCCAGTGAGCCATTCTTGGCTCTCGTGGAATAGGCTCAGCTACTATGGCCCCTTGGCCCTGGAAGATTGGTAATCGTTCCAGAATTAACGATACTAGGATAGAACCATAGCCAAACTATTTCAGCTTGGCTTGTTTGCATTTGGCCAGTTGCCTCTTTATGTTTATCATCACTTTTGTGGCCTAGTCGAACAATAGTGGAGTCATACACTCTGAGGCCAACAAAATTTGGGCCTTTGTGGCCTCGTGCGGTGCCTGCGACCCCGCAGTCCGCGTGATGGTATGCAGCACCACTCTTAGTGCCAGATCGGGAATGGTATGGATGTCCACCTTTCCACTTCCATATCCTATATGTGCCCCTCGGCACACTCGTGCCATCACTTGCTCCATTTTCTCACCAGAGGGTCTGCTCCCTGTCAGTATGGGCACCGAACCTCTGTGCGATAATCCGGTTATGAAGTACATGTCAGCAACCTCCAATTCTAACACTTGGCCCCGCAGTTTGAATACTTGTTCATCTGCGTCCCACATATTGATCAAGTACTGTAGAAGCTCGGGTTGAGCTCGTAAAAAAGGTGTTAAGAAGAAATTTTTTCGCCCACAGTTCCTGAGGGCGTTCATGAAAACTTCATTTTCCATGGCTTGTTAATCTTCTTCACCGTGCTCCCTTTCTTTCCACTCAATCACCATTTTGCTCGGTTCACTGCATCAACATGGTCAAAACCCTTAATTAGATCTCTGATGAGCTTCAAATTTCATTCAATTTGATTAAAATCTTGAATTTTTAGGCGAAAATTGAGGTTCTTCCGCTGGCGCAGCTGTTTCCTGAACAGTCGCGCCAGCTGGCACGAGCCCTTTGCATGTAAAAGCTCATTGGCGCGGGTCCGTGCCCGATACCCGCGCCAATGAGAGGAGCCCTAAAAATTTAAAAATTGGCCTCAGAAGGCTAATGCATGATGGAAAACTATTAAAAAATGGATTGAAATGGAGTACAAAGAAGTGCCTCTTACCTGGAACTGACGGAACTCGGAATGGTAGCCCGGATCGGTCGTAATCACTGTCAGAATTTCGCACACCAAACTGGACCACTGCTGCTCTTCGGTGAGGTAAATAGTAAAAAGTAATTTTATTTTCACCACTTGACATATTTATAACTTTTTGAACTTAAAATGGGTTTTGAAAGTTATTTTTCTAAATATTTTAATATATTTGTGTCGAAAATGGGTTTTACACTTGCCTTTTTTGTGCAGCAACAGGTCTTTCACGCAACTGAAACAGTGAAACGAGTTGTATTTTATACTTTTTTGGACTCAGTAAATACACGAAAAAGTCACTCTGGAGTCATCTTTCAGCTCTTTTCTGACTCTCTAAACATGAAAAGATTTCTGAGGCCCTTGTCGTTTCGATCTCGTTAAAGTGGACATGAAACGACATCTACCCAGTATACGTTTACCCCTTTTTCGGGCTGGGATGGATTATTTACGAAAAAGGAATACTCTAGCCTATCGCGACTAGGAGGTTTTCTCAGATATTGTTTTCTACCTTTTCGGGTCCAGGGAACTATCAACGAAAAGGGACCGTTGGAGTTTACTTTTTGCTGTCTTTTCAAACTCTCTAAATATCAAAAGATGCCGAGTTCTTCCTTTGTCAGACTCGTTAAACCCTGATGACATCGGATTCAGTCGAAATGACGTTATTCGAGTCACTCCTTCCTAGGGCTCGTTAAATGTACTAGGATGGATTCTCCCGAAGGGCGGACTTATATTACAAGCATATGCTATCCCCTTCAAGCTTGTTATCAAAAAATAATAGGGGTACTCGCCAGAAATGGTGGGGGAAAATGGAACCAACATCGTTGTCGTGTCGGCAGTATGTCGCTCTTGAACATGGCACTTATCTGCATTCGTGTCAGGTTGGGGACATCTCATCTCGTTCTTCACTTTGCCTCCATGGGTTTGGATAATCCCTTTTGACCTCTCATCTGCTCATTGCCTCGTCACCATGACCTCTAATCCGTTGATGTCAAATACTTCCAAGTCCACTGTCGTGCCGTTTACATGTTCAAGAGAAGTTGACCTCTGCAAGTATCAACCTTCCTCTGACTCTCATATGATCTTGATTCACAAAAACATCATGTTCCTCTGTCTCGTGTCGATGATGTGGGAAACATTATGGCCCACCTTTGATCAAGGTCACTTCCTGTCGACTTCAGCTCATTATCCAGGAAGATGGTCTAGAGACTCTTTCATGGTACCTTGGAGCCCGCATGCCTCAATGGCAGGTTCGTCGCATTCGACGTGAGGTTTTCATCATTGGCCTCCGATTGAGTGATTATACGGGTGTTCGACACCAGCTCATTTATTCACACGCCGTAGATTGTACCTATAGTACATTGAGGGCCATTGTCATTATTGGTGGTTCCTCTCGCGTCTGTTAACAGCTTTCATCATTGGCTGGTAATCAGATGATGTTCTTGCATGTTCGACTTCAGCTCACTTATTCGCATGCTTGAACTTGTACTTTGTTCAAGTTGAGATGGAGCGCAAGACCCTGGATTGTGTCTGTTGTAATCCAGGCTACGACATTGTGGATTATTATGATTATTTACATGACTCACTGATTGGATGGCTGCGACCATACCTGAGTCTATTTATCGATCTTCATTGGATGGTTGCGTCCATGCCTTGGATCTAGATTATTGTACACTCTATTATGGATGGTTGCGCCCATACCACGCATATATATCATGTATCTGAGACATTAGTTGTACTTCGCTCCGCAGGTTTTCCGATGGTGGTGTTTTCGGTCGGCATGTTCTCGTAAAGCATTTCACCCCTCTCTCTCTCTTTCGGGCCTCATGCTTTAGGGGGCATCTGTTACACAGCAATTTGTCACCGCCCCTACAATCCCCATCCCGCACATTGGAGGGCTCATTCCGTGACCTGTGGGCAGATTTAAGACTTGAAAATACTTTCATTGCATCCCTCTGAAGATGAGCTTTAATTTCCCTTAAGACATCTCCCTGCAGAAAACCCTAAAAATAGCTCTTTTTCCATTAGCGTGGTTCCGTAGTTCAGCCCTCGTGCCAAGAGGGAAATTCTCCAAAGATGGCGCGCCAATTGGCACTCTGTCATAGAGCCGTACCCGCGCCAACCATATTAAGAGGTGTTTTTTAAAAATAAAAGGCGGAAGTTTCATCCTAAAAAATTACTGGGCTGATTTCTATATTGAGTTGGGAGGTTTGGCTACGGATTTCCATGGAGAGGAAGTGGTTTTCCACCTCTCATGGAAGCTTCCTTGATGATAGGGCCAATCCCATAATTATAGGGATCCCAACTCCACTTCCTCCTTCTATAAAAGCTTGCCCATTTCCATTTTCAAGCTAATTCCAGGGGGTGGCAGAATTTCTAAGTTCCCAAGAGCTTTCATGCTGCAAAAGCCTTCTTGATTCCCTAAGGCCAAATCCAAGCAAGGAGACTATTGCCAAGTATCTGGAGAGAGAGGCTTGTCCCATCCCTGACAGGATTTATCGAGACATGTTGTGCTGACGACCCGCTAAAGGAGAGTGCTGCGTCGAAGCTATGGTTGTATTCTTCTTTTGACTCTTTAATGATAAGAGACTATCGGTTATGGTTCCACTCTTGTTCTTGATCATGTTCATGAGTTATATCCTCTTCGACTGATATATAGTTGTATGCACTGGATTTTATGCTTGCGTTTGTGTTGTTTCTTGCATGTGCAGGTGTCCGATCACGGAGATCGTGAGGATTGTGATCTGCCAGGGCAAAGGAACGAGAGCACCACCTCTTCTACAGACGATAGCGTTGGATTCCAGGTAAGCCTTCCTCGCAAGTTGGTTTATTTACAATTAGGAACCTGCACTGTAGCATGTTTGATTGTTACTAGACCCGGTCTGGGCTAGTAGGGATCGCCTATGTCCACAGAGGGGATTTACCTCCTTAACAATTATTTGAACCCATTTTCCTCCAGTACTACCTCCATTATCTCTTTCCACGCAATATAGTTAGAGCTTCCCTCAAGTGCATACTCCAATCTCAAGCCATTGAAAGCCATTTCGATCCTGATCCACCTGTCGCACCAAGAATATGTTTTCAAAATTGAATTCTATTCAATCACAAACTCAACTTCTCCTCCACTATAATGATTTCCTGTGGTCTAATGCCATGTAGAAATTATACAAACAATATGTATTTCATTTATTCAATCCCATCATGGACCATTTTAAAGCAAGACACTAAATACTTCTACAGATCGATTGCGAAAAATAAACTCGATCACCAATCACAACAAGTGCAGAAAGAAACAAATCAAACGACGACACAGATATTTTCCTGGGAAAATATTGCTGCTAAGAACCCCTCTATCTTCTATTTTATATTCAGCATGGAATCATAAAACAATTACAATGAAATCTTCTCACAAGAGTCTCTTACACTCAGCTAATCATCTCACACTATCCCAGACAAAATCGAACAACACAGCCAATTATCAGCCTCTAAACAACCTGCCTTTATTGTGCAATTCATGATGAATGCAATCCATATTCTTTAGGAATTTTGGCCTTCCAAAACTACGCAAGCATCATATACAATGTAATGAATGTCTAGTTGCATGTTTGCAACCTATTAATGATACAAATAATAGTTAACCTCCATTTAACCTTTTTCTCAACTGTGTCTCCATTGGAACTAACGTGCATGCAGCTATTAATATTACATCATCAGTTGCATGGAATATCATTGATTGTGAATTAAATAATATTTAATTCACTTGATCTCTCACTAGTGCAACAAACAGTTACAACTAGTTCAACTTATGCTAACTCATTTAACTGAGTTAACTGATTATTCAAGCATTAAACTAATGCACCAACTACAATATGAACTCCATAACTAATAGAATTACTTTGCATGCCTCACCAACCACCCTCAACTCGAAATACATGAGCTAACTGAGTTTATCACGCTCAGTTAACTGTTACAAGTGATCATGATAAGATTACAATTTTTTTTCCAATTTAATTCAGGGAAAATTAAATTAGACATTGAACCAATTTAATTAATTAAATTGGCCTTCACACTAATGTATCTCTAGGACCTATTGCTCCCACACTAGTGTGTGTGCTGCAACTTCTTGTTGGACTTCAACACATATCCCCATTTTTTCTACACATAAACTAAATTTCATTTAAGAATAAAAATTTAATGTCTATTTGCTATAACTTCCATTTGTTTTAATCATATATTATTAATATTTCCCTTACTATATGTAACCTAGTCACTAGCATAAAAGAATTTCCAAAATGAATTCTAGGTTGTTGCGCAAACCTCTTTTCTACTGGTCTTTCCTTGTATATTTCAAATTCACCCTTTAGATTAAATTTGGAATATAAATCCATTTTAAACAAATATTTTCCTTATTTGGTAAATCCACTAGATCCCATCTATCATTATTTTATGTGGAATCTTTCTCCTCGTTCATGACTTAGACCCAATTCTATTCTTTCACCAATTCTTAAAAACACATTTATTATCATATAAATAATGCAAAGTTTGAATACCTATTTAATTATTCATAAATATTTTTTAGACTTCTTGTTTTTCTAGTGCTTTGTCCAAAACCATTACCTGGTTGAGAACATGAGATGCATTAACCTAATTGTATTGATTACTCTCATTGAACTTGAATTCTTGGAGTTCTTGTTGGAGACTCTTAAATAGGTGTTTGAGCTTGTGGAAATTGTCTTTATGTTTACTCACTCAACTCTTCTACATCAACTTAGCAGTAAGGAATTGTTATTCCAATAATCATTGTTTTCTCTACACTTTCATACCAAGCTTCAAATTCTTTGAAATTTACATCTCTACTAATTATAAACGTTTTCATCACTAGATTTTACAATCTATATGCTTTGGAATACTCATTTCCAGATGTTAGAGTACACTTCTCACTTATATTATCTACTTTCATTTTTACCTGTTTGGGTATATGAGTATATGTGACATGTCTAAAAAACCTAAAATGTGTTATAGTCTACAAGTCACAATAGTGAAGGCCTCCTATGAAAATCCATTTTTATATATTTCTTTCAGAGACTTGTTCAAAATATACACAAAACAAACAAATTCTACATCTCAAAACTCATTGGATAAATGTTTTTCTTTCATAAAAAATTATATCCATGTTCATGCTTGTTCTATTCATCCTTTCTAATACACTATTATGCTACGATGTGTACTTGGATATGAATTCTCTCTTGATTCCATGATGTTTAAAATATGTTTTGAACCCTTTGGAGTTACATTATCCTCCTTTATGATCTAAATATTCTAATAAATTGACTACTTTTCTCTTTAAACAGGGATTTAAACTCTTTAAATTTATTAAATGTTTGAAATTTGAGTTTTAGTAATTATACACATGTATTAGAACTAAAATCAAAAATAAATGTTGGGAAATAAAAGTGTGATCAAAGAGACATGACATGAAAACGACCACCAAAATTAGTATACACCAAATCCAATATTACCTTTTCCTTGTAAGATTCATTATACAGAAAGTGATTCTTAATTTTTTTCCAGTATACAGCTATAGCAAGAGCTAGATGGTTCATCTATGATTGATAAGCCTTTAACCAACTACTTTTAGTACATAGAAATGTCCTTCCAAAATGAAATTGGCCAAATCTCAAATTAAAAAGCCAAGATTTATCTACATTGGTTACTTCATGAGGAAATGAGGTTAACTAAGTGGTAATTTTCATACATGAAGGATACATCATATTCTTGGTCATTTCAATTCTAATTCTTAGACTCATACTAGGAAACATGTCTAGGCTTGTGTGATTATTTTGGTTCAAGATAAATCTATAACATTCTACGTACGTTAACTAAAAATAATAAACTCCTTCATATTCAAATTCTGAAAACTCCTCGTAAAATTTTTCTATGACACAAAAAGTGATAAGCTAAAAAAATCATTTAGTGCTTCATGATACACCATATCAGTGTGGGTTTCGCACATTAAAACCCATTTTCACCCAAGGTAATATCCCAAGGAATCACTTTAACTAAGTTTTCTTTATTTTTTTGTAGTGTATCTTCCCTATCCATCGCATCAAGTGATTGGTTATGCCAAATTTTTGTATTTAGAGGAATCAATAACTGGTAATCAAGAGATACATGAGTCAACTTCCACCTCCATGACTATAACCTCTAGGTGCCTACATATTCACCTTCTGCGAAGATAGGTGAATTGGGGGCACTTGAACCTGGAACCTCCTCGGACATAACAATTTTTTTCACAAGCATCGCCATTCAAGTTTTCCTCCGGGATAACAACTTTCCCTAAGTTATTTCAATTAATTAATCCATTTAAATGAGAATAACTCATAAATTGTATGATATTCTCATAATTTTACCCACTTATGTGAAAATAATATAATATATTTTCACTCATTTTAATTCTTTAACATAGAAATAATTTAATAAATCATTTATATATTAATTATTTTTTAGTATTTTAAAAATTGTCATGAAAATAATTTATTAAATTATTATTTATAAATTATTTCCAACCTATTTTACTAATTCAAATGGAAATAATGTAATAAATTATTTATTTATGGATTTTTTTCATCAATTAACTCAATAAAGCATTATTTTTTAGTTAGTTGCCTAAATAAAAGTCATTAACCATTATTTCTTACATTTTCCTTTTAGAAATGATAATAAGATACTAAATATTTAGACCTTGATTTGGTCGAATAAATATTTTATTATATTTGGCCTCATCATATTGTGCTAACATATTATTATAAATAGAGAGGTTTTAGCCTCATTCTAATTATCCATTTTGATTGTTAATCCTATTATCTAAAATCTTTATAGTTTTATGCACTAGAATTTCTCTATTTTTCTAGTTTTATTTTCTCAATTGTTTTTCCTTATGGAGAGAGAGAACCATTTTCTATTATTAGGATTGTCTATGAACCTCCCGAGGAGGAGGTCCCCATAGCCTTATTCATTCATAGCTTCTCATAGTTGACATTAATAAAGTATGTTTTTGAGTATGTTGGAGCATTTTACACATTATATTGGTTTATATTTTCTATCTTTAGTTTATGATATTTATCTATATACTTATAAAAATATATATGAATGTGTGTATATCCTAATATTTCATTATAAATTCTCATAATTTATTGTTCGACTACAAATACATCTAGCATAGTCTACAACTCTAATGTATTTACTATTTTTGTGTCTTGATTAGCAATCTATATAATGTCATGCTTTTTTGGCATAATTTGTTGCTACAAATTTTCGAAAAATAGGGCTGGGTTTCTAATCCTTGTTGAATAAGCCATAGTTCCTTATAAAAAAAATTTCCATCAACAAATCCTAGCATATCTCAAATTTATTTACTTCAAAGCTTTAGCTAAATTCTGTTTAAACAAATTTATATTACTCCTAATGATCAGAAGATCAAGTCCCTTGTAGAAAAATGCTCAAAAATGAAAGTGCTCAAAATTGGTCCGAACCAGATCGACTGGAAAGTGCTCTTCAATACGATCCTGTAGACGTGAACGACACTGAAAACTGACACCGTATGAAGAAGATATTCAACTTTAAAGTTTGCCAATTTTAATTAAAAAAGGCCCAAAATTGACTTTATGAAAAGTATTTTTATTAAAAAAAGAATATTCCACAGAATATTCTAAGAATATTTCATGGAATATTCCACAGAATATTTTTTGGAATATTTCGAGCGTGGCCAATCACAGGGCGCCACGTGGCCAGCCCGGAGGCCGCCATGTGGCCCCAAGGCGGATTGAAAAACGGTTAAAATTTTGTTATGCGGTAGGATTTGAAACCAAGTCACGACAGAGACAATGCAATGGCCCGACCGTTGGGTCATAGCGGCAGTTCTTAATATTCGTGGGCACGAAGTTGTATTTAAATGTTTGAATTGTTTTGGGCAGGGCCCGAAAGGGGGCCAGCCCCCTTTTCATACAACCGTGGCTCGAAACCCACTGCAAACTTCAACGGCGCGCAAACTCTGCAGTTATGTTACATATTTAATACCACCATTTAAAACATGTGAACGTGGTTATGGTTTATTAACGGTTCAGTTTGAAAATTGTTTGTTTTAACATTCAAATCGGCGGGTTGGACGGTGATCCATGTGACCTGTCCACCCAGCATTTAATTTAACCGCCTGTTTAAATTGGAGCGCGCCGCCAATTCTGGAGGTCGTTGCCATTTTTAACTGGAGTTAACTCCAGTTCTCCACATTTGGTGGAGTTTCTCTAGGCCAAACTGGCAGTTGGAGTAAAAGAGCCATAACTTTGGCTAGGAGAGGCCTTTTGATACAATTTTTTTATTTTATTTTGGGTATTGGAAGCATTCTGGAGCTGTTGGGAGTGTTCGAAGAGCCATCAAGGCACTCTAACAGAGAATTTACTAGCGTTTTTGGTCGTGGAGCCACCAGGGCCTAAGGGAAGAAGAGTTGTTTTGGACTACCTTCATCCAATGGAGGTGTTTGTTTAGTCATTATATATTGATTTGAGCCTTTTGAATCTTAATTTGCAGTGTATTTTGCCATTTGAGGCTTCTATACAGCTGTATTCACATTTTGAGCATTTAATCAAAGAGGAAAAAGCCTAATTAGAGGCTTTTGGACCAAGCGGAGGTAGCCCAAGAGAGGGGTGAACCGCTTAAACAATTATTTGTTGTCATACTGTATAATTTTGCTGCATATTTTCAGATTCTGCTCCTTTAAACAGTAAATTTTTATAAGCTAACTTTTCCCAAGCAGGTTTAAACAGTGAACAAAACTTATTAGTTCATCTTCAAACCACTATACTTCATTTGCAGAAAATGTATACTTGCCTATTCACACATTAAAGTTGGATCAATGAATACTTTGCATATAAAACAAATACTTTCATTGATCGGATCTCAATGATTACATTTTATTTCTTTATGCAGAGTTTGTAGAAGGGCCAGGTAGCCTCCAGATTCATCCTTTCTTTCAAAGGTGAAATATCCGGTGAATGCCCCTACAGTCAATCTCTATATGAGAAATACTTTGTTCTCACAATTTCAGATCAAGTTGGTATCGGAGCTCAAGGTTTTTCTTAAGATTTTGTGAAATTTGTGCAAGTAAATTGTATTATTATGCAAAATTTGATGCTTACTAGGCTGAAATTGAAAAGAGGGGAAGGTCAATTGGTTAGAGAACAAGTTAATCCTCAACCAAGGAGGGCTAGAGTGCCATTACATCCACCTTCCATTTCATCCTCATTAGCCTTAGAATCAGCCACAAACATGTCTTCCAGAGAAGGAGAATTACATGAGGAAATGGATCCCAAGGAAGAAGAAAGAGTCTTTAGAAAAGCTTTCTTGGACTTGACTGAGATGGTTAGGATCCTATACCAGGAGAGAAATGATGGGATTGTTGGAGAAGGGTCTAGAAACCAAAGAGAAGAAGGAGATTCTTCAGGAGGAAAGAAAGACAAAGATGAGTCTAAGAAAGGGAATGGAGGAAATGGTGATCCACCATCTCCATCGTCATCCTCATCCTCCACACCATCCTCTTCTACTTCTATTAATCAGTCACACAAAACAAAAACATCTCTTAAAAATCCTTTGTTAAAGCTTGATGTGAAGTTTGAGTTTCCGATGTTTAATGGTGATGTTAATGCAGAAAAATTGGATAACTGGATTAGACAGCTGGAAGTCTATCTAAGAATTCAGAATTTGCATGATGATGACACAAAAATCCAATTAGCCTCTTTGAGAATGGATGGAGCAGCTTTGGTTTGGTGGGAAGCCAAGACCAGGGAGGAAATTAAAAAGCATGGTAAGATAACTCTAACTTGGAATGATTTTATTACTGCTCTTAAGAAACAATTATATCCTCTTGCTCATATTCAGAAAGCAATCATGAATTGGAAAAATTTTAGGCAACTTAAGGGTCAAAATGTGCAAGATTATACCCAAGAGTTTAGAAGGAGATCACTTCTACTTGGGGTAGACTTATAAAGTCAAGACACCTTGTTGAAATACATAGGAGGTTTGCACAATTATCTGCAACATACTATTCTATTGTTCAATCCTACCAGCTTAGATGAAGTCTGTGTGCAGGCTACACATTTAGAAGCTAGAGGAAAGAATATTTTTGATGAGGATAGTAATTTCAAAAACAAAGGAAAAAAGAGAGTTGCAAATTCAAGAAAAGAAAAAGGAAATTTCTTTTGCAAGAACTGTTCGAAGACAAGTCATGATGAAGATCATTGTTGGAAGCTTCATCCTGAACTGAAACCAGAAAAATTCAAGAACAAAAACAAGACCAAAGAAAAGGAGAAAAATGTAGCAACAGTTGAGCAAGACTTAGGGTCAGACTCAGGAGATGAGACAAAAAGCATAGCCATGGTTTTAAAGAACATTAAGGGGAAAGAAGTGGTGCAAGACACAACTCCCAGTTCTAGCTCTTTGAATTGTCACAAAGATACTCATGAGGAAAAGAGGAGGATAGAGCTTTTCCATGTGAGGGTAATTTCAAAACATACCAAAATTGACACACTATTTGACAGTGGGTCACAAGCTAATCTTATATCTGAAGACTTGGTCAAGCAACTTAAACTTGAGACCATTCCACATCCGAAGCCTTATCCACTTGGATGGATATGCAAGGATGCCAATTTGCAAGTTTCAAGGAAGTGCATATTGCGCTTTGCAATAACTGCACACTTTATTGACACAGTAGAACTTGATGTGGTGTCGCTTGATATCTCAGGTATTGTTTTGGGAAGTCCTTATTTATTTGACAGGAAGGCCATATTTCATCGCCATGAAAACAAGTATCACTTGTTCAAAGATGGTAAAGAGTACATTGTGAAAGCTCAAAAGAAGAAGCTGGAATCTTCTTTACTCAATGCAGGTCAATTGAAAATACTGGTTAATGCAAATCAAAGTCTAACTTTGTTAATGTTGAAACGACCAGATTTTGAGCATTTGCCTTTTTATGATGTTGCTAATAATATGTCTCAGTTTGATAACAGTTTGTCTTTGAAAAAAGATGATGTTATGATGCACAAATTACCTTTTGGGTCAGCCAATGCAGAGAATGAAGTGTCAAAGAAAAGCAGTGCAAGCAAGAAGGACACGCCATTCAGCATGGGAAAAAGTTGGTTTCAGAATAGTAGAATTCACCATGGGAACAGTTTGCAAGGTGAAGGTTATTTTAAGTCGTTCTGGAAGTTTGATCAGTGTAGAAAAAGTTTTTTTTCTGCATATTACAATTGCTATTCTGCAAATTTTAATTATTTTCATCATGACTCCGTCAATCTAAGCAATGGTCGATCAGTTGATTCCAGAGACAGGTTATCATTTTCTCAAAAGCTTAATTTGATGAAATCGGGTAGATTTCAGTTATTAAAGGGTGGAAGAGTGGAGAATCAGTCTCCACATCATAATTTTCAGTAATCAGAAAGATTTTGAGGGTCCAAAAGCTTCCCATTTGGGAGGTGTGATCAGGAGATCAAGTCCCTTGTAGAAAAATGCTCAAAAATGAAAGTACTCAGAATTGGTCCAAACTGGATCAACTAGAAAGTGCTCGTCAATACGATCCTGTAGACGTGAACGGCATTGAAAACCGACGCCGTATGAAGAAGATATTCAGCTTTAAATTTTGCCAATTTCAATTAAAAAAGGCCCAAAATTGACTTTATGAAAAGTATTTTTATTAAAAAAAGAATATTCCACAAAATATTCTGGGAATATTTCGTGGAATATTACACAGAATATTCTTTAGAATATTCTGAGCGTGGCCAATCACAGGGCGCCACGTGGCCATCCCGGAGGCCGCCACGTGGCCCCAAGGCGGATTGAAAAATGGTTAAAATTTTGTTATGCGGCAGGATTTGAAACCAGGTCATGGCAGAGACAATGCAATGGCCCGACCGTTGGGTCATAGCAGCAGTTATTAATATTTGTGGGCGCGAAGTTGTATTTAAATGTTTGAATTGTTTTGGGCGGGGCCTAAAAGGGGGCCAGCCCCCTTTTCATACAACCGTGGCTCGGAACCCATCGCAAACTTCAACGACGCGCAAACTCCGCAGTTATGTTACATATTTAATACCACCATTTAAAACATGTGAACATGGTTATGTTTTATTAACGGTTCATTTTGAAAACCGTTTGTTTTAACATTCAAATCGGCGGGTTGGACGGTGATCCATGTGACCCGTCCACCCAGCATTTAATTGAACCGCCCATTTAAATTGGAGCGTGCTGCCAATTCTAGAGGTCGTTGCCATTTTTAACTGGAGTTAACTCCAGTTCTCCACATTTGGTGGAGTTTCTCTAGGCCAAACTGGCAGTTGGAGTAAAAGAGCCATAACTTTGGCTAGGAGAGGCCTTTTGATACAAACTTTTTTTGATTTTGGGTATTGGAAGCATTCTGGAGCTGTTGGGAGTGTTTTCAGAGCCATCAGGGTGCTCTAACAGAGAATTTACCAGCATTTTTGGTCGTGGAGCCACTAGGGCCTAAGGGAAGAAGAGTTGTTTTGGACTACCTTCATCCAATGGAGGTGTTTGTTTAGTCATTTTATACTGATTTGAGCCTTCTGAATCTTAATTTGCAGTGTTTTTTTCCATTTGAAGCTTTTATACAGTTGTATTCACATTTTGAACATTTAATCAAAGAGGAAAAACCCTAATTAGAGGCTTTTGGACCCAGCGGAGGTAGCCCAAGAGAGGGGTGAACCGCTTAAACAATTATTTGTTGTCATAATGTATAATTTTGCTACATATTTTTAGATTCTCCTCCTTTAAACAGTAAATTTTTATAAGCTAACTTTTCCCAAGCAGGTTTAAACAGTGAACAAAACTTATTAGTTCATCTTCAAACCACTATACTTCATTTGCAGAAAATGTATACTTGCCTATTCACACATTAAAGTTGGATCAATGAATACTTTGCATATAAAACAAATACTTTCATTGATCGGATCTTAGTGATTACATTTTATTTCTTTAGGCAGAGTCTGTAGAAGGGCCAGGTAGCCTCCGGATTCATGCTTTCTTTCAAAGGTGAAATATCCGGTGAATGCCCCTACAGTCAATCTCTGTATGAGAAATACTTTGTTCTCACAATTTCAGATCACCTAACAAGTAAGGTGATTTTTCTCATCCATATATTTCATAATGTGGGCCATGTGCGTTGCATTAGGTGATTTCCTTTGTATTGGTTCACTGCCATATTTTCATGTTCATTGACCACACATGTATTTCGTATTAGCCTTCAAATTTCTTGTTTCAAAACCCTTAGTCAGCTAGCACAAAATCATTTAATACTTCAATGAAATTTTCTATCTAATCCTAGAACATTGAGTGTGATATATACTCTAGTATTGTGAGATCTTGCATGCTTGTTCTTTGTGGTCCCTCAATAATTGGGATTTTCCTAGAAAGTTGGTGATTTTTCTCATCTCTATATTTCCTAATGTAAACCATGTTTGTTTCTCCATTGGGTCATTTCCTTGAAATTGGTTTACTCTCCATCATTTTATATTCATTGACCACATGAATTGGTTTACTTCCCATAATTTTATGTTCAACGACCATGGGTTTATCATATTGGGCTTCAAATTTTTTGGTTGGAAACCTTTAGCCACATAGTTTAAAAGCCTCAAAAACTTCAATGAATTTGGTTATCTTATCTTTGCACAATGTTTTTTGTATACACTCTACTGTTGTGACCTATTTCATGGATATTATTTGTGGGCTCTCACCAATCGATATTTTTCCTAGCAGGCCCCACTCTAGGAAATAGTAGCAATTCATTCAAATAGTAGTGGATCTTCTCTATTTTAGTAGCTACTACACTTTCAGATCGACAACCTACTCATCTATGAATAAATATAAGACAAATCTTTAGCAATGCATGACTTTATTAGTCACACACTCAACTCACTCCTCTCAACACTAGTGATAGTCTTCCCTCAAAACTGTTCAATAGATTAGGGAAAAATGACCACAACATGTTTTGATACCAATCTGATAATGGGATATAGGGAAAATAGTTAACCACAACATATAAAAATAAACCTATGAATCGAGTTATAATTTTGAAATATAAAACACATACATTATTTTCACATATTTCATTACTTCCTGAAATTATATTAAATTTATTAAAAATATCACTTTGCAAATAACTTGATACTAAATATATTACTTATTCAAATAACTGAATGCTGAAAAATACATAGAATTCACATACACATGATGATACACACAATTACTATTTACCATATCAATAATAAATAATCACATTAATCCAATAAAAATAACTAATACACAATGTGCTTAGATAATTAATGGCATACACATAAATGGAAAAATGAAATTTAATAAAACGCACACCCACACACAATTACTATTTAATTATATCAATAATAAATAAATACATTAATCAAATAAAAATAACTAATACATAAAGTTACCACCACCATCTCTACGAGAGACCGAGAGTTGCCATCATGTCCACAAACATTTCCACTGCAAACATGCTCTCCCGCTCCTCCCCCGGATCCGTATGCATTACCAGAACCACCAGTAGGACTACTCGCATCATATCCATATGGAGGCACAGGCTAACTCGCAGATCCGTAGCGAGCACAAGAACCACTAATAGGGCTACTAACACCAAATCCAGACGGAACAATGGGCTCACTGACAACAATGCTCCCGACTCTAGATGGCTCACTGGCAGCACCTCTCCCTCCATCATATCGAGAGCTTCCCCCTGATCCATATCTAGGTTCCGAACCACTTGAAGCGCCACTAGTGCGTTAACCAGGGCTGATGCTTGCACCGAAACCAGCTTTGGCACCACACCCCTCACCATGCCCAACATTGCAAGCAGCGACTCCAATAATTAATATAGTTGCCAACATGAAAAATCCTGCTTCCCATGATTTTTTTCTTAGCTCGTATTTTTCCCATATACAGTTCTCTCATGGTTTTGAGAGATTTTTATCATAATATTGATAAAGTTAATACCAACACCAATATACAATTGGTACAACCACCTTAATGCAGTTGATAATAATATTTGTGTGATATTAGCTGCATGATGGTGCAGGAAATAGCTTATGCTTGAATCTTTGTGCAGTAATATCACATGCAACTTGCATGATGATTCAGGTAACGTCTTATTCAAGGAAGGTGACTACATCTATATTGATCAAGTTATTGTTTCTAAGTTTCAATTGCGTGAAGGAAATTCATCATGTGGGTTTTCCAAAATTATAGTGATGCAAGAATTCTGTTATAAAACATATTGGAGCATATAAAACACACACTCCTTCAACCAACACAAAAAATCTTAATAATTCTTCATTCAAACCATAAAAATATTCAGTTAAAAATACATATGAAGGAAGGAGAGCCATTCAAATGAAATACTGATATAAAAAAATAAAAACTCTTTGGCCAAATATACATTTTGCGGCCTCTTGGCTCTCGGCCCTTCAAACCATCTCTCGCTCTCACTGTACTCCTCGTTGCTCTCAGATGTCTCTCATCCTCACAAAAGCACTCCTATTTATACATAAATAATGAATTTATTTCACTCCATAAATTCCTCCACATAAATCTCAACTGTAAATTTAATTTGGATTTATTCTAGTTTTGGACTCAACAAGGTCCCATATATGGAATTCCTACTCCCTAAATTATCTACCTAATTCCATTCCACTCATATCCTTTAATTATTAAAGAATATTTACAAAAGTCCTCACATGTATAGTTTCTCTCCTAATTTATTAAAAATAAGCAATTTAATTAATAAAATGATTAAAATGTCTCACCCCCCTTATTACATAATTAAATAATGAAAATTTGGCTTGGATGCTCCTGCATCAGACTCCCCATGTAGAGAAGTTTCCATAGACTCCTATCTATGAGGTCCGTCAATTTTCTATAATAATGAAACAACCACAAGTCCTGATGACTTGCTCCTTCCGGGATTCCATACTCTATTATGTCGCTGGTCCTTCGAAGTATCAACTCGATTTGATAACACATCGTCCACTATTTCAATCAAATTCCATCAGCTTCTCCAACACTTTCTTTCATGAATTCCTCGGAGTAATTTCTCTCTGTTGAACTCTCTCGTCTCCAACTGAGCTGAACTCTCAAATTTCTGCAATGGAAAATAATCAAGAACTCCTTCTTGAGTACAACTATAGTCTTTGGTTGCTTTTATAGCAATAATTCTCTCGTCTGGTGTTGTACCTACATTCACCAACAAACTGTTAGTTTTAAAAAGGTAAGACCTTTCGGTCTCATTTTATGCTTCCAGCTTCAATCTCCCATCATCGACTTTCTAGACTTTAATAGATTCTATTTTGAACTTCTGGCTGCTTCCATCTTCATCTTGTTGGATCAATATTTCTGTCTCCTTTTGTCTCTATGGACACAACTCCCTTGATGTACTTGATGCTCAACTTCTCTGACTTTGACATCATATCTGTTAATGTCGCTTCCTGTACATACACTTACATCATTATTTGAAAAGTTATAACATTCATTCAACTTTATAAATGTTAAAAACATTTCATCTCTATCATGCATAGTAACTGTAATTTCTTTTGGATCAGGTTTTGTAACTTTTTCTTCCCCATCAGGTTCCTTCAGCCACCATTATAAAAACTCGATTTTCATATGAAATCCTTTCAGCACTTCATCCTACCTTCACTCTTCCTCTGGAAATCTTCCTAATTTGTCCTGGCTTCAGCATCATTACATTGTAAACTTTTGTCAGCAATTTCATTAAACAAATACATTTGTTTACCTCCTTGGAATTTTTCTTCGGCATTTCCACTTTGTTCCTATTCCATAACATCTTTGAATTGATGTCTTACCCAAAATAAGAATTCTTTTATGATTTCTTCCTGTTGTAACCAATCAACACTTTCCTTCTCTAAAAGGAATTCTCTACCAGACTTTACCTCAAAAGTTTCGTTCTCCTTTGTGACAATTCCATCAGACTGCTCACCATCTTTCGCACATCCTGCAAACATACATAAACTATGAGATTTAATAATGCAAGGCTTCATAGCCTCATCTTCTTCTCTCGCCAAAAAATCTTCAGATGCTTCTGAACTATCCCAATAGTTCATGAGATCTTCCTCATTGATCTCCTCACCCAGAATTTCACCCTATTTTGGGCCACAAATGGAAACATCCATTTTTAACTCAGCCTCTCTAAGTTTTTCACACCTCATCATCTACACGAGCTTCCTCATCTCTTCTACCAACTGTATGTTTACCTATTTTTCCCTCTTTGCATGTAGCCTATACCACTTTACCTTCTTTCTCATGGTCCAACCATGTGTCTGGTCTTCCACATTTCTTTGCAATAACTCCATTAACAATTCAAGGTTAACTATCATCTCAGCCTTCTCCCGCTCGTACTCTTCATCTGTCAACTGCTCACATATGCCACTTACATTAGTATTTTCCTTCTTCTTCCTTCTGATGTGATCTTCATAAGATCTTCGGAAATTACTATCAACAGTCATCTTCCCCTCCTTTATGAACTTCATCGGTTCATGTGTACACTTCATTCCATCCCTTTATCACCAATCCTTCACACTTGTCATTCATAAAAAATGCAAGCTCTCCTCCTGCGCTTGGCTTCTCTTGGTTCTCCGTCTTGGAACCAACTCTGGCAACCCTCTTGCTTCACTTTGCTGTAAACAACACTTTAGTAATGCATGTGTTACAATGACCAATTCTTTGGGTGTCGGGCTCCGCCGATCATGCACCCAATTACATTCAGACTCTTGACATAGTTTATGACTCTTCAACTTTAGACTTACACCAATTTGTCATCTTGGATGAAAATACTCAATTTCAACTCAAACTATCCAAACTTTCGTTTAACTCTAACATCTGTTTTCACTTCAAGCTTTGTCCTAATAACAATGATAGTGGATATTTTGACTTAATTGAAGTTATACAATTCTTCAATAAACATACACCCCTAATACATTTTAGGATGTAAATTCTTCACTTTATTTCATACTTCATTCTTATGAAAAATCATCATTTTTTCATTATCATTTCACATGATACTAAAGTCTTTAGTCGAAATGCAATTCAAGTTTTTCAAGATTTAATTTAAGGTGAAAATAAATAAACCATTCAATCTTCAATGTTCAAAAATACCTTCCTGAATTATCATACCTCATGTCATGTTAAGGTTATTAATAAACCTTTCTCTCTGCAATCTCAATTCTCTGGTTCCACTCTTCTCTGTTGTCTTTGTCACTGTAAACATTCACATGCCCATAAGCTTGTCATCTTAATGTAAACATTTCCCTGCACTTTATACACCATGCAACATCAATTCACATCTCTTCACCTGTGTACAGAGAACAAGTAACTTCTTCGATGAATGATGTACAACTCGTACACTGTGTTCATCCTGAATATCACCTCCTTAAATGCCGTCACATGATGGTAAAAAAAAAGGTTTACAACATCAAGCAATTATATTTTCAATCACCAATCAAAAGAATTCTTCTTTTCCCAACTAGAGTCTTTGGTCCAAAATAACTTAACCAAAACTATGAAGAATCCACATTATTCATAATAAATCATCACACTATGCATAATAAACTTCCTCATATAAACATTCATGTTTTCCCTTCATATCACCCAGGATCAGTACATTTTACCCTTGATTTTCTATTCATTTATACTTCCGCATTTGCAACATTTCCACTCTTTCATAACATTTAAAAGAGATTATCTTCTCAAGTATGGCAAGGAAATTTAATCATCTAGATTTTAAAATACCCCTTCTCAATGAATATTTATTCATTCAATGAGCACTTACCTTGAATCTTCTCGTGGTTGAAATGATCCAACCATTCTCTCACGTATTATTTTAGGAATACATTCAAGCTTCTATAGACTTACTTTGAATGTGCAAGGTCGATTCTCCAACAATCTCTCCCCAACAATTAAATTTCTTCCCAGCAAATTTCTAACATAAATCTTTTCCCAGCAATTAATGTTAGAAACCTTCAAAGTATGCACACTCTCCCATTTAATTTAAGCCAAGTTCCCTTATCTCAATCTCTTCAATTTCAATTCCTTGCTTTGAAAACATGCAATCTTAATATAACCGAATATCCTTTCAAGATTACATTTGATGAAGGACAGCTCTGCGCAATGTAATACCTTTTAACAAATCGATATTGGAACAACAGTTTTTAAAACAATCACAGGTAAAAAAAAATTGCAGTATGTCGGCCTTCCAAATTATCACTATCTGTTGACAAACTAGCCAATCCAAGGCTATATTACACAATTGCAAATGCACCTCTGGTTATCATTATACATGTGTATCATTGGTTTTAAAACGAGCTTGCATCCATCTTATTCCATCAATCTCTATGAAAACTATTTGAATAACATCGCCCAAATGAATTTACCTCAGCGTGCTTACTGTTATACACCCCGTAATTTCACCAGCGTCTTCAACGCTTCCATCCACAATATCACATCTTATATGAGATATGATTAGCTGCAAAAAGTCTTCGAACTTCTGCAGGTCCGAATTACCGTGCTTATGCTATTTCACTGTCCAATTTACTCAATACGCCATCAATACAACAAGATTTTCATATGAACCGGTTAAAATTTAAATGCCAGAACCAAAGCTGCCTTCAACGAATTTGCCAGACTTATGTCTCTGCGTTCTCCAACATTTACTGTTCCATGATTTGCATTAAATTTTCAACACAGACTTGGATCTTTGAACGCTGATCTTTGAACGTGGATCCCAACTGTAATTCGATTCAGAACTTCCATTGAATCGGCTTCTGCAAACGTTGTTCCTCCATTAAACAAGATCACTGCTGCAAACACTGTCTTTCACAAATCGATGTCAATTTTCCAAGAAAATCATTTTTTATGTGGTAGCATGGATCGAATACAATCAGATCCGCTCTTCCTCCATTGTGAAACAGAATCGGAACTCCATTAATGAGTATTGAAACTCTACACAGGATAGCGTATTCAACCTTCTAGCTCGACCTTTCTGGAATTGGGTTTATTAAAAATTGACATGAAATCAACCTTCATTTTATTCTATACAACGAATCTTTACATCGATAGCAAATGCAATTAAAACTTCACTTACCTAGAAATCGATTGCACATTCAATCACTGGTTATTCAGTGTTACATAGGACCATTCACATGGTTTATTAATTTCGCAGATCGATTCTCCCTGCGTTAAGGTAAGCCCTGATTCATCACTACGCAATCTGCTATTGAGCCAGCGTTTCATGCGTTCATCATTCTAGTGACAACGTCCAGAATTTATAGAGACGGTAAAATAAACATTCAAAACAGAACTCTCAGCAAAGATATACAATAGCGCCCTCTGTAATTACCCATTTACTTATACAGAAGTTCTTTCTCCTTGAAATCGATCCACAGAGATTTTACATCTTCCACTTCAATCTATTTAATGCAGATTAATAGATAAACGTTGGAATTCAAAAATGTAATTAACCATCCATTTCAGGATTCAACTGAATCTCAAAGTCAATATAAGATACCAGGGAACTCAAGGAACAGTTCCAATTCAGTACCAATTCTACGCCTTCCTCATTCAATCAATGATATATATATACATCTGAAACATTGTTTTCATAAAAACAAAAGGAGACTACTTACAAACTTATCTTTGGCCTGATATTCGACACTGATGGCCCTTTTACAAACTTCCTGAAGGCATCAAAGCAGAAAAACCTCTCACTCTCTACTCACCCTAACTCAATGTACAAGAAGATACAATTTATACAAACAAATGGTTCATGAACCAATTCTGATTCTGAACCAGAAATCTCTCAACCTCTCCTAAAAAATCTCTTCAATCCCACTCTTTTCTAAACTAACTCTAAATAAAGCTTTTTAAAATATCTCATACTCTATTCTAGCCAAATAAATCCAACTATTTGGCCTGATCTCCATACAAGGAGGATCACTCAGCCACCTACACCCTATCCTCATATTTAACAATAAATAATCACTCTCATATATTTAAACAAATAAAATTAATTAAATTATTTTCTTCCAACCCCTTGTTAGTCACAACATGTGACCATGCTATCACATTGCTGACTAGCCTGAATGCTCCTGCATCAGACTCCCAAAGTTGAAAGTTTCCATGACCTCCTGGTCATGTGTTTCTTCTGTTGTCCATCCAGTATCCCAAACTTTACTTTGTAACTGGTCATCACTTTCGTTATGCTGTTGATTTAATTCTTCTGTCACTGTCACTTCTGTTCCTCCAAATTCCCAAATCTTAATTTGCTGTTGTCCTCTGTTCTTGCTGATACAAATTCCTGTGGTCAATTTCTCCTTCTTGCTATCCATGTTCTCATATAATTTCATCTTCCACAATTTCTCAATTTCCTTCTTACCATTTGTCTTTAACTGAACTCCACTGACATCTGTCTGATGTACATTCTCCTTTTGTTTATCTTCAGCTCCTTTCATCATGACAATTTCCCTGTCAATACCATCATTATCAAAATCATTAAATACATGTTCAAAATATCTTTCTGTTTCAGCCATTTCTTCCAGTAATCTCACTTCTTCATCAATATGCATAAGCACATTGTCCAATCGTTGTTCATCACCTGTCAAACCTGAAAACATACACAACATGTCAGTTTCAAAAATGCAAGGCTCTTCATTCGAGGCCTCAATGATCAACACTTCATGCTCTTCTGAACTATTCTGATAGTTCACTAAATTATTGAGAAATTCTTCCTCAACATATTTTATTTCTTCCTCATCAAAGAGAACTTCTGGGACTGCAATTTCTTGACTATACTTGGCAACTTCATCATAAGTTTGTAGAATACCTTCCTGTTCTACACAATTTCTTCCAATACTCATTTTGTCCAAATAAGACAATAATGCCTCTTCCTCTTCTCTGATAAGACTTTGATCTTTCAAAGATTTCCTTGGCTTACCTTCTTCAACTAAGTTCTTGGTGTCAGCTTTCCTTCTTTTCACTTCATAAATCTGCATTGCATTTTTTTCCTTTCCTGTTTCCATTTCCCATTGGTCTTCTTTCCATGCTAAAATTCCTTCAAATATAATCCAATAAGTTTCCACTAAAAGAAGACATAACCATTCAGCCATACCTTTTAATTTTCTCCACCAATTGAAGTCTTGAAATTCCTTATGCATCTCCTTTCTTGCTTGTCTTGCCTTTGCTCCTTTCACTTTTTCATACATAGGTTCAAATTCTTTAGGCTGCATACCTGCAATGTTACATTCACAGAAATAATTAATCCCAAAAATATGAGATCCTCTTGTTTGTGTGGATGATGTCAACACATTCCTCTCATTCTGATCTGCATAGATCAGTTCTTCTCTATTGTCATCACTGTCTTTGTCCCCAAGGAGAGATCCTTTCTTGGTTCGCATGTATCCTATTTCTTCATTCTCGCCTGTTCGTTAATAATTTCTCAGCAACAATTCTCTCGATAGGCCATTTAACTCTCTTCCCACATAAAATCCTTGTTTCCATTTTCCTCTAATTCCTTTCAATACCAGCTTCTCCAAATGACTGAGTTCTGCCTTCATCTCAGCCAACTCTTTGTCCCTTTCTTCTTTACTCATCCCTTTGATTCCAACTGCTTCAACATTCTTTTCCCTATGTCTGTGACTTTCCTTTGTATCCCTGCCATGACCATCAATAGTTAATTCCTTTCCTTCCTCTGGTGAACTTTCCTTGTTCACTAGTGAGCTGCAACTAACTTTTTCCATTTCGCCTGTAACAAGTCTCCTTCATGCCTCACCAAACTTTCCTCTGAAGTTTAGTCTTTAAGACGGCATGTTCTTTCAACCTTTCTACCGACTAACACCTACCCAAAGACTCTCTCTGGCTGAACTCCAGGTCTTGTCCACAATCACAATTGTATTGCCTCTATCAACTCTGCCACCCAACCCTGCTGGAAGTTGTTCTCATTCCTTGAATACTTCTTGATGTAGGGCTCCGCATCTTCAATTGCTCACTACCTTCTTCAAAAAACGAGCTTGCATCCATATTATTCCATCAATCTCTATGCAAACTATTTGAATAACATCGCCCAAATGAATTTACCTAAGCGTGCTTACTGTTATACACCCCGCAATTTCACTAGCGTCTTCAACGCTTCCATCCACAATATCACATCTTATATGAGATATGATTAGCTGCAAAAACTCTTCGAACTTCTGCAGGTCCGAATTACCGTGCTTATGCTATTTCACTGTCCAATTTACTCAATACGCCATCAATACAACAGGATTTTCATATGAACCGGTTAAAATTTAAATGCCAGAACCAAAGCTGTCTTCAACGAATTTGCCAGACTTATGTCTCTGCGTTCTCCAACATTTATTGTTCCATGATTTGCATTAAAATTTCAACACAGACTTGGATCTTTGAACACTGATCTTTGAACGTGGATCCCAACTGTAATTCGATTCAGAACTTCCATTGAATCGCTTCTGCAAACGTTGTTCCTCCATTAAACAAGATCACTGCTGCAAACACTGTCTTTCACAAATCGATGTCAATTTTCCAAAAAAATCATTTTTTATGTGGTAGCATGGATCGAATACAATCAGATCCGTTCTTCCCCCATTGTGAAACAGAATCGAAACTCCATTAATGTGTATTGAAACTCTACACAGGATAGCATATTCAACCTTCTAGCTCGACCTTTCTGGAATTGGGTTTATTAAAATTGACATGAAATCGACCTTCATTTTATTCTATACAATGCACTTACATTAAGATCTTGCAAATGCAGAATTCAAATTAAAACTTCACTTTACCCGCAAATCGGACACATTCAATCACTTGTTATTCGTTGTTACATAGGACCATTCACATGGTTTTATTAATTTCGCAGATCGATTTTCCCCGTTAAGGTAAGTCCTTGACTAGTCACTACGCACCGCTATTAAGCCGTTTCATGCGTTCATCATTCTAGTGACAACGTACAGAATTTACAGAGACGGTAAAACAGAACTCTCAGCAAAGATATACAATAGCGCCCTCTGTAATTAACCATTTACTTATACAGAACTTCTTTCTCCTTGAAATCGATCCACAGAGATTTTACATTTGCCACTTCAATCTATTTAATGCAGATTAATAGATAAACGCTGGAATTCAAAAATGTAATTAACCATTCATTTCAAGATTCAACTGAATCTCAAAGTCGATATAAGGAACCAGTGAATTCAAGGAACAGTTCCAAGTCAGTACCAATTCTACGCCTTCCTCATTCAATCAATGATATATATATACATCCGAAACATTATTTTCATAAAAACAAAAGGAGACTACTTACAAACTTATCTTTGGCCTGATATTCGACACTGATGGCCCTTTTACAAACTGCCTGAAGGCATCAAATCAGAAAAACCTCTCACTCTCTACTCACTCTAACTCAATGTACAAGAAGACACAATTTATATAAATAAATGGTT
>CM076579.1:457384468-457519252 GCA_034641835.2 Pinus albicaulis | reverse complement strand
AGTATCATGTTCTATCACATCAGATGTTTTGGTCTTCTGCTCGTGCTGGTTTGAGAAGGTCCCCATTGACTTCTTGCCGGCGGGTTTGTCTCTTATCGACTACGACACATTGCTCTGAGAGCAAACCTAGAGCCGCACCTTGGGCCTATTTCCATCATTGATGGGTGACCTCGTGCTCAGCATTTGATCATCATCATGGGTCTTTGACTGAGTGGTTTCCGTGTTCACGTCACATGACCACATCTTGGGACTGTGCTAGATTGATCCATTTGACCCTATCAAGGGATATCTCACCTCTACGCCTTTCATTATTGGTTGGTTCAGAGGGTTTCTTCCGTGCGCTAGCTTCATCGTGTGCATGTCGGAAACGTACTTCGGTTTTGGTTCCATCACTCTACTTCGTCCGATTCCTTCCAAATCTTGGCCTGCGGGTTACACTCGCGCTGGACTGATGTGGGATTCCTTAATGCCTTCCTTCCAGCAGATATTTTCCCATCGACTCCGACTCATTGCTCTGGGAATAAGGTCTAGAGTCTTTTTGTCAGTACCTTAGGGTTTGCAGTCATCAGTGGCAGACTCTTCGCTATCGACAGTGGGGATTCATCATTGCCTCCTGATTGGTAGATTCTTTCAAGTGTTCGACTTCAACTCATTTATTCTCACTTGTTAGATTGTACTGGGGCACCTTGACGCTCATTTTCATTATTGGTGGGTTGTCTCGCGTTGGTTAACGGTATACATCATTGACCGGTAATCCAATGATTTCTCACATGGTCGACTTCAGCTCATTTATTCCCATTGTGTAGAATTGTGCCATAGTGATCGGTGAAGACCTCGGGTTGCATCAGCATTTCTCGGTTCACTTTTGACATTTCATTCAGTTTCTTCCAGTGATGTCGTTCACCCTTATATGTTGCAGTTTCAGTACAGCAGCATTCTATATGTTGGCTCCTGAGTTGCGTGATTGTACCGTTTGTTCCACCTCTTATGATTTGGTACTTGGAGATTCAGTTACTTATATGATCAGACATCCAGTTTCAGCATCATTGCTCAGCTTTCTATATATGTGATACTTGGACATTGATTCAGACTTGTACTTCCGGGCCATGCTCAGATGATTCATTGTGTACTTTCAGTTCAGCTATACTTGTATACATTTTGGATCTATTCTGTACTTTCCATATGATGTATTTTTGACTGAGCATGGGTATGCCCGCCTCAGCATGAGTTGACTCTCTGTTTTCTTTCATTGGTTTTTGGCAAGCTGAAATCTGGTGAAGTCCTCTCTTGTCCTTGTGAAGTTCTTTCTATGTGCATAATACATTTCGGCCATCATGTACCCCTTCTGACCTCATATATTAGGGGGCATCTGTTATAGCATCATTTTTCACCCTCAGGTGATTCATGATTGTCTTTATGGCTTTGGGCACCCATTCCTATAGACTTGAACAAATTCACTAAAAAATAGTGTTAAAATTCCCATACGCGGGTATGCCCAGACTTTTCCGCGTGTATACGCGAGTCCACATGTACTTTTCCGCATATGCCATTAAAACCATTAAAAAAATATATAAATTCCCTATTTTCGGACTGGGTTGATGGTTACTCCAGTAGTTCAACCACCCCAGTACGTGGCCAACTGTTTCCAACTGACTGAAACTACTTTGAGGGAGTATAAAAGCCCCTCATATGCATGGCCTAAGGGAGAGAGAAATTTTATAGACATTATACTCTGTTGGAATCCCAGTTCAAGTCTGATTCCCCGTGCCTCCTGCACTTTCCCAGATTTATACAGGAAACCCTTGTTTCCTGGAGATGTTCATCCATTTATATGCCATCTCGAGTGCACAAGTCTTGAAATTTTCTTAGCGAGGCAAGGGCGGGACGAATCCGGACGACGGTCTGCTCGAAGATCGTGGAAGGATTCAGGTGATCTCTCCACTCTTTACTTCTGTACATGCTATTCATAATAATGAAGAACCGTCTTGTTCCTGAACTTCTGTGTTAGTATCTATTTGTATATGTGGAAAGATTGATTATTAAGCAGTTATTATCGTTTATATCATATTTCACATGGATTACACTAACGTTTAGGAGAAATATATGTTGTACAACTAGGTTTCCGTGCATGTTCTTTCTTGTTTTCTAGGTTGAAGGAGGAAGAAAGGTTGCTGGGGGTTTGGACCCCGCGGGATCTACATCGAACATAGGACTACGGGTGAGTTCTGCTATCGTTGTTATCTAGTTTTTTGCATTCAAGTATGGTTTTGTGTGAGTCCTTCTGAATGGCATGCCCTGCTCTGTGGAGGTTTTGACGAACAAACCTCTAGTGATTTTCCTCAAAACACTTACTCTGTACCAATTTTTCCAACACTGAATTGTGACTTACCATTCGTTCCTACACGCAGAGAATTGCCATTGATTTCCACCAACGAATTTGCCATCGATCCTTCGCAACAAAATTGCCATCGCCAATCAATAAATTCTGGATCTCTGCATCCTTCAGTTCAACCACAACATTATATATATAAATATGATTTAAACAACCAATTACTTACATACCGGTTTCATTTCCTCCTTGAACTGATCACCATCTGTCAAATTCAATACAATGTCTTTGCAAAACAACTTTCGCTCCATGTATGGTCCGTTGATAAATATGACTAGGCGCCTCCATTTAATTGGTAACACAATTCCTTCAAACACCTCCTCTTCAATCGATCTATACTCTGCGTATATTTCCTGGATGCAAATTCCAGTTTCTTCATTGGAAAGACCGAACTTTGTTAATGCCTTTGTTCCACGACATCGTCTCATTGAATTTGATTCGACTGTGGTTTTCTATGAGCGCCTCCGTCTCTTATCGAAGCGTGGGTTAGCTTCCTGCCCAATCGAATGGAATTCGATTGTATACTACTCAAAAGAGCGTGCACTATCTACAAATTTTTCACACACACGTTCTCACAACAATTTTAAACCATCTTCATTTGCCTTCAGTTAATAACAGTGTTTATTCTAGCTGACATCGTTCTAACCAAATGATGCGTTCTACAGATGGCCAGCATTGATATCAATCAACTTGTTCAATACTAACAACTCTGCATAAATGCAATTGCGCCATCCATAACAATGCATATTTAATTCTATTTAATGCATAGATCGATTTTAACTGAAATCGACCTTCTCTTCATACGCTTATTTCATAGAAATCCAAACGTTCTTTAACCCAAATTTAACCAAAAACATATATAATGCACACAGAAATTCCAAAAAAAATTCCTCATCATATAATCAGATGCAATCAATTACAAAACCCTTTGTAAATGGCCAGATTTTCAAACCATTGGCCCCTTTTTTTACAAAAGCCCATAGGCTTACAAATTTTGCTATCCAAACCTACTAATTCCTCTCTATCCTCTCCTGATCTATTTTTCCTTTGAGGCATATTAATTTATACAATTTTAATTGAACCAATTTTGGTTCTCATCCCTTTAATCACTCAACAAACCCCTAAATATCTCAACAAATCCTAAAATCACTCTTGAATCCCTAAGGATCCTCTCTCACCCAAAAATAATGAAACTAATTTCTAAATTAAAATCTCTCATCCCTTTACATCCTCAACTGACCAAATTCTCTCATATTTGAGAATTATTTACAATATTTAATTAAAAATACATAAAACCCACTCAATTTATTTATAAAAATCTAGCTCTTTTAAAAACTTAAACACTCCTAAGTTTTAATAAATACAAAGTATTTTCAAATCTGATGCTCATCGAGTTTTTACATGCGTTGACTTGTGCAAGGAAGAGACTTCTTAACTGATATTTATCAATCCATGAATTTTCTTGAAATCCTTCTACATCAACACCATTTCCTTTTCCATCAATGGCAACTCATGTCTAACATTCTCCTTCATTGGCATTGACGAAAACAACAAAAAAATTGCAGAAAATCACTAAATAAAGCATTGGTAGTCCCTCCATATTTACTTCTTCCCCTTTGACATCAACAACAAGGAAAATAATATGCTCCCCATCCAACCAATATCCCCCTATCTTGTTGATCTTGTGGACCCAGTAGCTCATTTTTATATATGTTTAGCTCTTGTTAGTTCCCTTTCTTCCTCTTGGAGAAGACTTGGTGGAGGGAGGTAAGAGGAACTACTCCCAATATTTTTCTTAAGTAATAAAATTGATCTCTTGGGAGATTTTTGGTGAATATATCAACTACCTACTCTTTTGTAGTTGCATGCTCCAACTTTAAAATAGTATTTACAACTTGATCTCATCATAAATGGTTCTTTATTGGAAAATTCCTTGTATTTGAGTGAAAAGTAGGGTTTTTGGACATATTGATTATTTAATCACCCCATCGCACATTTACCCACTTTTATAATCTCTTTAGGTAAACATGAGATAAGAGCTATTGTGACATGACCCAACCTCCAAGTTTTAGTTATGGAAGTGGGGTCTACTAATGGGAAACATATTGCCTCTCCTTAGGGACATCAAATCACTCAAGTGTCAGAGAATAGCCCTTAGTGATCAATCAGTGAGATGGATTTTTCACTTATAAGGATTTACGTTCCAAACACATGTTTGAAACATTGTGCATGTGCTTGGAAGGCTCCAACCACACTCATGAGCCTTCTTTCATGATGTTATAACCAAAATTATTCAGTTCAGAGCGTGTGATTGTGAGATTAGTGCCACTATTTCAGGTTTTTCCTACGTGCCACTGCCTAGAACAACCCATAACTTTCTAGAATCATATCTAGGGAAATCAAAAGTATAAATAATAAATAGTAGAGTTAGATATTTTCCAAGACATGCCTAATACATGATAGAAATTTCGTGAAACATATGCTCAACATTGTAGCTGTAGGTCATGATTACATATCTTATCACTATCCTCTTACTTCATCAGAGTGTCATCAAGAAGGCTCAATTCCCTCTCAAGCTAGATTCAACACCATTGGTTAGCCCATGCATTCATTAACCATTCCATAAATAATCAAATCATGAACAAGATCCATAGTAAGAGAACATCATTCAATCATTCCTCCAACCAATAATTAACTAGAATAAAATGCATTACAAACTAACCATAAAATCAACACAATAACCATTACATGTGCTTATAGATCACAATAGGAAATTAACTCATATTAATCATATGCAAAGGTCCACCAAGTCAGGAAATTCCACATACCACCTGACCATATATTGGGTTGAACCAAATCTCTCTTTCATTCAATCACCCTCACTCCATATTTGAAGCATGACTATGGGATCATATCGGTTAAACGAAAATAGAACCAACCAAAGCTTCCAAAGGAAATACCACCTAAACCCTCAATCACAGTGCTTTCACCCAATCTAGTCCATAAATCGCTAACATCAAAACAACCTTGGATGCCTCTGACTTCATTCACTAGCACCAAATGAATTTTCCTATCTCCATCCATCTGTCAACATTTCTAGGAGAAATCCCATCTCCACCCTTTATGCTTGGGAATTTTCCTTTGAGAACCTCAACTAGGATCCAGGCCTACTGGCCATCCAAAGCTTAATTAAAATATAGAACCCACTACATCATGGCTATCTACGAAATGGAAAGGGAATATTAAAACCACTATCAATCCATTAAAATCATATGCCAGTGAAATCAAAATAAACAAAGGAACACATGCATGTACCATGCATCCAAATATCAACAAGGAAATCACACCTGAAACTTGTTACTTGCAATGAACTCTAAGTGTAGCTCATGATCCAACCTTTTTTTGTGATTCCCATAATAAATTTCCTTGTCCTTTTATTTATTGTATGAAATCCCAAGGGAATGCTAAGATTCTCCAAGAATACCTAAGTGTGCAAGGGTCTGAGAGATAGAATGAACAAGAGCTATGCCAAAAACTCTCAAAAAAAGTTATGAGTTGATCAAAGGTTGTGAATTATTTCTCTCGTGCATTTTTATCAATAATATCTAGTCTCTTCCTTTCCATTTTCCTTCATTGTATCTTTAATTTTCCTTGCATGCATATTTGGGTATGTTCATCTTCCTTTTCTCCTATTTTCCTTTATTTCCTTAATTAAATGCCATTTATTTCTTATTTTCCTTTGCTAATTTCCATACCAATTAATAAACCACAAGTGATTACCACTATAATGTTTACGCACCATTCAACTTTCAATATGTGTCCCATGAATCTAGTTTTATTTAATTTACATAAAAATATCAACTAGGGGATGCTACCAACCCCTCCCCCTTGGTGGAACACCATCCTTGGTGATCTATGATGCTTATTACCAACAAAAAATACTTCCTATAGAGCTTTATAACACAACTCATTGTAGTATTTACAATATACAAAACTACAGACAACATGATCACCATACTACTTATTGGAACTTTATAAAACATCTCAATACATTATTTACAATACACACACACAATCACAAAATTCTTTATAAGCTAAAATTTTAAGGATGGTAAATTATCTTGAAATTAAAAAACATGGGTGAATCTCACTAGTCCCTAATATGAAAACTACAAAGTCTTTATTGAGGTATTTGTAAAACTATTCAAATTTATAACTATTTTATATAAATCTCTATATAATGTTGACGATTTTTAAGGTAATATAATTTTATATTGTAAAACTTGGGCGAACCAGTTTTATAAAAAATATAAACTGGTGAATCTTTTTTTTGTAAAAATCATGGAAAATTAGCCCCCCTGCAAATATTAGCCCCTCAAATTTTCCATGATATATATATATATAACAAAAAAAAAATATACCAAATATATCTACTCAACCAACAAACATGTAATGATATAACGTCCACATCTAATCAACCATCTCCCATTTAGCTTCATCAGGCTCAAAGTGATTCCATTACACTTTAACATGCACTATTTCTTTGGTCCAGAGAATGAGTTCTTTCCGCTTCAATATGAATTCTGGCTCTATTTGGAACTCTCCCTCTACTTCCAACTACAATACTCACCAATCATTCACATGATTTTCATCCTTCACATATGTCCTGAGGAATGAAACATGAAAAATATCATGGAATTTCACTCCTGGTGGCAGTGAAATTCTGAAGGCCACTAGTCTAATCCTCTCAAGGATCTCAAAAGACCCACAATACTGAGGTGCCAACTTGGCACATGACGAAATCCTCAAGGATATCCTATTGGGCTTCATGTAAAAATACACATGCTCCCCATCCTGAAACTCGTTGACTACTCTATGATGGTCTACATAAGTCTTCTGCTTGTCCTACGCTACCTTCAAATTCCTTTTGATAAAATCCATCTTCTTCTCTATCACATCCAACATATCCGGTCCAATGCATACCCTGTTCACTATATCACTCAAGATGATAAGATTATTACAACTCTACCCATAGAGAACCTCAAATGGAATCATTTTCTAGGATTTTTGATACACATAATTATAAGAAAAATCCACCATTGGAAGTTACTCCTCCCACCTCTTGTGTTGATGCATGACATAGATCCTCAACATTTCCTCAAGAATCATGCCAACCATATCTGTATGTCCATATATCTACAAATTATAAGTTATGGTGAAGGCTAACTCTTTCCCCAAATCTACAAAATACTCCTTCTAGAAGTGGAAGTGAACTTGGAATATTTGTTTGATATAATCTTCTTTTGAACTCCATGAAACCTCATTATCTCCCTAATTAAGATTTGAGCTACGTCAGTAGTTGAATTAGTAAAGTTCATTGCAATGAAGTGAGCTACCTTACTCAACCTCTCAGCCACAACCATGATGGAATCGTGTTGTCTCAATGTTCTCGACAATCTTGTAATGAAGTCCATGGAAATAACCTCCTGCTTCCATCCTTGAATCACAATTGGTTGTAATAGACCAACTAGGTTCTTGTATTCAAATTTCACCTCCTAACAGTCCAAACACTTTGCAACAAACTCTGCCTCCTCTTTTTTTGAAATTAAACCAATAGTAGAACTCCTTAACAACTGTAAAAGTCATCTATTAGATTGTGTGGGATGAATATGGCTTGATATGAAACTCACTCAAGATAATCTTCTTCAACTCAAAACTATCAAGAACATATATCTTAATATTAAATATAACCAAGCCATTTTTCATGAGCTGATACTCCTTATCCCTATCACCTTCACCCTGTTGCTGCATTATTTTCTTCATATGTTGGTACTTCTCATCATGCTACCCTACATATAAGAACCGCTCTTGTAAATCTGTCCCATAAGAGTTCACAGTTGAAAAATAGTTCACATGTAATATCCTTCTAAGATAATTTGCAATTTTGTTCTCTTTTATTTTTATTTACCTAATCTCAAATTCAAACTCATTAAGGGTAGCCAACCATTTAGATTGCCTCACATTTAAATTGGGTTGGTAAAATAGATACCTCAATCCACTGTGATCACTCATGAGAACAAACCTCCTGGGAAGGAGATCATGTCTCTACATCTTCAGTGCATGAATGATGGTTTCCAACTCAATATCATGAGCCACATAGTTCTTATCATGCTCATTTAGCTTCTTTGATTCATATAAAAACACCTATCCTTCCCTCCTCACGATTCCACCAAGTCCTTCCTTAGAGGCATCTATGCAAACCATAGACTCCTTATCAGGATCTACAATATTCAAAACTAGAGAATTGGTAAGAAACTACTTCAACTCCTTAAAAATAATTTCACACTCTTTATTCCATTCAAACTTATTCCTTTTCCTCTGCAAAGATTTAATGTGATATCCTATCTTGGAGAATCTCTTGATTAAGCTCCTGTAATAACCTTCTAGTCCCATGAATAATTTTACCTCATTCAAATTCCTCGAAGATGGCCACTCTGTGATAGCTTTAATATTTTCTAGATCCAATTCTATCCATTCTTTTGAAACCACATGTCCCAAGTAATGGATTTGAGTCTGGAATAAATTTTGCTTACTGAGCTTGGCATAAAACTAATGCTCTTTGAACAATATCAACATTTTTTCTAGGCACTCTGCATGCTCCTCCTCATTCTTTGAATATACCAATATGTCATCAACAAATATTATCAAAAAATTATCTAGGTAAGGCAATAAAAAATTTCCTTCCCTAAGGATGAACCACATTTTATAGTTCGAAACTTCGACCTCATCCTAATGATGTGATTAATCCGGAAGACATTTATCTAAACAAATTTATCGTCAAACACTTGAAGCTGTTGTAGCATGGGTAATATGAAAAGAAACCACCAAAAACTCATAGTTCCCATACCTTGTAGGAAATTTATTCTTCGAGATGTCTTCTTCTTTGATGCATATATTATGATAACCTAATCTCATGTCAATCTTTGAAAACAATAAAACTCCTTTCAACTCATCAAACAAGTCACCAATATGCAAAAATGGATACCTGTTCTTGATAGTCACCTTGTTCAACTGTCTATAATCAATGCACAATGTGAGAGTACCATCCTTATTATTTACAAACAACACTGGTGCACCCTAAGCAGATATATTTGGCCTAATGTACCCCTTCTCAAGCATATCCTTAAGCTACAACTTTAGCTCCACCAATTCTAGAGTACTCATCATGTACGGTGAGTAAGATGTCGATGTTTCTCCTAGAATCAATTCAATATAAACTTACACCTCTATATGAGGAGAAAAATATAGAATCTTTGCATGAAAAAAATCATAAAACCACTACAAGACAAGATACCTCCATATTATTTTATCATCCTCGTCCTCTTTCCCTTTTCACTGGAAATATGAACTCTGAACAATACACAACACTTCATGCATCTATGCTTTTCTTGCATAGATGTAACCATTCTCACTCATGTAGGCTTGTTCTTTCTCTGCAATATTATTGTTTCCCCATCACCATAAAACACTGAATGAACCTTAAACTAATATGTTTGTTTACATATATATTTTGGACTATTTCCAAAAATGAAACATGAACTATACTCTCTTTGAAAGAATGAGATAATGCACAAAAGTGTGAATACTTGGTAAGTCTATCAATTACCACCATGATCACACTCTTTCCTCCCAAATTGGGTAAACATGTGATAAAATGCATCGGTACCTCCTCTAAGAACTAACATGGAATGGGTAAAGGTTGTAACAGACCTAGGTTTTTAATTGTCTCATCTTTATTTTTCTCGAAAACCAAACATTCTGCCACAAAATTCTCAATCTCATTTTTAAGGCCATCCCAAAAATTTCCTTCTTGAACCTTTGCTAAGTTTTCAAAATTCATAAGTGCACTCCTATTTGGTAATTCTTACATAAATATAAGTGATATTTGTACCATAATGAATCATTTTTATAGATAAATCTATCAGATGTAATAGGATATTGCTACAAATTTTGAATGAGTGTCCACACATTTTTATCATTCTTCCATTCATTCCTTTCTTCAATTATTCAACCTCGTTGGATAGAATAAATGGCATAGATAAATGCTTCCACATCCTAATCTCTTCCTAAGAGTCCATCGATAAAAAAAATTATCTTCAATTTTTTATATGTGATTTCAAGTACATAAACCAACACCTTTGTGGCCCATTTTTGTTGTTATTATGAAGATAATATTTAAAAAAAAAAAAAATTAAGCCTATCATGATCAATTTTTACCTTTAAGTTTCTTCCCATTCTGTAAGGGATTCATTGCTTTAGGGCATGTAGTATTGCCAATATTTCCTTTTCATAAATAGGTTTTTGTAAATAAGCTCCCTTGATTAGATTACTTTCAAAAGAAATTGGTATACCTTATTGCACTGAAACAACACATTTTCAATTTCGTGAGGCATGACATTCCACAATAAAGGCTTTTGTGAAGTCTGGTGTAGCTAAGACTGGAGCTTGGAAGATTTCCTCTTTATGATTTTCAAAGGCCTTAGTTTCTTCTAGAGTCTAAAAAACTCCATGTTTATTTAGTAATGTTGTTAAAGTGCTACTATTTTCCCATAGTTCTTAACAGAATTGTGATAATACCTTGTTAACCTCATAAAACTTCGAAGGTGATTTAGGGTTATCGGAATTTTCCATTCCTTGATGGATTTAATTTTCTTAGGGTCTACCATAACACCCTCAAGAGATAATATAAGACCCATATATTCCACCTTCCATACCCCAAAGAAAAATTTGGAGGGTTTTGGATACAATTGTTTCTCCTCCAATAATTTAAGCACCCTATCAATATTTTTAACATAATTTTTCCAAGAATTGGTATAAATTAGTATATCATAGAAAAATATTTACACGCATTTTCTTAGAAAGTATTTGAAAGTGGAATTCATCAAACTTTGAAACGTGAAAGGTGCATTAGTAAGGCCGAAAGTTATGAAGAAAGCTTTATAATGACATTCATGAGTTGTGGATGATGTTTTTGGAATGTCTTCTACCTTCGTTCTAATTTTATGATATCTCGAATGAATATCCTACTTGCTGAATTAAATTTCTCCATGTAATTCATCCAACAATTAATAAATTATAGGAATGGGGGATTTATATTTAATAGTGAGCTTATTGGGCTCTCTATAATCTGGACATGTATTCCATGATCCATCCATCTTGAACACTATTACTACTGGATAAGAGAAATAACTTTAGCTAGGTTGAATTATACTTGCCTCTATCATTTATACAAACATATGTTCAATTTCACTCTTTTGGGCATAGGGATATCTGCAAGGTTCGATTTTTGGTAGAACAATTCATATAATAAAATGAATAACATTATCGTGATCACGAAAAGGTGGGAGAACTTTGGCAGTCTCAAATACCTTCGAATTATGGTCCATGTTTCTTTGGATATCTGGATAAATTGATGATTTCACTATTTGAAAATCCAATAAGCATAACTATGCAATTACGCCTTATGTTCCTTTATTTAAAATATTTTTCATGTCATTAGAGTTGGTTATATTCCCCTATTTCAATGTGATACCCCTTAGTTCAATTTCAATTCCTTCCTTGAATAATTTCAAGAAAATTTCTTGAAAATAAAAGCTACCATCCCCAATTATTGTAACCATTCGACTCCTAACACAACATCAACACCACTCATTGGAATGGAAAGCACTGGCATATTCAATACATATTCCACCATGGTTAACTTGATATTATGGCAATTCCTTTCGAAATTTATAGTTACTCCATTTGCAACCATCACTTGACAATCTAGTGCTGGATATAGAAATAAATTCAATTCCTTTGTTATTTTACAATGAATAAAATTCTGGTTATTACCTAAATAAATCAACACTATTATATTTTTCTTCTTGATATATCACTCTATATTGAGAGTTTGAGGAATGGTAATCCCTTCCAATGCATTATAATATATTGTCAGATTAATTTCTTCTTTCTTTGGGGTTGGTTCCTGGTGTATATCCTCTTCTTCTTATGATTCTTATTCCTTTTCTTTCGCCTTTTCACAATCTACGTAAAACAAATTTTTATTAGCACACTTATGAACTTTAGTGTATTTTCTATCAAAACTGTAATAAAGCCATTTTGATTTTTTTTCCTGCAATTTTTTTAGTGTCAACCTTGTTGGTGTGGGATGATAGGGGAAAAACCAATTCCATCTTTAGAGTTGTGAATGGTAGAACTCCCTGTTCTCATAATTCTTCTTTCCACTTTTCTTTCCACCCTGAATGCATTTTCCAATGAATTAGCTTTCCAAAGGTTAACCTCATATTGGTTGTTAGCTCTAAAGTCCCTATGAATACATCAATCATATGCTCCTCTAGAATGTCAAGTACCTTGATATTCAATCTTTGGAATTCTTCAATGTGCTCCACCATTGAACCCTTTTGTTTGAGATTTATCAATTGGCTAAAGAAGGTATTGCTCTTTGTATCCTCATAATGTGCTATAAATTCTTCCACAAAAATTGTCCAAGTGCCAATTCATTTAGAAGAATAAATCCATCGATACAATACAATAAATCCATCGATACAATACAAACTGGCTGGTTCTAAATAAAAATATGTAATACGTACCTTTTGTGTTTGTGTCACATCATGTAAATCAAATAATTTCTCCATATGTAGCATCCATGTTATTCAATCCTTGTCATCAAACTTCCTCATATTGATATTTGGAATACGGTTGATCTTCAACCCTGAGTTAGAGTATCTAAAATCACAATTCATCTTCCCTTCATCGTCATCCATATTTTCATGTAATTCCTTGTCACTACTCAAAATATTTTCTTGCAAAAACTTTTTCAAACCTTCCTTCAACCCTTCCATCTTGACATTCATTGTTGCTTCCATGTATGCTTTGAAACCATCATCCAAAACTCCCATGTATATTTTTATTTTTTCTTCTAAACCATCCATGTACCCTTTTAAACCATCCATCTTATCATTCATCATTTCTTCCAATTCACTTTTGGTTTCCCTTCGTCAGAGCGGAATTTGTTTCACTTGGCCTCATAATTTTGCTATATCATGTTGCATTGCCTCCTCTTCTTCATGCGTCATATTGGAACTTTCTGTTGGCTTATTGGGTGTATCCATTTTTTTGTTAGGAGACATATTAGAACCAATTTATTATATATATGCTTCAATATTTCCTTTTAATGACTTCAAATTTATTTTTCAAACAAAATTTATGCAAATTTAAAAATAATACACACAATTTTCCTGATTCTAGGAGCTCGATCTTGAAACTATTGTATCTCTCCAATTTTTGCCTTGTAAGGTCTGAAACTGTGAACCCTAGTAGAATTTTGTGTCTTCTTTCCAACCCCATATAGATATTAGATCCTTCAAGATAAATTTATTTATAGTTTTCCCAGGATGACTTGATTGTGGACTAGCTTCATAGAGAAAATTTCTACGGAATTCCAGGTACCGCAGTTTCAACCTTCGGCCCAAAAAATAGCTCCCAAGAAACTAAAATACATGAAATTTCAGCCACTCACTATGTAATTAAATTTCGATGCCTGAAATGAAAGTTAGGACGATTTTCTTTAAGACACCAATTTGAGAAAAAAAATTAAAGTATAGAAAAACCTTAAATTCCTCCAATCATATCTTCGCGAATATAGCGAACTGAGATCTGAAATATTCATCATATTTTCATCAATATTTCATCTACATGCAGTTGTAATTTCAAATTCTAAATTATTGCATAAAAAATGTTACATGAGAAATTCAAAAATGACCTTTTTGATGCAGTGAAACCCTAGGATCCAAAGTGGTGATACCAAATTTTATGTAACTAGATCACAAAAATAGAAGAAATGGTAGATAATTTTTTTTTTAAATAAGACTATTAGAGGGCGAAACTAGGGAAAATTTTAGGGGCTAATATTCAGAAGTGGGCTAATATTCCATGCTTTTTCCAAAAGAACATATTCAGTAATTTCCATTCTCTTTAAAATAAGTTCGCCCAAATGTTATAGCATAAAATTATTTTACCTTAAAAATCGCCAATATTATATATTGTCTAATATAAAATAATTATAAATCTAATTTTTTCTACAAAATATCATCAATAATTTTAAAATTTGGATATTAGGGACTAGTAATATTTGCCAAAGTTTCTAAAGTTTAATATAAACTTCCATCCTTAAAATTTCCTGTGGGGGAAACATCCTTTTACATCATATAAATGAAAATTTCTTGGATGATACAAATTCAAGACCTGCTTGATATATATAGGAGTCGAAAGTGTCACAATATAATCAATGCCTACATAACAATAATAATGTAATGGTACAACAATACAAATAATGAACTTCTATGGGGCACAAAATTAACAATATGGGGGGCACATGGGGAGAACAATAAAAATACAAAAACTATACTAGTATTATAGGGATCTAACATCTTCACAAATTGTGCCAATTTTGTTTCAACATCATAATCATCACTATTGCAACTACAATTCTTCACTTTTCTTGTTGCTTTTGATGCCCTAAATGCAATATCTTTGTGATTTTCTTTTTTTCATTTCATATGCAATGAGAATTCCATGGAGCCCATCCATTGATAATTTTCCTAAGTCTTTCAAATCTTCTATGGCATTTCCTTTAGCATCAAAACAATGTGGGAGAGATCATAGAACTTTTTTCACAATCCTATTTTCCTTGATATCTTCACCAAGCCCTTTGTGAGAGCTAAAAAATTCATCTACCAGATGAACGTAAGAAAAAATGTCCTCTTCTTCATCCATTTTGAGTCTCTCAAACTTCCTTTTAAATGTTGATAGCTTACCCTTTCTCACTTTTTCATCTCCTTCATAGATGGTAATGAGATTGTATGACATACCTTTTTTTGTTTTACTGCTTATGACTTTAGTGAAGTCTGAATCCGACAGACCACTTGAAATAGAATTTAATGAATTTTATTTTACATATCTTCCCTTTTTCCATCTGGATCTATTGGAGGAGGAGAGGGGATCATGTAACCATATTTGAAATATTGCGAAAGTTTGGCTCCAAGAGAAATTAACTAAAATTCCATCATAAGTTTCGAGAAAGAAAAATTAGTTTGATAAAATTGATGGACTATTTTTGCATCCTTTTTGGCCTTGATCCGGATTTATGCGAGGACGCAACAGAATAAACATATAACCATAAATACGAGTTGCGACGGAAATAACACTTCATTTCATTAATATCAAAAAACTGAAATTTGCTTACAGACAGAATGGAAATAAAACTAGCTAGGGCGCTGGTAGCTATCTCTGAGAAGAGATGTGGCGGCTACAGGCCTCTGAACTGAGTTACAATGAGGCTCGAGGGCCTATTTATCATTTTGAAACAATGGGAAATCCTAAACAGCCAAAACCCTAACCCTAGGAGATGAAGCGCCAAAACTATGGGCCCCGTTTGGGTAAATTGGTGTTTCAACTTCCCAGGGGCGTAACTTTGGCATACGATCTCCGTTTGACGCGTACCATACCTCTTTAGAAAGATCTATCCGAGGACTACAAATTTGGAACGGGCAACATCGGTCCATGGACCCATGTTGCCCTCCGTTTTCCCAAAAAACGTCGTTTAGGGCCTCAAAACGGCTCCGGAAGTTTAGGACCCGAAAAACTGCTAAAAATAGTAAACTGTGCCGAAACTGAAAAACTGAAATAGACAATGGTGGGGCCCCAAGTGGAATAGGTGGGTGACCACCAATATCCACCTGGATCATTCCTCCCCCCTTAGGAAGCAATGGTCCCCATTGCGTTAAGTTCCTCCATCAGATGAGGAAATTTCTGCTGAACTTGGTCCCTGGTGAACCACTTTCCTTGGTGCAGGAGTTGGCCAGCTTTGACAACCCGATATAGTTGGACTGTCATAGTGTTCTTGACAGGTGTCCATGATGTAACCGTGGTGGCCTGTTCGCATGCACTGATTAAACCTGGCCATGTGAGCTGCCTGCAAACACCGAGGTGTCCAAGAGAGGTGGAAGTAAGGACGAAGGCGATCCACATTGAAGACTCGGTGCGTACTCAAGGAATGGTGAACAGCTCAAATGCATTGTTCCCTGCAGCCTTGGTGATGGTGTACGGCCCGCACGGAGCGGGCGAAGCTTGCGGTGGGGTCTGATGCCCTTCCTGAATGGTGCTGATACTTTGTCACCCACCGGAAGTTGTGTGGCAATCTTGCCGATCATGGCGTTGGCTTGTACTGCATTGGCTCGTCCAATATATCATGAACTCACAAGGATGTGTTGAATGCGCTTCTGATGAAGCCATCGAAGCCACAACTTCGATCGACATGAGCTCGAATTGGCCGAGCAAACAAGAAACGGCATGGCTACGTCAATGGGGCATAAGTAGTCGGGAATCCCAAGCCTGATTCGAAATGGGCTATGTCGATTGAACTGTGGAGAGCCCGATTATAACCATGTCAGATACAAGGGAGGCTCTCGTCCCATGTGCGTGGAGATGCTTGAATTGTACATGCGTGTAATGTGTACAATCATTCTGCACGACCTCTCACCGTCATCTCTGCTTGGGGATGGAAAGTCGTGGACTCGGTGAGCTTGGTATCCACATCACTCGTAGCACGACCCAAATGTGCCGAGGAACCGTTATCCCGATCTGATATGATAGACCGTGGGATCCCAAAGTGCACCTAACACTGCTCAAAGAAGTAGCTAGCAAGGCTGCCAGATATTCTTCTTGGTGTGCCGCCATAATGGCCATCTTCGAGAACTGCCACACCACAAAAACACGCTCATTTCCCCGTTTTCGTAGAAGGCAGCCCGATATGTAATCCATGGAGATGGATTCCCAAGGTCGACTAGTAGGTAGAGGAGTATATAGGCCTTGCTTTCCTGATGGTCGTGTTTGGCAATGGCACAAGCAAGCAAGGTGATCCGATGTGTTTCGACATCCTTTCAAGGTTCGGCTAATGAAATACTTCTGGCAGGATCATACCGCTTTCGACCCCGAAATGCCCAGCGACTCGACCGTAGTGCTTCCCATATCATCTTGGCACGCTTGAAGGAACACAAAGGTGTCCCATGTGACATAAAAGTGCATCTTGGAGGTGAAAATTCTGAACCGCACTTCCCCCGTGAGAGTGCCTTGTAAGTTTGGCCAAATTCTCGGGTCACTCTCCATAGAGAAGCGTCAATCAAGTCTCATGCCCACAAGCTGAGGACAGTGGGTAGAGCGCTGCCGATCGTGGTCTACTGAGGCAATCGCAACATGATTAGTGCCACCTCTTATATTTGATGTTCAACCGTTGGTATATGTAGACCACTTCCGATGGCGATCATTCCGCAACTCTCAGGCCCGTATGAACTCAGGCCTCGTGGTCCGTATGGATGATTGTTTTCCCCAAATGTAATGTTTCCATTGTCGACAAGCTTGCACAATGGAGTACATTTTGTCATATGTGGGTACTTGCGAACCGTGTCGTACAATGTCTCATCGAAATGCCAATGGAGTCCCCGTTGGAGTAAGAAATCGCCTCTAACAGCATAGCCTGAGGCACTGCCTCAGATCTCAAATGGTCGTGCAAGTCTGCAAAGTGAGACCGGGGGCAGAACAGAAGGTTTTTCGCTCCAGAACGCCTTCGTTGAGGTTCCGACTAAGAAAATTTCCAGCTCTCTGCCTCTCTCTTTGGTGACTTGACTCCAAGGGCCAAGTGATATGAGAGAATCCCAACACGAACCCTCCGATAGAAATTAGCAAGACCCAAAGCCGCGGTCGTTATGGTCAATGTCAATCCCGAATGACTGGATCTTGGTCGGATCCACATGCACCCCCTTTCATCAATAATGTATCCCAAATATTGAACCTGGCTGCGGCCAAAAGTGCACTTCTCCAAATGGGCACAACCTAGTTTGCCGCAGTGTTTGAGGACTCATGATGTGGGTGAAGGTGTTCTTCCCAAGTCCTGCCGAAGATCGTAATGTCATCCACACACCACTACAAAATGAGTTGGGTGAATGGCCGCAAGATGTCATCCATCATCCTCATGAAGGTGGCTGGAGCATTCGTCAACCCGAAAGGCATGACCAAACATTCAGTGCTGCCTTCCTGGCTTTGAAGTGCGCTTCCACACATCTGAGGGTTCAATCGGTACCTCGGTGATACCGGCATCGTGCCCATCTTGTCGAAATATTTCTCAGACCTTGAGTTGGTCTGAGCCATCAATCCGTGGATCGGGGTACCATTCCGGATGTGCTGGGATCTTGTTCGGGTCATTCAGTCAATACGTAGCTCCATGTCCCATCCTTCTTCTCGTACCAACACGATCGGGCTCTGCTGTGCATGCATGAACTTTATCCGATGTGACCTTTCGCAACAAATTTCCTAATCGTCTCTTGATTTCATCAGTCTCTCCGTATCGTAGCGCCGATAGATCTATCCACTGGGTAGCGGCGCACTCCGGGGTCGATCAATCGGTGCTTGACTGGACAAAGGCAGGAACTCTGTGGGTGAGGTGATGATAGTTCTGCATTTCACAACCTTATCCATTTGTTGTTACAAAGTAGTAGGAGCCTCACTGGAGGATGTGGCCAGCTCTCTTCTTGTCTGGGCGATCATCGGTGAAAAATCTAATTTCTCGTTTGGGAAATGAGCCATCGCATTGTTTGCATAAAAGAACCAAAGAGATAGTACAGAGGTGGTACTCTCCGGTATCCCGTACAAATCCTATTTCAAAGTAACAATAACAAAGATCAGGTCGACTCATACGTGATGACGTCTCCACAAGTATGGTTGTCCTAATAATACATCAACATCAATAGGAGCAACGTCACATAGTACCTCATCCGTGAAGGGCTTGATGCTATAGGGAAGCACCGCCGGGCCGACGCGGAGATCTCGTCCTGGTGAAGCCACCCGATGGTGTATGGATGTGGGTGAGCCGTGGCTCCAAGCCCAACCGCTCACGGCGTCTCGCCGAAATGAGGTTCTTTGGCTCCCATTGTCGACAATGAACCGTACCGGGGAGCCCTTTACCCACATCTCGGGGAGTGGAAGAGACGTTCCTCCTCCTCCGATCTTCCGGCTCCTCCTTTTGGATCTTTGCGCGGGCAACAAGTGGCGTGGCTCCGCATCAATAACTGCTTTTTCATTCACCTTCAGTTCCGACTGAGTCGAGCATGCATCCGACTCGAAGCCCTCATCCCTGCCACTAGCGATCGCTTGGCCCGACACTCACTTGTGTTGTGAGTGGAGCTCTTATGGAACTCACACCACTTTCCCCTGTCCTTTCTTTGGCTTCAAGGGTGCTATTCTTTTCTTGTGGCTTCGATGAGTTGTCTTTAGCCACCATGCCTTGGCTCGGTCCTTTGTTCCCGCGGTTTGGAAGCACCTTTCCTTGCTTTTGATTCGCATCCAAAGCTCCCGCTTCTTCGCTGAATTTCTCGCTTTCAATTCGCAAAAGATACCGCATGTCGTACTCAAGCGAGGAGATGTCAAGGAACTCCATTTCCTCCTAATGTATTTCAGTGCATGTACTCATGATACTCTTAGCACCGTATGCTCTCTTCTCGAATCTTGATACCCAACTTTGTGCAGTATGGAAATGTATTCACACCTCATGCACATCTTGATCCCTGTTTGTCGCAGCCGTGGTCCATTGTATGTACTTGTCCTCATAGCTCCCTGGCTGTGATAGTATTGTTCCTTGACGGCGTTCCTCGGAAAGAATTCCAAGTTGGTACGGCCGAGAACAGAGAGGGTTCCGTTTGGTCCTTGTTCACAGAGGTTTCCCACCACCCTTAACATGGGGGTAGCTTTTGAGGAGTGCAAAAATAATCTTCTCCTGGCCCAAAAGTCATGAACCAAGCAAGAAATATCCTTCTCTACCGTATTCAACCATTTATCTACGCATTCGCGCTTCATTTGACCCTCAAATATGGGAATGTCAAAATTTACTTGTACCTTAAAAGGAGTCGCGCTCCGCAGTGGCTCACTTAGATGCGCATGCGCCGCGGCGGGTAGCCGTTGAAGGATCCGAACAAAGTTATCCATCATCACGTTCCTTTGTTTTTCGAGGGCCTCTCGAGCAATATTTTGATAGGATCTCCGCTTCCCTCATCTTTTCTTTCGTCCCCATGGGCGCTTCGTTGTGTTTGCTAGTCATTTGCAGTGTTCTCACACAGCCTAGTTTGTACCAAATTGTAGATGCAAATAGCACGAGAAAGCAAGACCGCCATGCTCAATCGATCCGGGATTTATGCAGGAAACGAAATAATAAACATATAACCATAAATACAGAGTTGTACGTAAATAACACTTCATTTCATTAATATCAAAGAACCGAAATTTGCTTGGCGTACAAATGGAAATGAAAACTAGCTAGGGCGCCGGTAGCTATCTCGAGAAGAGATGTGGCGGCTACAGCTCAACCGTGTTACAATGAGGCTCGAGGGCCTATTTATCATTTCGAAACAATGGGAAATCCTAAATGTACTCAAAACCCTAACCCTAGGAGATGAAGCGCCAAAACTATGGGCCCCGCTGGGTAAATCGGTGTTTCAACTTCCCAGGGGCGTAACTTTGGCATACGATCTCCGCTTCGACGCGTACCATACCTCGTTAGGAAAGATCTATCCGAGGACTACAGCTCGGAACGGGCAACATTGGTCCATGGACTCATGTTGCCTCCGTTTTCCCAAAAAAAACGCCGTTTAGGCCTCAAAACGCTCCGGAAGTTTAGGACCCGAAACCGCTAAAAATAGTAAACCGTCGAAACCGAAAAATCGAAATAGACAACAGGCCCCAAGTGGAACAGGCGGGTGACCACTAAGCAGTCCACCCGATCAATTGTGACACGAAATAATTCTTCCAGTCTATTAGATTATTATGAAGAATTTTATATGATCCAAATTATTGTAAATTTAGAGGGGGTGAATCAATATTTAATTCAATTTTTACTTATCCGAGTTAATATTTTTCCACAAAAAATGAACCAAAAATATAAAATAAAAATAATCATGTAGTAATAATACATAATGAAGACTCCAATCCTCCTTCCAAAGATTCATACATCAATATTAAAAAAAAATCAAAGACTCCAATCTTGGGTGTGAGGACTCCAATCCTACTTACAACGATTCGGGCCTCCAACCTTTACAAAATATCTAAGACTCCAATCTTGGGTGAGGAGTTTGTTAAGGTCTTATAATAATAGGACTCATAATTTTGAATTGATTACATTAGCCTTGTAATATAGTACATACTTTTCTTTTTGAAAATTGTTTTCCCATATTAAAAAAAAAAAAATGTAAAGAGGGTAAGTCCTAAAATAAAATCGAAGGACTAAAAGAAAAAGATCAAAAAAATAATATAAATGTGAACCACAAAAAAGGAGATAAAGGTATATCCTAAAAGTGATGCAAATTCAAATTCCACTACCTTTTACTTTACTTTACAAAATAATATTTTGTGCATCTTGTGTCAAAAAATTCACAATCCATGATGATCAAACAACATAATTCGATCATCTATGCCGATAGTTAGAGAATAAAATTCTAGCTAAATTGTTTAATTCGCACATGAGTAGTTAGGTAGAGAATAATAATGAGCTCATCAGTTTAATATGAGCCATTGGTTATAAGGTTAGAATTATACATTTTTCTTATCAAAGAAAAATTCAAGCGTCGTTAAGCTCAAATGCACCCAAATAAATGAAGAAAAATGTTAGGGTAAATGTCATGTAGGTAGAAGAGCAAAAGTAATGGAGATCAACATTTGGTAATTTAATATCACTAATATCCCTCAAAATACCCTTCCCCTTTTGTTAAAAACCATAATTCCATTCTTAAAGGAATTCTCCCAGAAATATTCCTTTCCCCCTCATTTTAACCCTTTCCCTTCCTAAATACCCTTTTCCCTAGTTTAAATGCATATTTATTCTTCAAAAAAAGTAATTCTCCTTACTAATTTCCTTTTTCCATTTTAACACTCCAAAACCCACTTACCCAAAGTTTTTTGTTTAAATATATTGAATCCCACTATAAAATCCCCTCCATACTATTTTCACTCATTCTTTGTGTATTATAAATCCCGTAAACATAACTCATTCCCTAATATATATAATGAAAACCATTCATTTTTTATTAACCCCACATCATATTAACCCTATTTAATATATATTCGACCCCCTCCACTATATAACATACATTATGTATTAACTCCCACACATATATATCCCTACTCCTATATTATATTAACCCTTATACATTACTTTAACCTATGGTTTATATATCATCCCGGTCCCACTTACTATAACTCCACCCATTGTATATTCCTAACCCTTTCAGATATACATAAAACCCCATTGCGTGACTTAAAATTTGGCCCCAGGTCCTAACAAATCTCCAATAGATCCTTCCTATTCGCCCAACCGTCGATCTACATTGATCGATCTACGGCCAATAGCTCGCTTTCGCACCCCCCGATCGCCCGATCATTAACACCACCGAGGGGTTGGGTAATGAGAATTTTTGCAACCACGTATCCTTGCTACATGGCTGCCCCATAGTCCATCACACTCCTCAATAGAATACTACCTACCAGCTTCTCATGATGCGAAACTACCGCCAAGTGGTTTTCCACCCATCGTTAATGATACCACCGTCATTTGAATTTAATCTCACTCCCAAAGTTTAATCATCGTTGGTTAAAACATAAAGACTACTCATTTCAAGCCTTTTTCACCATTTCTTTATTGAAGTCTACAGAGCAGAGCCTTACTGACCTATTTTCCAACAAAAGAAAACCAAAGTGTCGCCGTAGTTTTAAGCCAAATTCGACTAGAATTCAATCCTTTCATTACTACAACTGTGCAGAACTTATTTAAAGATTTATAAAGATCATTGAAGACTATTTCACCGGCCAAAAGCCCCTTTTGCTTCTAGAACTCATTCTTCAAACTGAAATCTTCTTTTCTAGGTATTCCTAAGTGCCGAGACCCGCAATTAAGCATGCAATTAATCAAGTTAATCAACTAAACTAGTTTGAAAGCATTGTAGACCAAAGGGAAAGCCACTGTTACCTCCAAAACCCTTTATGTAGACCGTAATCATCTTTTCACGCATTACTAAGGGTCCGAGCATATTTATGAAGCGAGAGATTAATAAATTGAATAAAATAAAACAAATCTATGGCTTCCCAAGGCATTGTAATAGTCAATCCCCTACAACCTCCTATTATTAATGTTGAACATACTCTTGCAAATAAAGACTTCAAAATCGCTGACCCTATCACCCATTTAAACCTCCTTGAGCTCCATTGTTGGAGCCATGACAAATTCATGGACCAAAGTCGGATGATATCCGCCTTTGGGAATCAAATTTACCCAAATATATCCTCCAAAGAATTTTCCAATTCCTAGAAATCATCGCTTTGTCAAGTTAACTAGCGCACCAAAATGAAAGAGCCCTAATAAGCCACAACAAGGAAATTTTGTTTACCATTACTCAAGGATTCTATAAACCAAATGCTCCAAATTCAACCCAAGCCTCGATGAAGCCCTCTATAAATTGAAATCCTTACCGAGTTATACCCGAAACTTGACTTTCCAAAGAGGTTTCTAATCTTCCAACCTTCGCCTTCATCAGCTTGAAACCCCAAAGAGTAACCCCGCTATTTAGCCTCAATTTTCTCGTAAAAGAACAAGACAGATTATCACAATGTTGTCTTGCATTCTAGGCTATTTTAGAGATGAGTATGTATATGCTTTAATCCAGGTTTTCTCAATCATTTTATCTAGGACAAATTCTCCAACCTTCACATTTAACTTTGCTCATTATTTGTCAAATCCTATTTATGAAAAAACTTCTTAAATTGCTCCGAATAATGTGTCTTCAAATATTCATCGCGTTGTTTCACATGTTCTTATACTTCCAATCTCAAAGGTTTGTAGTTAGCCTTCAAAAACCTGACATCGAGAGAATCTAAGCACCGCTTGTCTTCCTGACATCCTTACCAAGGAAAGACTCCATGAAGTTCACATACAACAACTTCATTGATGAATTTATTTATCTAATTTTCAAAATGCTAAGCAAAGAGGCAGAAAAACCAAGAATCGCTGACGAGATCAAAAAGGCCTTGCAATTATCGAACACGTTTGGATAGGAGACCGGTTTTTATACCGGAACCACATTGAGATTATGGTATATGGATGTCAAATCATTCCATATAAGCTGCCCAAATACCTCCCAATGAGGTTATTTTCACTTGAATATATTTCAAAGTGCATCCTAAACTCGATGTAGCAAATTTTCTACGCCTAAGAAGAAAACACAACTTAAGACTTGTAAAACTGGATTAATCCTTTTATTTGCAACAAAAGAGAGGTATAGTCAAAAAATAGAAAAAGTGTCTTGAGGAATTCAAGTTCGTTGAAGGTTTCAAATGGAATTATGATCCTTTAGGAGTTAATGCTAGTTAAGAATCAAACTTAACTAACTCCTCTTTCTCCATGACTCCAAACCCGAGATAGAAAAGTACTCCAACCACTTTCTAATGGTTCGAGAATAATTTTTTTAAATAGGCAAAGAAGAAAGGTGATACGCAGTTTCATCTTATGGACTGCACCCCACAAGATAAACTCCAAAAGGCCAAGAGGGGAAGGATCATATTCAGCTCAAACCACTACAAACCAAATTCAAACTAATGTACAGAAGAATCCCAAGCTAAATCATGTAAATGAACAAGTTGAACAATTGAAATCATTGATACGTATAAAATGGTTAAATAAATTACCTCCAAAGTTAGCCAGAGAAACTCACTACCTTCAACATCTAATACTCAAATCATTCAAAAGCAACATAGCATTGAAGAATATCTTATTCAAGTAAACTAGTAGATAAAGAACCATATACCATGAATAAGTACAAGGAAATAAAACTAGAAATGAGGTGCAGCATTAAAAGAAGATACTTATGCCCAATACTAGAAATAGACACCTCGTGACCAAAGCGGGTTACTTTATGCATTTGATTATAAAACTGTGAAGATGCGTATGACCTTTCGCAGCCAACAAGGAAGAATCCAAAGTCATCACTTCAACTACATAGAAAATAACATATGAAGTTCAAGCCAAATATCTTCATCCTATAGACCAAATAGAATTCCATAAGAAAGCTGGATAAATTATATACTCCAATTACCAATAAAGCTTAAGGAGTGTACAAAAAGCCGTAAAATTCTCTAGAGAACATATGAGGATAGTTGAAACTAGAAAAGTCTTCCTCACAAGACAAGGACAACAATCAAATCACTAGAAGAATCGGTCATAGAGGTAGGATATGATCCTAAGAACATTAAAGCTGTATAAGAACTCACTTAAGAAAAGAATGCAAACATTATTGCATTAAAGAAACAGCTCAAATTACCTCCTACCGAACATCCACAAGGAAAATAAGTTTAGAGAATGAAGGACAAAAGTCGAAATGATGAATCTCGCCATTCAACACAAATCAACCGAAAGAGATGGGAGAATTGATGGGATAAGTTAGTGTGAGAAAAGGCTAGCATGGAAGCAATACCGTCACTATTATTCGTACGCTATTTTTACAACAATTCTTCTGGTTTTGAAGGCTTTAGTGTTACATTAGTTCTCGTAGCCAAGGTGAATTTCAACATCAAAGAAACAAAATCATCTACAACAATAGCTCATCCTAGTGATGAAGCAGTAAACTAATCAAAATCTGCGCAGGATATGTCCATATAGACTAATGAAAAAAGTAGACTTAAACAATAGATAAAAATTCTAGAGGATGAGAATAAACTAGTTCAAATCATTCATAATAATGAAACACAAAATTCAAACAACATTGACCGGGAAAGTACGGTGGTTAGAGAAAGAATTAAAATTGAAAGAACAACTTGCCAAGAAAAGCGTATTTGTGGGCCAATATCATTGACTTTTTCAATCATATTTGGCCATCTATCCAAGTTATTTATGAACAGAAGATTTGATCAAAGAAGCACATGAAGCCATTTAGAGATTCAAGGAAGAATTTGGTAAAAAAGCCGTAAGAGGCCACCGAGATCATTAAGTTTCTCAATTCTAAGAACAAGCACGAATTAGAGGAAATTGGCATTAGTGACAGACTTGAACAATCCTTAAATTCAAAGGTTATTTCTAAGAGTGAACTTGATGGTACAACTTGAAGACAAGTGTTAGAACATGGAGCTTGCAATAACTACATTCATGGTGAAATTTGAAATTTTGAGACAAAAGGCCTAACCAATCATTTGCTATCAATGACCGATTGATGAAACATGAGGATTATGATAAGAAAATCAGAGAAGTGGAAAAGGAACAGGGAAAAATTCCTTCATGAAAGGAACGCTCATAGGAAAGTGCTTTATCATATTTTTGAGAACCTTTTTTACCTACAACATGAGGTAAATAATCTATTCATTAACAAGACTACTTTTGAAAATTACAATACGTGTCTATGAAATTTTCAAGAATGGTAAAATTAAATTGGCCGTATGCGTGTTTGGAGAGTTTATGTGATTTACTTTGAAAATGAAAAGTAAAACAGATCACCAAGGTAAAAGATGAAAATGACCAGTGAAAAGGCTAAATCTAAAATAGTAATAGGTTAAAGAGTATTAAAACATGTAGAGAACTGTGAAAACAGAGTTTAAAGTGAAAAAATAGAGTTAAAGAGAAAATACAAGGTAGAATACACTCAAGAGTAAAGATGCAACCATCATAGGGGTAACATCAAAAGAGAGAAAGAAGGAAAATAACAACAAGCAAACATCAAATCCAAATAAAAGAGAGACAATAAGAATTTAGTCTCCTAGGTGTCTCTATCTTCTTGCATGAAGATATTTATTTTTCATTGAATAATTACTAAATCGGCTTTTAGGATATTTTGTAATAGTTTTTGTATAAATACTTCATAATTCGAAGTATTGAGTGGATTGCTAAAAATTCTCTAGTTGTATTGATTTGAAACCTCGAGGGGGCTTATCATACCATTTTCAAGTCACAGACTGGATTGAGTAATAAAGGAATTGCATTAAAGGATTCATGTGTTGAGCCACTTCAAGAAGCATTCTTCATTGTTCAATTGTAATTTTCTTGTGAATTTCACATACTTGCATGTTTTTTTGAATCTAAATGATATAAATTTCCTGTGAATTATATCTTAACTTATTTGAATACACTCTATCTTGCAAGTATTATTCATTTTCATGTTTTCTTTGATATCCAGATTAGGGAATTCTTCATTTATCCCTATTTTCAATTGACCTCTCGTCATTTCCTTTTTTTTCATCATCCGGTTTGATGAACCCTTAATTTCTCCCTGATCCCGATTGAAACCATTTCACCATCCAACCTAAAATATTTTAATTTACTCTAAATACCTTTCCTCGTGAACACTTCATTTAGAAATTGATTATGCCCTTGCTTGATACATTTACTCCATTAGCCCAATGGAAAATAGACTTGCACTATCCATCCGAACTCGGTTGAGTCCACCACTCAAACCAAACCAAAATAAAAACCCAATCAATCTTATATAACTAGCCTAAAATCAACTAAAAACAAAAAATTTAAATCATAAAGAGAGAGCCCTCTCTAAGCATTACGAACGCTAGATCCTAAGCTTAAAAGTAGGTTTGTGGTTACTCCCATTATTATTTAAAACAAAAAGCATAACAACCCTAGGAATTATTAGAGTGATAACATACACGTGACCACAGGGAGATCAAGACTCAGCTTTTTTAAAATAAAACTTAAAGAAAATAATTTTACTCATCTCTTCACCTTAAGGTTGTTTTAGGGTTGTTAGGAAACTTTTCATTCAAAATTAAAATTCTTGCTTCTAGAAGAACATACTATACTAGGTCTCATCCCGATCCACAACCTCGGCTATCATAGTTGATGTTCCCGACCGGATTTTAAGAAAAAACAAAAAGTAGAAAGCTTAGGAAGTACAAGTCAATTATTCAAAGCAAATTCACTTCAAAAGTCATATACAAGATATTGAATTCTGATTTTCCATTTGAACACTCTTTGTTTGGAGCTAAATATGAAAGTTCAATTTATGATAGTAATAGATCCTAGTTTCATTCCATTTATTGAAACAAAGAAGGAGATCGGTTTAATGCATTCAGATCAACAAGGTCTAGAACCATTTGATAAACTTGAGGCTTTAACCGCAACTTTGATTAAGCATATCGATGAAGCCTCCATTTTCAACATTTTGTTGAATTAACCGATTTATCTCGCTTATACCGATAATACTTCTACCATTTATTCGTAATCATAACCATATTTATTTAGTACCACCTCACCTATTAATCCACTACACTTCATTCCACCGAATCATTCATCCCTAAGCTTCCTCTTCAACCTAGAGTTTTATTTCCATCTCCAAACACTTCAAGTTCATCTTTGGAACTGTAATACATTTTCTAGTACTTCAACCTCATTTCCAAGTACATCTTCTAGTATCCTGAACGTTTATCTTCAAGTACTTCAACGTCATCACCAAGCACCAAAAATTTAGCTCCTAGCCAAGCTAGAATCTTATCCATGGAAACCGTATATGCCCCATTGGTCCTACTAGCCCAATTACGAGCCATATACCAAGATTACCAAATTAAAGTCTTTCAATTTGGTGGAAAATGGTCAATACATCGCACAACAAACATACAATAACAAAATGAATGGTTACTTTGAATTGCATGAAATTGATGAAGCTCATGTTCAAATGAGACTCTTTGCCCAAACTTTAGCCGGAGATGTAAGGAAAACGGTTTAAATCTTTACCTTCCAATCATATTGTTGATTTAGAAGCTTTCCATAGATTGTTTATCAATAGATGTGAGAAAAGAAAATTCCTTTTTTACAAATATTATCAATATGAAAACATTAGAAGAGCCCCAAATGAATCGTACTTTGTGATCATTGTACTAGGTTCAACAACATCTATAGTGCTATACCACCAAAACACCTAAACCTCACCAGATCTAGCTTTAATCAAATTTCGATGGTTTTGATATTGATATGTCATACCAATTAAGAGAAAGAAACCTAAAAATTAGAACAAATGAAAAGCAATGCGCTAGTAGAAGAAATTTTTTTAGCTAAAAGAGCCAAAAATTAGAAATGAAAGAAGAGTAATAGTTAAGTATGAAACATCCACATCGTACAAGAAATAGTTAGTTTAGCAAAAAACCATGGAAAAAGTGAATGGATATTGTTGTGCCTCAATCTAGTCTCTAAATTGGGCTCATTTAATTGTCAACCAGAATTAGATAAGCTGATGAAGTGTGGTGCACTATGTGTACTAAAGTAACCTCTTCCTACTTCGTTGTGTTTAGTGTTTTTAAGGTGTTTTTGGTTTATGGTTTTATTTTGAAAAGGAAAAGAACTAAGTGCTAAATGAAGGGAAACTATTGGTCAAACCAGAGTGAAGCCTAAACTATGATGGTAAATAAATGCAAATGCTAAAACAAAACAGAGTCTAACTATGACTAGCAACCAACAAATACAAAGCTTGATAATGACTCTATTGTAAACTCACAACATGAAATTGAAATGAACCTGAGAAATGAACAAGCTAAGTGTAAATGAAGTTTTCTCCTAAATCACTAATCAAACAGATAACTTACAATGTACAACATCTTTATCCGTGAATAGATATTTGTTGGAAAATATGTGGAAAAGAATATTTGTAACAAGGTAAAGTTTCTACTCTAAACTAGTTTCTACTTCTGTTTTGGAACTCAATTTAACACCATTAAACCTTTCTCAAAAGTTATAGATTTCCTTTCAAAAATAGTCTTTGAGAAAGAGGCTTGTTTGTGAAATGATAAAGAAGCTGCAAAATACTCCAGACCTTATAATAATACTATCTTTTGTCCAGATAATTGTGTATGAGTATGAATTTTGAACAAAAGAAGTTTTGTAAATAATTAAGCCTGTGAGATTGAATTTATCAACTAAGACAAAGTAAGCTTCAATGAACAACAGCTAAACTTGAAGTGTTAAAGCATTAAGGTTAAAACTAAACTAGATGCTTCTAATCTACGAATGAACAATATCAACTAAAGAGCCATTATCATACTTGAAAAGAAAAGACAAATCTGAACCATATGCATTCTACCTCCGGAGTATTCTATTGAAATTGACATACCATTACTCTATGAAATTACACAGTCCATCTTGTTCATCATGAACAATATGTTGCAAAAGTTTATTAGAACAATTATGGTTGTATAACCCAATGCAATTGAAACATAAACAGAAGACTGAAAGTAAATACTTATCTAAACTGTGAAAATAGAGCTGAAATACTTATCTAAACAGTGAAAACGAAGCCACTCAGGAGGTAGGGGCCCTCCACCACCTGGTAGCACGCAATCTAACTCAAAATTGACTCAACACGTTCACAGAAATGTTGTTTCTTTCATTAAAGGAGAAAAAGACTGAAACAGAGTATTCACGGTTCTGGAACCTAAGAGCAAAAGCCAAAAACTAACTAAGATCTCTAACCTTCTTCTCTCGGTTCCCCAAGCATATTAATAATGAAATTACATAACAGAACTTGAGATAACATAGGGATTACTGTCTTTCCCACTCCTATTCAAATTAAAACTCTTATTGAAGGCTGCGTACTTTTGCTGTAGACAGCTGGACTGAGACAGTCCTACTAGAAGTCTACCTCTTGATTTTGGTTTCCACGTGCATAACCACACACAGAATTCATTTCTTCCTTCATGGTGAGCAACAAACCATGTAGACATGACGTGGAATATGCCCATATGCGGTTTTCCTTCAGACGACACCTGGAACCCACTCAAACTGTAAAACAGCTGCAGAATCGCCGGTCAGCTACGGAATGTCTGCATTCTGTAGCTATTTTGCATAAAATTGTTAAAATAGCAAAAATCATGAAAATACAATATGTTAATCAATTGCATGTAACCTTTAAGCAATCCTAATCATTCTTCATTGATTTTAGGCTTATGAAGTGATAAAAGAATGATGAAATGAGGTGAAGGTTTGTAAAAGAGAAGACAATTCTAAGGCTCAACATACCCCCACTACAAGACTATTGCATGTCCTCATGCAATTTCATCAAAACTTATTCCATATGCTTTGAAACCTCTGTTAAAACATCCAACTTTATCTTTCTTCTTCTTTTGGCCCTAATCTATTTTCTAATTTCTGTTAACATTTCAGAAATTAGTTCTTCATCTTCCTCTTGTAGTGGAGTGTCAAGTTTATTTTCAATAACCATGTCAGTTTCTCTTCTTCTGCTCCATCAAAAGATTTGACAAAATATTTTGTAATCTCCTTATGGAAGCCATCAAATTTCTCTATAAAGTTTAGCCTCCCTTCTTATTGTAGTAGCTCCTTGAATTATGGATATCCTTCCAAATACTTGACTTCAACTGATTCTGTCCTGACAATTAGCCATTCCTCCTCTATGCAGATTATCTTCCTTTCAGAATTACTTTTCTATGCTTGAAGCTAAATTGATTACAGAGTCTAATTCTTTATTTTGAAACTGTATCTCTGTGTCTGAAGATGGATTAGTTGAATAATAATGCTTCACCCTTAGAATTACCTTTCTACACTTAGAGATGGATTGGCTGCAAAGTGTAATGGAAGTGAATGGATGGAGGTAATTAAGCTATAAGGGAAAATGAAGTGGCTATGGATCTGATGGAGAATTTATGATGACATTATGGTGAAATAAGTGAATGATAAAATCTTAAGGAGATGTGGAGTAGTAGGTTGGAATGTTGGATAAGGGATATGGCTAATCAATTCGAATGATAGGTTGTTTAGGAAACACATGATTATACACATTGTATCTATTTCATGTTTTGACTTTTTGCTATTAAAATAATTTTCACAATTTACCTCAAAATTTTGACCTTGTTAATTGCTGTGCTTGATGCTGTTCCTTTGGTCCTCTTTGAGCATATTGGTCTTCAAAACAGAATCCTTCAATTTCCTGTAATCATCATCTCTTTGTAGGCTGTACAATCATGTCAGAACTGCTGATTAAGATGTGGCTGCAACATGCAATTTGTAAGAAGAAATGAAGTATGAATATGGAAGATGGATGTAAAATGTAATGGAGTGAAAGTGGAGTATGACTTGTGAAATGGAATGAAAATGGCGTGAGATGGAGTGAAAGTGGAATAGGACTTGTGAAGTGAAATGGAAATGGCATGAGATGGAGTGAAAATGGAGTGAGATGGAGTGGATTGTAGAATGAAATGAATTTTGGAATTTCTCTCAAATGGTACATCAGACTTCCCTGAAATTTTCTGAGGTTGTCACCAATATTATTATGCATCTTCCACTGAAAAATCTCAGCCATTGGTTTAACGGATCTCCCGAAAAATGAGAAATGGCTGTAGGTGAAAGTGGCCAATTTCTTGAAAAATACACACTGAAATTTTCTGAAATTTTCTGTGTTTATTCACCCTACCTCAATGCATTTACCATAAAAATTTCAGGACCAACGGATGCACGGTTTGAAAGTTATGATAAAATCAATTTCTGCCCTGTTTCACCCTTCATTTTGCCCAATTTTGCAACAAAAAAGTACGCCACGGACTCATTTTAAGGCCAAATTGAGTGATTCCAATGGGAAACTGTGTATTTTTACCTTCTCTACTGCCACATGCTTCCAGAATTTCATTTTGATGAAGAAAAAGGTGCTGCTGTGCAAAAACACTCAAATCTGTCCTAATCTGTCCAAAATGCTGAAAAGTGAGAATCTGCCTGAAAAACCCTTCTGAAATGCCCTTAAAAATTGTTTTTTTCCAAATTCTGTCCGCGTCTTACTCAATTTATCATATTCTGAGAAAACCCAGAAGCTCAGAATTTTTTATTTCTGCTCCAATCTCTTGCAAAAATTGCACCAAAACTGCCTTCTGGAAAAAGTTGCAAAAAAAAACAAGAACAGGCTGCTACAGCAATAGCTGCAGAAACTGCCACTTTCCGCAGCTGTTATTGAATTGAAAAAAAGATGAACATGCTGCTACAAGAAACTAATAAAATTCACTGCTGCAATTTGTCGTTGATTCCATAAAACCATTAGTCTTCATCAAAGCCAACATTCATGGTACAATTCTTACCATGCGAATAAATGTGTCGAAGTCGAGCATGGGAAGAAATCATTGGATTACCGATCAATAATGAAAATCTTTAACCAATGCGAGACAACTCATAGATAATGTAAATGAGTGTCAAGGTACCTCAGTGCATCTTGACAGGGACGAATGAATGTGTCGAAGTCTAGTCGCCTGCAAGATTTGACGATCAAGAGACATTGTTGTATTCCCATTGTTATCAACGAGGAGGCTTGCCATTGATGAATGCAAGCTCCAAGGCACTCCAAATAATCTCTAATCTTGATCCCAGATAAAGTGTTGAGGTCGATGGGACAAGATCTGTTGGAAGGTGGACCTTAAGGAATTCCACATCATCCAACTCGAGTATAGAACCAAGAATGATTTGAAGAACCATGAAAGATTGAAACCATCATGAAATTGTAGAACTTATTGTGAACTTTGCCCGCCAGTTGCCTGGTTTTCAAACAAAGCTCATGTCCAATTGCGCCAGCAAGCTGGTTTTCACAATAGGACTTATTTTTCTCTTTACTCTTTTTTCTTCTTCTTTTTTTTTTTTTTTTTTTATGTCCTACTCTACTTGAAAAAGAAAATCTTGTTCAAGTATATGAGTACTTCCAATGGAACCATGTCTGTAACAAGATGATAGATGAACTCATATGCAGGTTTGAAAGACACTCTTTGATATGTACCTGTATATGAGATGCCAACTGTCTTGATTTAGATGATGTCAGAAGATATTGAATAATTGAGCATTGGAATCCAATGACTGAATTGAACCAAGATTCAATGTAATCTTGTCTTCCTTGTCTTTCCTCTATCATGAAATGCAAGTCTTCGGAGATATGATCTTCATTCATAGAATCTAGTGATAGGCATGCATGATACTTTTCAATCTCTAGTTCCAATATCTCCTCTTTATCAATAGACATCCCTGATTCTTGGACCTTATCTGAGTCTTCTTCTGCTGGTTGTTGTTCTTCAATGACAGCTGGTGAATCATTTTGCAATACCTCAGATTTGTAAGTTGATTGAGGTGTTTTATTGTTGAGGATATGAAATGGTTGTGGAGGTAGTGGAGTGGGGAATCTTTGGGGTGTTTGTGTGGATGGTAATGGAAAAGGTTGAATTGAGGTCAAATGAGGGTGATTTTGATGTTGTGGTGGAGACAAATGGTTTGGATAACATTGATCATGGTATTGAGGATAGAGAGGAAAAGATTGAGGAGAAAGTGGATTTCCTTTGTATGGCCTTTGCCAACTTTGTTGCCAAGATTGGTTTTGAGGTTGGAATTGAGATGGCCAAGGTTTCCAAAGTTGGTTTTGAGGTTGGGATTGAGAGGGCCAAGATTGCCAAGGCAAGGGTGTTTTCCAATTACCTTGAGATTGTTGTGCATAACCTTGATACTGTGCATAAGGATATTGCATCATATTGGGTTGATGAGGCTGCCATAGTCCTCTTGGAGCTACATAACAAAGTTGCTCTTGTGCTTGATTTGCTCCATTATTCTTCTGGTAAATTTCCTTCAACCCTGGTAATGATGGGCAATCTTCAGTAGTATGTGATCCTGCACAAATTTTACACATTTTAATGTTATCAAGTGGACATTCATGCAAATCATGTTTCTTTCTACATTTAGGGCAAAATATAAATGAAGCAACTTTTTGCTTGTTTTGCATTCTTAGCATGTCAGTTTGTTCATTTAAATTACCAAGAATGTTTAGCAAATTGTTAGGTTCAGTTTGACTTACCAATCCTGATGTTGACTTACTTACTTTTGCCATAAATGGATCTTGAGGGGACCTTACACACTTTTCTTTTCCTCTTGATATGTTCTTGCATAGTTCACAAATTTCTTGAAATGACAATCGATAAACATCTCCTTTTCCCACAAGATTAAGAAGATCAATCCATTCATCCTTTATAGCATTTAGTAGAAGAGTTTTTAATGCATCTGATCCTAAATTATGCAATTTAGATCTTTTGATATTATAAGTAAATCTCTCTACTAAATCTTCTAGGCTTTCATCCTCTTTTTGGTTCATGTTAAAGACTTCATTTCTAAGGTCATGGTGCATGCAATAACCTTTATATTTTTTCAAAAATACTCTTTTCATATCATCCCATGTCCTTATAGAATTTGTTCCTAAAGTCATGAACCATCTAAGAGCTCTATCCTTCAATGTTGCCGGAAACAAATTCAATTTTTGAATGTGCAATGAATAGCCATAAGATCTACAAATTATTTCAAATTCAAAAAGAAAGGTTTCCGGGTCTTCTGATCTCATACCTTTGAAGTTAGGAAGTACAGATGGATGGATGTTCTTCATTTGAATATTGATATTAGTTTCTTGAATGGGAAATCCAAAAGGATCTTCCTCATTGTCATCATCTCCATCCATTTCTTCCACCTGCTTTGTCACCTCTTCTTCTACCTGCAAAAATATGAATTCATGATGTGGATGTGTGGCTCTTACTGCACCACATGATATAGTGGGTGTGGTAGGTGATTTGAAGATTTTGTTTGTTTGTTTTTTTTTTTTTTTTTTTGTGGATGTAGGAAATTAGGATACCTAGTTACACTTCCCCGGCAACGGCGCCAAAATGTTTGGTCTCAACCTAGTCTCCTAAATTGAGCTCATTTAATTGTCAACCAGGGTCAGTAAACTGCTGAAGTGTGGTGCACTATATGTGCCTAAGTAACCTCTTCCTACTTCATTGTGTTTAGTGTTTTCTGATGTTTTTGGTTTTATGGTTTTATTTTGAAAAGGAAAAGAACTAAGTGCTAAATGAAGGGAAACTATTGGTCAAAACAGAGTGAAGCCTAAACTATGATGGTAAACAAATGCAAATGCAATACTGAAATAGAATCAAATCTAAACTATGACTAAGCAGAAACAAATACAAAGCTTGATAATGACTCTATTGTAAACTCACAACATGAAATTGAAATGAACCTGAGAAATGAACAAGCTAAGTGTAAATGAAGTTTTCTCCTAAATCACTAATCAAACAGATAACTTACAATGTACAACATCTTTATCCATGAATAGATATTTGTTGGAAAATATGTGGAAAAGAATATTTGTAACAAGGTAAAGTTTCTACTCTAAACTAGTTTCTACTTTTGTTTTGCAACTCAATTTAACACCATCAAACCTTTCTCAAAAGTTATAGATTTCCTTTCAAAAAGAGTCTTTGAGAAAGAGGCTTGTTTGTGAAATGATAAAGAAGCTGCAAAATACTCCAGACCTTATAATAATACTATCTTTTGTCCAGATAATTGTGTATGAGTATGAATTTTGAACAAAAGAAGTTTTGTAAATAATTAAGCTTGTGAGATTGAATTTATCAACTAAGACAAAGTAAGCTACAATGGACAACAACTAAACTTGAAGTGTTAAAGCAATGAGTTAAAACTAAAATAAGATGCTATTAATCTACAATGAACAATATTAAACTAAAGAGCCATTATCATACTTGAAAAGAAAGGACAAAGCTGAACCACATGCATTCTACCTCGGAGTATTCTACTGAAATTGACATGCCATTACTCTATGAAATTACACAGTCCATCTTGTTCATCATGAATAATATGTTGGAAAAGTTTATTAGAACAATTCTGGTTGTATAACTCAATGCAATTGAAACATAAACAGAAGACTGAAAGTAAATACTTATCTAAACTGTGAAAACAGAGCTAAAATACTTATCTAAACAGTGAAAACGAAGCCACTCAGGAGGTAGGGGCCCTCCACCACCTGGTAGCACGCAATCTAACTCAAAATTGACTCAACACGTTCACAGAAATGCTGTTTCTTTCATTAAAGGAGAAAAAGACTGAAACAGAGTATTCACGGTTCTGGAACCTAACAGCAAAAGCCAAAAACTAACCAAGATCTAACCAGTGTTGCTTGGTCTCCCAAGTCATATTTATAATGAAATTACATAACAGAACTTGAGATAATGCAGGGATTACCGTCTTTCCCATTCCTATTCGAATTAAAACTCTTATTGAAGGCTGCATACTTTTGCTGCAGACAGCTGTAGAGTCTGTGTCCCGGTAGAACTCTACCTCTTGATTTTGGTTTCCACGTGCATAACCACACACAAAATTCGTTTCTTCCTTCATGGTGAGCAACGAACCATGTATACATGACGTGGAATATGCCCATATGTGGTTTTTCTTGAGACGACACCTGTAACCCACTCAAACTGTAAAACAGCTGCGGAATTCGGGATCAGCTACGGAATGCGCGGTCAGCTACGGAATGCCTGTATTCTGTAGCTATTTTGCAGAAAATTGTTAAAATAGCAAAAATCATGAAAATACGATATGTTAATCAATTGCATGTAACCTTTAAGCAATCCTAATCATTCTTCATTGATTTTAGGCTTATGAAGTGATAAAAGAATGATGAAATGAGGTGAAGGTTTGTAAAAGAGAAGACAATTCTAAGGCTCCAAGGATATATTTAAAAATATGGAAAGAAAACCACAGTGGGATTATCAACAACAAGGTCCTGAAATAAGAAATCCAAATTTTAGAAAGAATCCCAACACTTGTAAAGCTAAAGAATCACCACTTGATCAACAAATAAGAACACATTTCCAAGAGAACTATGATGAAAGTTCTCATGAAAATGAAGAAGATGAAGACACTTAGATTAACTTAATGGGAATAAATGATGATAATACTATTTTTCTTACACAGGAAGAACATGAATTATACATGCTACAATAGTTATAGTTAGAATCTAGGGAGTATTTTGCTTATAAAAAAGGTTATGAGTTTTCCATTAATGAAATTCACAAGAAATATAACCTTAGGAGTAAGAAAAACACAGAAGCTCCTACTAAGAAATCTGCCCAAACTCAAACCAAGAAAACAATAGAAGCTCCTACAACCAAAGTACTGAAAATTATCCCTAGAGAAACTTAGCAAAACTCTAGTTCAAATCAGAAAATTTCTAGTCCAAAGATTGCACCCAATCCTACAATTTTAGACATTAAAGAAACTAATGTTAAAACAACAACTTATCCTAAAACATATGCTGCTGTTAAAAATTCAGCTGCTACTCAAACTGTCCCAGATAAGAATATTGTAAATAGTAAAATAGTGGAAACACCAACTGAAAAACCAACTGTAGATAATGAAGAGAAAAATACTCAAACTCCAATTGGTAAAGAAGAAATCATTCAGCTAGGAAAAACTCAAGTACCATTCAACATCCAAACTGAAATAACCAAACTGAAAATACCAATTCCTTTAACAGAATTGGTAAACATGATTTATACAAATCACATATCACTAAAACACTCAACATAAGTGAAGGAGAAGATTCTGTTAATCTAAATGATGATAAACGAAAATTATTGTTTGGCCCTGAGGTAAATGGAAAACATCAAGAAAGTGGTGTTCCTCCTTTATACATTAGCTTGTGTTGGGAAAATTACTAATAGGGGGGCGGGGTGAATTAGTATTTATAACACACAGTTAACTTTTTCTTTTTATTTCATGATTTCTATACGTGACATTAATGAACCCAAATAGCATATACACGCAACTATCCTTAAGAAAAATTGCGTATGTCCAGAGAACTTATTAAGACGATAATTCTTTACTTAGATCAATGCATCATTCATTCATCAGATATTTATTAAGAAGTAAGCATGTGCAGTAAAAGGAGAATAAATTATCACACATAAGCAACACACATGAACACCAGGATTTAAGGTGGAAACCCAATCTCTGGAGAAAACCACCATTGTTGTCCTCTCTGTCTTTAATATTTATTATAAAGAAAATTGCTTACAATCTTGTACTGGCGTAAAATCATACTAGCGCGCAGGCACCGAGCTTCAGAAGGCTGCAATCTTCTCTCATTCTCCATATAGTATTGGAAGGGATCTCCAACCCCCTGATCTCGTTTACTAGCTACCACTGGAAGGGAGCTACCACCCCCTTACTGAAGGCTTTGACTGTCAGCACCACCACAGACCACGTTTCATCAATTTTCACACTGGATCCAACAGCTTCCACACAACACAACTTGTAGGCCTCTTTTAATTAGATTTCCAGACTGGACCCACTCCACACATTTAAGCTCAAAGAACATACATCAAACTGAAACTTATAACCCCATCAATTGAATCATCAATCAACAAACCAACCACTAATATTTAATCATAATCATCTAGCAGCATAATCAATATTCAAACAACCCAGATATGTATGAAGACATCATTGACAGACAACAGTAATACAGCAAAACAGATTAGAAAATTCCTTCTCCGAACTTTAGCAAAACCCTACATTACATATGCTTTTTGCTGAAACCTGCCTGCGTATATACGCACTTTTGTAGAGACGAACCTGTGTATATGTGTGAAAACATTACAAGACTACGCAACACTTCAGAACAAGTAAAAATCTCATATCTTACCCTTCAAAAAAATTTCTAGATCACATATCTAAACATTCCATCAATAGATCTAGAAAATACATAGTCATTTCAGGTCTAGAGATCCTGATCCATCATTGTGTTCATAGGTGAATTATTAATTCAAATCTATCAATAAATTGTAACCCATTCCCTGTAGATATACTTCAGAGTGAAGTATTCATTAATACCCATACACATGCACACCTTTGTACCATGATCTTCTTCTCCTTATATATTTTCAGCCTTTACCAATACCATGAGCCAAAACCACACACGTGTTGATGGTATTCTTGGACGGAATAAAATAGACGACACAACGCTCAATAATGTGGGCTAATACCATGGTAATGCCCCTTGGTATCATAATTTTAGAGCGCAAAATGGCTACATGACTTTGCTTCTTCGTACTCACGTGTATATGTGACTTCTCTTCATAAAAACTGTGTATATACTAATTCTGGATGTATACGTGGGTTGCCTTCATAAAAGTAGTGTATACATTGCCTCCATGTGTGGGTTGCCTTCATCCAATGTACATATACATTGAGAAATATTTCCTATTTCATTTCTCTGGAAATTACTTGAACTCCTTTCTCTGTCACATCTGAACTGACCTGTAGAAAAATAATTTTTACATATTTAAAAAATAGGTTGCTATCAAAAGGCAACTCATCATGTAGGTTTCCATCAAGGACAACTTCATCAAGTAGGTTGCAATCAAGGACAACATATTTCATCATATTTCCAATGATCTCCCTCTTTGGACTTGATGACAACCCTGATGTTGTTTAGTCACCACAACATATATATACATTAATCATAACCATTATTCAAACACCAAGATACTCTCCCCCTTCGACATCAAGGGCAAAGGGTGGATCGATACCAAATCAACGTTTCTCTTTCCTTGTAGAAAGAAAAGCTCTGTAGATCTGATGGGCATTGAATTTACCATGCTCCCCTTGAGTTCATGTTGAATCTTCAAACATATTTTTCAATGAAGTACATGACTCTATAACCAAGTATGGCCATTCCTATCACCAAGGAATCACACTTACATCAATGATCCAACCAAGTGGAATTACATATTTGAGTCAACTTCCCAACCAAGTTGGTTAACAAATTTTTGACTCAAATACCCAACCGAGTGGGTTTACAAATTTGAACAAGTCCTTACATGACTAAATATAACAATTTTACATCATAGGTCTCAACATGACCTTTTCATCAAATTACAGATATGACTTTTTATAACTAAGACCAAAAGACCTCAAGGGAGAGATCATATTTTAGAACCATCATAATGCCAACAATGCATTATTCATAGTAAGGCTAATGCTCCCCCCAAGCCTAAGCATCATGAACATATTCACCAACCAATTCATCAAATCATCTTCATTAAGTAGATAATAAAAAATTAATATCATATCAGTAGATATAACTATCAACATTAGATCAAGAAATTCATTACTGTCAGTAGCATATCATAAATTGTTCTTGAGTCTGCCTCACTATTTTTCTTATTAGAGAAAAATATACGCAACTATCACCATTGGAAATCACGTGTATACGCGATTTAGTTCATGAAACCCGCATATAGAAAGTGAAATACAGAAAATTCACAACTCTATCTCCCCTTGGACTTATTCATTTTGTACCTGTCTTCTGTTGTAATATTAGATGCACTGTTAGAAATAAACTTAATCATAATTACTAAACCAACCATGGGAATCACCATATATTGCTCCCCCCTGTGATGATGCATTATTGATTCCTATAATGTATCTCACATCACTCCTGCAGTCATTATGAGAAGAAAACTTTAGAAACAGATGACTGCAGTAGGGTTAATATTCCCTACATTTTTTACCAGTGCTTCTTCTTTTTCCATATTTTCTTGTAATTTCTTATTGTGTGTTGGAAATTCTTAGATCTGTTCATCATACTTAACCTGCAATCATTGACCTGATGCCCAAATGAGTTACAATAGAAACAACATCCATGAAAGCATACTTTATTTCTTGATCTATGCAATTCTTCAATAACCGGATCCCTTTCTTTTAAGGAATTATCATCATCCATGGTACATGCCATCATTACTTTCAGATCTTGATCAGAATCTTCTTCTTCGTTTGAAAATCCATCATTATCTTCATTTGTATAATAACATATTCATTTTTTAAATTGTTTCCTTTTATCATGATTTTCTTTATAATGAAATTTAGCAGCATAATGACCAACTCTTCCACAAGCAAAACACTTGAAGGGAAGCTTACCTCTAAATCTTCCAAAACCTGGTTGAAGTCATCCCAGAAAATTTGCTACTTCTTCTTCTGATATATAACTTGATTCCCTAACAACTTATTTTTCATTTCTTTTTTCACATGCCTTAAAGGCAGCTTCTCTGGCTTGTGAGGGGCCTCCTCTTCTCATTTCAAAAGCAGTTAGAATACCATGTAGTTGAATAACAGTAAGAGTTTGCAGATCTTTCTTTTCTTCAATAGTTGATACTTTTGACTCGAACTTTGGAGTTAGAGATCTCAATATATTTTCTACTAAAGTTGAGTATTTTATATCTTCACCTATATTCCTCATAGAATTCACAATCTCATCTAATCTTAGGAATAAAATTGCAATACTTTCATCATCATGCATTCTGAAATTTTCATATTGCATTCTAAGAGTCTGATTTTTGGCACTTTTTACCTTTTCATCACCTTCATAGCTCTGAATGATCTTGTCTGATATTTCCTTTGCTGAATTGAGCTGCATAACTTTTACAAATTCTATTTCTAACAAGCTTCCTAATAAAGCATTGAAAAATTTTGCATTGATTTCATATATCTTTCTTTCTGCTGCATATGTAGGAACACTTGTTGGATACTACTAACCTCCTTCCACGATTCCCCATACATCTTCTCCAAGACTTAAAAAATAAGATCTTGTTCATATTTTCCAGAATAATAGATTACTTCCATTGAACAATGGTGGCTTGATATAAAATACTCCTTCATGACTTCCCATTGCGACGGATCTCCTTCAAGCAATCAAGCTTCTGCAGAAGGACCTGCTCTGATACCAATTGTTGGGAAAAATACTGAGAGGAGGGGGGTGAATCAATATTTAGGACTTACTCTGATCTTTTTATTTTTTCATTCACTAAAACCCATACGCTACTTTAGTGAACCCAACTAGCGTATACACGCGGCTATCTTTAAGCAAACTTGTGTATGTCCACAGAATAAATCAATGCATCATTCATTCATTCTTTAATTAGATCAGTGCATCATTCATTCATCAGATGTTTAGTAAGAAATAAGCATGTGCAGTAAGAACAGAATAAATCATAACACATAAGAAACACACATGAACACCATGATTTAAGGTGGAAATCCAATCTCAGGAGAAAACCACTTCTGATGTCGTCTTTGTCTTCAATATTTATTATAAAGAAAACGGCTTACAATCTTCTATTAGAGAAGACTCATACCAGCACGTAGGCACCCACCTATAGAATGTTGCAACCTTCTCTTATTCTCCAGATACTACTAGAAGGGAGCTCCAACCCCCTGATCTCATTTACCAGCTACCACTGGAAGGGAGCTACCACCCCTTACTGAAGACTTCGACCCTCAACACCACCGCAAACCATGTTTCATCAATTTTCACACTAGATACAACAACTTCCACACAACAAAACTTTTAGGCCTCTTTTCATCATATTTTTAGACTCGACCCACTCCACACATTTTAGCTCAAAGAACATACATCAAACCGAAATTTATAACCCCATAAATTGAATTATCAATCAACCAACCAACCACTGATCTTTAATCATAATCAACTAGCAACATAATCAATATTAAAACAACCCAGATCTATATGAAGACATCATTGAAAGACAACAATAATACAACAAAACAGGTCAAAAATTTCCTTCCGCATACTTCAGTAAAACCCTAGATTACATACGCGCTTTTGCTGAAACAAACATGCGTATATACGTGCTTTTGCTGAGACGAACCTGCATATAGATCTGAAAACATTAAAGGACTGGGTAAATATTTAGAACAAATAAACAACTCAGATCTTATCCTTCAAAACATTCCCCAGATCACATATCTAAACATTTAATAGACAGATCTAGAAAATACATAGTCGTTTCAGGTCTAGAGATCCTGATCCATCATTGTATTCATAGGTGCATTACTAATTCAGATCTATCAATAAACTGTAACCCATTCCATGCAGATATACTTCCGAATGAAGTATTCATTAATACCCATACAAATGCACAACTTTGTACTATGATCTTCTTCTCCTTATATAGTTTTATCCTTTCCCAATACCATGAGCCAAAACCACTCACGCGCTGATGCTATTCTTGGAGGGAATCAAATAGACAACACATTGCTCAATATTTTGGGCTAATACCATGTTAATGCCCCTTGGTATCATAATTTTAGAGTGCAAAAGGTATAAGCGACTTTTCTTCTTTGTACTCACGTGTATACACGACTTCTCTTCATAAAAACAATGTATATACTAATTCTGGATGTATACGTGGATTGCCTCCATACGCGGGTTGCCTTCATAAAACCTTCATATACATTGAGAAATATTTCCTATTTCATTTCTCTGGCACTTACTTGAATTCCTTTCTCTGTCACATCTGAACTGACCTGTAGAAACATCATTTTTACATCTTTAACAAATAGGTTGCTATTAAAAGGAAACTCATCAAGTAGGTTTTCATCAAGAACAACTTCATCAAGTTGGTTTCCATCAATGGCAACATATATCATCATATTTCCAACATCTTGAGTATTCATGATCAAATCTTACACAATGCTATGCTAGATTCAGGAGCATCCCACAATTTGATACCAAAAGCTATTATGGAAACTTTTAATCTAGATATCACTAGACCATACCAAGATATTTTCTCTTTTGATTCTAGCAATGTTAAATGTCTTGGCATAATAAAAGACTTGTGTGTCACTCTAGTACAATACACAGGTAAGAGTATTGTCATTGATATTGTAGTTGTTGATATCCCTCCAAAGTATGGAATTTTATTATCTCGCTCATGGAGAGAAAAACTACAGGGATCACTACAGTTAGACATGTCTTATGCCACAATCTCCGTATTTTCTCCGCCCAAAAAGCTTTACAGAGAAACTTTAATGAAGTACATGGTCAGTAGTGCAGAACAACCACAAAACTATCATATTTACTTTGCACATTCTGATATGGATTCTTTCATCTTATGTAATTCATATTCTGGCATAGATAAAAACACAGCATTGAAACAGAAACATAAAGAAGTTGAGAGTGACAATATATTTCATGAATCAATGTGGCACTTAGACTTTGATGGCTCAGTAAACAGACTAGGAGCAAGAGCAGGATTTTGGATTCACAACATGGGAAACAATCATTCAGAAGGTCATGTCATTAGGTTAAACTTTAAATGCACAAATAACATGGCAGAGTATGAAGCTTTAATCTTAGGACTGCAAATTGTTAGAAAACATGGAGCCAAGAGAGTTTCTATCTTAGGAGACCCAGAATAGGTCATAAAACAAATCAAAGGAGAGTACCTTGTGAATAATCTTAGAGTAAGCCAATACAGAGAAATTGTTTTAGATCTAATTAGAGATATGCTCGCAAGTGAATTTTCTGTTATTTCTAGGAAACAAAACATGCAGGCTCACAATTTGGCTACCTTTTCCAGTACATGAAAATTTACTTTTTAGCCAAACAATCAATACACAACAGAGGTAAGACATAGGCCTACTATACCAGACAACTTGAAATATTGGCAGATTTTTTGACAAGATTCTCAAATATACAATTTTATGAATGTTGAGGGAGAACTCCAAAATTGTAAAATAGATACTAGTTATACAGTATATGACACTATATATAGTGAGATAGATGTAAATAATTTATATTTGACTGAACCAACTAAATTTACTAATGTATAAATAGATAAATTAGAAACTGTAGAAATAGAAGAAATAGCAAATGATGATTTTGATATTTTAAACCTTAAAAATAACTTTTTACCTATGGGATTAGCCCCATTAGAAGATCTTTTTGACTCAAATGATATAGCTAGAAAACCAAAAATGGAGCCATTAAGATCAGACATAGAAGAATGTAATATAGGAGTAGAAAAAAAACCTAAGCTCACCAAATTATCCAAAGTATTACCTTGAGAAGAAAAGGTTAAATACATAAGTTTGTTTAAATAATTTCAAGATGTCTTTTCCTGGAGTTATGAAGAGCTCAATTCTTATGACACCAACATCATACAACATAAAATACCCGTCAAATAAAATCAAAAACCGTTTAAACAAAATCTTAGGAGAATCAATCCTGTTCTTATGCCTTTGATTGAAAAATAAGTAAAAAGGATGTATGAAGCACATATCATAGCACCTATTAGATATTTTTATTGTGTCTCAAACTTAGTTACCACTAGGAAGAAAACCCTGGAAATCAAACTTTGTGTTGATTTCCGGAACTTAAACAAATTGTCACTAAAGGATAGCTATCCTCTCCCCAAAATGGATCATATTTTACAGAGGGTGCTAGGATCAACTAGGATTTCATTGCTTGATGGATTCTCTGGATATAATCAAATCTTATTTCTACCATAAGACTAACCAAAGACATCATTTACCACTCCATGGGTTACTTTCATGTATTTGAAAATTCCTTTTGGATTGCTGAATGGAGGAGGCACATTCTAGAGGGCTATGGAAATAGATTTTTCCAAAGAAATACATGATTTTCTTGTCATTTATCTAGATGATATAACAATATTCTCAAAAATAGACAATGAACATCTAGATCATTTGAGTCAAGTGTTCACTAAATGCAAAAAATTTGGTATTTCCTTGAATCCCAAAAAGACACTCTTTGGACTTGAAGATGGTAAACTCTTAGGACACATAATTTAAAAAGAGAGAATTATAATAGATCCAACTAGAATAGAAGCCATTTTGAACATAAGTCATCCTAGAAATATCAAGGAATTACAGGCATTCTTAGGTAAAATTCGTTTCCTTAGAAGATTCATTTCTAATTTAGCAGAATTAATTAGAGAATTGAATAACATGTTAAAGAAAGATTCAGCACTTAAGTAGACAATAGAGGCCAAAAAATCCTTTGAATCAATTAAACAAGCCCTTACAAAAACACCAGTCCTAATAAGTCTTGATTTCAAAAAATATTTTATTATTTTTTCTTTTTCTTCAGAATATACCATTGCAACAGTATTGTACCAAAAGAATGATCAGGGTTATGAACAACCCATTGATTTTTTCGGCAAATCCTTAAGAGATGTAACACTAAAGTACAATATTAATGGAAAAAAAGGAACTTGCTTTAGTGAAGGCTATTAAAGATTTCAGAGTATATATTTTATACTCACACATTATTGCATATGTCCGAAATTCAGTAGTAAAGGACATTGTGACTCAGAATGGGCCTGATGGTAAGAGAGGCAAATGGATTGCCACTATTTTGGAATATGAAATTGAAATAAAGCCTACTAAACTCATTAAAGGCCAAGGTTTAGCCAAACTCATGGTTGAATCAAACTTTCAGGCCTTAGATATAAATTTTATTGCTCAGTTAGATGATCAGGAAGAGATGGCAACTCCACAAATCAGTGAACCTTTTTTAGATTCACCATGGTATGTAGATATCATATTTTTTTTAATAAACTTACAAGATCCTCCTAGTTTGTCTAGAACTAAAGGTATATTCTTAAAATTAAAAGCAATGAAATATTGTATTATAGATAATTCTTTGTTTTGGAAAGATCATGGTGGTATTTTGTTAAACTATTTACTGAAAAATAAAGCTGATAAATTTATGCAAGAGTTTCATGCAGGTGACTGTGGAGGACATCTTTACTGGAAGTCAACTATCGATAAAATTTTGAGGGTAGGGTTTTACTGGACCAATATTTTTGCATATGTTAGAAAGTATGTGACTTCATGTCACAAATTCCAGATCTTTGAAAGGAAGAAAAAACTATTACCTTTACCCCTCAAACCCATCTCCACCGAAATATCATTTTAGCAATGGGGTTTAGACTTCATTCGTGAAATTCACCCACCATCCTCAGGCCAGCATAAATGGATTTTGATAGCCACTTATTTTTTCACCAAGTAGATAGAAGCCATCCCTTCTAGACAAGCCACTAATTCAATCATTAGCTCATTCCTTGAAAATAATATACTTTCTAGATTTGGATGCCCAGAAAATTTCATTATTGATAATGAAACTGCTTTCAAATCTAAGAAAATGATTGAATTCTATAACAAATACCACATCAACCTTGGCCATTCCACTGCCTATTACCCTCAAGGTAATGGACTTGCAGAATCCTCCAACAAAAGATTGGTTAATATCATCAAAAAGCTATTAGAACACAACAAGAAAACTTGGAACAAAAGGTTGGTTAATGCCTTATGGGAAAATAGACTAACAATAAAGAAATCAATTGGTACATCTCACTATCAACTATTATATGGGATGGATGAATTTTTTCCATCCTCTTTAGGAGTGCTAGTGATGAATATGATCTAAGAACCACAAGTAGAACCAAATGATATCCAGAGAAGGATAAATCAGACAATACATTTGCAACAAACTAGGGAAGAAGACTATGTCAAATCACAAGTTATCCAAGATAAAATCAAAAATATATTTGACAAGAAAAAAAAGAAAATTTTTTTTTACATAGGTGATAAAGTGCTTAAATGGGATTCTAGAAGAGAAGATAAAGGTAAACCTGGTAAATTTGATTTTCTATGGAAAGGTCCCTATATCGTTTATGGTTACAGAGGTAACAATGCATACTTTTTGAAGGAAATAGATGGATCATATCTAGCAGGAGGACCAGTTAATGGTATGATTTTGAATCATTACATTCCTCGGATTAACATTAGTTTACTTTATTTACTTTGCTAATTGTAAATACCATTGCAAAGCATAGATTGGATTGGATTTTTTCTTGCAAAGTTGAAGCCCAAAGAGAAGGCCATAACCTTTGAAAGAGATAACATCATAAGTATGAATAAATCAGAGCTCAGAAAAAAGTTTCAAGATGGGCACAGTTAAAGTTCCAAGGCCACTGATCTTAAACTTATTGGCATTTCACTAGGAAATTCCATCCCCAAGTGGAGCCACTATTAGGGTCCTATAATAATGGGATTCACAATTTTGAATTGACTATGATTTAGTCTTGTAATATTGTACATACTTTGCTTTCTACAAATTGTTTTCCCATATTAAAAAATGTAAAGAGGGTAAGTTCTAAAAGAAAAATCAAAGGACTAAAAGAAAAAGATAAAAAATGAAGATAAAATATGAGCCCCACCAAAAAGAGATAAAAATAGATCCTGAAAGTGATGCAAATTCAGATGCCACTACTTTTTACTTTACTTTGCAAAATAATATTGTGTGCAGCGTGTCAAAAATGCCACAATCCATGAGGGTCAAACAACTTAATCTTGTCTCATTCATGCTTTAAATTTCATGTTGATAGTTAGAGAATAAAAATTTGGTCAAAATCGGTTTTCCGTTAATCTTGTGCAGATCAAGAGTTATGGGGATATTAACAACAGCTCAATTATCTAATCTGAGCTATCAAGTTATAACATTTATAACCAGATATTTTTCTGTCAAATAAAATTAGCAATGCTAAGCTCAATGCAATTTAAATAACAAATAGGTAAACTCGACTGATAGAGTCAATGTTGACTACTAAGAATAGTAGTGGTTTTGGGGCATTTGCATGAAAACGTGTTGACATTGGCTATGTTATCATCTATAATTGTCTAATTCTTTGCTAAACATGATCGTGCATAGATCTATGTACGAGGAGGACGTGTCTATGTAAAATCTGGTTAGATCTGCTTATGAATACGTTGGATCTGATTATATCTATTGCATCTGGAAAAAATGATGGACATAATCATATGGAAAAATTGATATTTTTTCGAAGGTGATTGGAGCATTGGCCTATGGGCAGGAGCTCTTACTCTTCCACCTCGGATCCGTCAACCATATTAGAGCATAGGGGCACTACAACTTGATCCTTCATACCATCATCTCTATTAGTTTTTTTTGCAGGTTGCTCAAGGTCAAGTTCCCGAGGATTTTTCTAGTGGAAATGGTGGGATTCGCTTCATTGGTGCTACAGGGGGCATGGGTTTTCTACATGGGATTCATGCTCTGGATTGCAGCCCTAATCCCCGAGGGTTTACAGATGGAGGGCAACGAGGGCCGAGATGTGATTGAACACACAAGCCAAGAAGCAACGAAGGAGTGCACGATGGGCGATGAAAGATTTTGTTGTGCGCAAGCCGAGACTTTATAGACTGTGAGATGTGGACAAGATGTGTATTTTACTCTAGAAATTTCTCTACAAGTGAGCGATGAGATTATTAAAAGGGAATCTCTTGTGAATTTTAATGCAATCTAGGCACAATATTTCTGGAATTGATCCACAGACAAAAGTTGTGCAAATCATGGTGACCAGGAAGCCAGAATGACATGTGGGACGCAATGTCTGAGGGCAAGCCAGATTTTGTGACTCGTCTAATAGTGTTTTTCGAGCCCGATAACCCCTAGGAGGTATAGCCGCCAGAAAAGCGGACCAGTGGGTGAGATCATTGTGATTATTGGGTTTCTGGCATCATGGATCTATATCAGAGCCCAGGTCTTATCATAGTGAGAAGATTCAATGAAGTTGGAAGTTCTCCCAAGACTTTCATTGAGAAAGAAAATACCACTGCACTCTCATGAAGGTGATGAGATCAAGGGTGTAGCACTCAGGAGGTTTCTGGTAAGTAGCGGAAGTGATGCTAAAGAATGGTTGTGAAGTTACACGACATTGTATGCTATGGATAAAGGACAACCGGTCGTGAAGAGGAAAATGTTGCTGCGGGAAGAGGTTAGAGTTGCGGCAAAGGACATCGATGTGGCAAGGGTCATGGTTTTGGTGATCATGGTGGTGGTTAATTTGATGGAGGTGACTACAGTTATGGCTACGATGGATAGGACCACCCTCTCCATCAATAGTTTGACGAAACCAATACTTTCACATATACAGATATATCTGACGTGTGACTCATTGAGGAAGCAGTCGTGACGCTCATCCAAGGATGAGATTGGTTGAGTCGATCAGGGTTCTCTTGCTGCCAGAAGGTAGATATCAAATTGTGAAGTGGTGAAGCCTATGCTATTCCTGAAAAATTTTATCCATTTGATCGTTACACCTAGAATTGGCCGAGAGTTAAGATGGAGGACTGGAACGTTCAGATATGTGCCACAAAAATTGATGTAAGTGCAGATTCATGTACAACTACGATGTCCTCTTTGGAAAGTGTATCATGAATGTAGAGAATGGTCATATAAAGAATAGAAAAAAAGAAACAAAAAAGAAAATTATTATAATGGAGTTAATTATTACATTTAAATGGGCATACTGTTGTAAGATCTGGTATGGCATGCGTACCCCTGGGTAATCACTGGTAAAGTCTGAGTTAGATCTAAGTGATATGGGGGATGTCAAGTTAACAATTACCCTGGGTAAAAATTTGAGGGGAGGAGAGCTAAAGTGAGCGGGGTTGTCTCACATAGCAATTTTGGTTGGATTTAGTCAAGAAACCCCAAGTCAAGTTTAAGGGGGGAATTGTTAGGTAAAATTGACTCGGGATAGAGTCAATATTGACTAGGGTAAATAGTAGAGGTTTTAGGGCACATGGTATTGTGCACCCATGGTTTTTCAGCCCATGGTATTGCATGTAATGGAGCCTATAAAAGGCTGGGAATACATCATTGTAAGGTAGGCCTGCAGGTGAGTGGTGAATGCTCACTTGGCCAGATTGGCCAGGGTTTTGGCCAATGCTTAATCAAATTTCATTGGCTGGGTTTTTCCCCAGATTTGGGTTTTCCCGGATAAACATCTGTGTTTTTTTTAATGATTTGTTTCTCGCTGTTTATGTTTGTTCATCTGAGTAAATTTGTTTATTATTTCTGCGGTAATTTCTAACAATAAATGAAGAAAAAATGTTAGGGTAAATGATGGGTAGGTAGAAGAGTGTTACAAAGTAATTGAGAGCAACAATTGGTCATTCCATATCACTAATATCCCTCAAAACCCCCTTCCCTTTTTTAAAAACCCTAATTCCATTCTTAAAAAGGCATTTTCCCTAGTAAAATATTCATTTCCCCTCATTTTAACCCTTTTCCCTTCCTAAATACCCTTTTGCCTCGTTTAAATGAATATTTATTCTTTGAAAAAAGTAATTCCCCTTACTAATTTCCCTTTTTCCATTTTAACACCCCAAAACCCACTTACCTAAATTTTTTTGTTTAAATATATCGGGTCCCATAGTAAAATCCCTCCCCGATACTATTTTTACTGATTCTTTGTGTATTATGTTAAATCCCGCAAACATAACTCATTCCTTAATATATAATTAAACCCATTCATATATTTTATTAACCCCACTTCATATTAGCCCCATTTAATATATATTCGACCCCTCCACTATATAACATACATTATGTATTAACTCCTGCACATATATATCCCTAATCCTATATTATATTAACCCCTGTACATTACTTTAACCTATGGTTTATATATCATCCCTGTCCCACTTACTATAAATATGCCCATTGTATATTCCTTACCCTTTGTATATACATAAAACACCATTGTGTGACTTAAGACCTGGGCCCAAGCTCCTATAAAATCCCCAACGAATCCGTCCTATTCGCCCAGTCGTTAGATCTACATTGATCAAATCTTATGGCCAATAGCTCCTTTTGCACCCCCGACTGCCCAATCATTAACACTGCCGACGTGTTACGAAATGAGTAGTTTCGCAACCTGTCCTCCTTGCTACATGGCAGCCCCACATTCCATCGCACTCCTCAGTAGAATACCGCCTACCAGCTTCTTGCAATGCAAAAAATGCCAAGTGGTTTTCCGCTCGTTGCAATGATACCACTGTCATTTGAATTTAACCCCGCGCCTAAAGTTTAATCATTTTTTGTTAAAACATAACGACTACCCTTTCAAGCCTTTTTCACCATTTTTTTTTTGAATTCTACAGAGAAAGAGCCTTGCCGACTTGTTTTCCAGCAAAATAAATTGTCACCAACCTAATGTTAAGCCAAATTCGACCGGAATTCAAAATTTTCTTTACTACAGCCGGTGCAGGACCTATTTAAATCTTTATAAAGACCATTGAAGCCTATTTCACTGCCAAATGCCCCTGTTACTTCTAGAACTCATTCTGCAAACTGAAAGCTTCATTTTCCAAGTATTCCTAAGTGTTGAGACTAGTACTTAAGCAAGCAAGTAATCCAGGTAATCAATTAAACCAGTTTGAAAGATTTGCAGACCAAAGGAAAACCATTGTTACCTCAAAAACCCTTTCTGCAGACTGTAATAATATTTTCACAGTATTCCTAAGGGCCTGAGCATATTTCTAAAGCTAGAGAGTAATAAATTGAATAAAATAAAACAAATCTATGGCTTCCCGTGGCATTGTAATAGTCAATCCCTTGCAACCTCTTATTATAGATGTTGAACATGCCCCCCTTGCAGAAAAAGACTTCAAAATGAGTGACCCTGTCAATGATTTCAAGCTCCTTGAGCTCCACTGTTGGAGCCATGACAAATTCATGGACCAGGCTAATGATATCTACCTTTGGGAATCAAATTTACCCAAGTATATTCTCCCACAGACTTTCCAATTCCCATAAATCATCAGGCTTTGTCAAGTTAACTATCTTCCAAATGAAAGATCCCTAATAAGCCACAGCAAGGAAATTTTGTTTACCATTACTACTGAATCCATAAACCAAATGCTTGAAATTCAACCCAAGCCTGATGAAACCCCTTTGTCAATTGAAATCATTACTGAGTTGTACATGAAACTTGACATTCCAAAGAGGTTTCAGATCTCCCAAACCTTTCTGCCTTCATCAGTTGAAACCCCAAAGAGTGAGCCTCCCTATTTAGCCTCAATTTTCTTAGAAATAACAAGACATATTATCACAATGGTGTCTTGCATTCTAGGCTATTTCACAAATTAGTATGTAGATGCTTCAAACCTAGTTTTCCTTTCCATTTTCTGCGCAAGATAGCATCCAACCTTCACATTTAACTTTTCTAAGTATATTTCAAATGCCATTCATGAGAAACTTGTTAAATTTACTAAAGAAGGTGTCTTCAAATATTCATCAGTGTTGTTTCACATGTTCTTATATTTCCAATCTGAAAGGTTTGTAGTTAGCCTTCAAAAACTGGACAGTGAGATTAATCCACAATCAATTGTCTTCTGGACTTCCTTAATCAAGAAATAATCCATAGATTTAACATACAACAACTTCATTGATGCATTTATTTATCGAATTGTCAACATGCTGCTATGAAGGGTAAAAACCATGAATCAATGATGAGATAAAAAAGGTCTTACAGTTATCAAAACACAGTAGGACAGGAGACTGGTTTTTATACCAGAACCACACTGATATTAGGGTATATGGATGTCAATTCACTCCATATAAGTTTCCCAAATACCTCCCAATGAGGTTATTTTCACTTGAATATATCATGCAGATACTAAACTCTGATAAAGTAAATTTTCTATTAGCTAAGAAGAAAACACAGTTTAAGATCAAAAACCAGATTGGTCCTTTTATTTGCAATAGTAGAGGTGCTTCTCAACAAACAGAAAAGTGTTTTCGGGAATTCAAGCTCAGTGAGACTTTCAAATGGAATTATGATCCTTTATGAGTTATCAACAAGTTAAGAATCAAATTTAAACTAACTCCTTTTGTCCATGAGTCGAAAACAGAGATAAAAAAGTACTCCAGCAAGTCAGAGTGGTTGGAGAATACTTTGAAGAAGGCAGAGAAGCAAGGTGATACTAGTTCCATCCTGCAGACTCCAACCCCACAAGATAGAAACTCCAAAATGCCAAGAGAAGAAGGATCATATTCAACTCAAACCACTACATAAACTAAATTCAAACTAATTTACAGGAAAAATCGCAAGCTAAATCCTGTAAATGAACAAGTAGAAACAATTGAAATTATTGATGCAGGTACAATGGTTAAAGAAAATGCACCTCCATCTATTTGAGAGGAAAATCACCAGCCTTCAACATCTAATACTCAAATCATTCAAAAGAAACATAGCGTTGAAGTGTCTTCTTCAAGTAAACTAGTAGATAAAGATCAGGATATCATGAAGAAGCACAAGGAAATCAAACTCACAAAGCAGATACTTATTCCCAATACTGGAAACAGACACCAAGTGACCAAAGCAGGTTATTTTCTACATTTGATTATAAAACCAGGAAGATGCAGATGACCTTCTTGTAGCCAACAGTGAACAATCCAAAGTCATCAGCTGACTATAGGAAAACAACATATGAACTTCAAGCCAAATATCTTCATCCTATAGACCAAATAGAATTCCATAAGAAATTTGGAGAAATTATATACTCCACAATGACCAACAAAGTCATGAGTGTACAAAAGTTACAAAATACTCTAGAGAACATCAGACGACAGTTGAAACTAGAAAAGGCTTCCTCACAATCCAAGGACAATAGAATCAAATCACTAGAAGAATTGGTCATAGAGGTAGGATATGATCCTAAGAACATTAAAGTTGCAGAAGAACTCATCAATAAAAAGAATGCAGACGTTGTTGCATTAAAGAAACAGCTCAAATTTCCTCCTACTTAACATCCACAAGCCAAAGAAGTTTTAGACAATGAAGACCAAAAACATGAAATGATGAATCTCATCATTCAGTTGACAACTCAACTGAAAGAGATGGAGAATGATATGGATAAGTTAGTGCGGGAGAAAAAGGCCAACATGGAAGAAATCCATGTCGCTATTATTCCTACAATTACTACAAGAGTTCCTTCTACTTTAGCAGCTTCAGTGGCCACATCAGTTCCAATAGCTACAGTAAATTCAACATCACCAATAGAATCATCTACAACAGCAGCTCATCCTAGTCATGAAGTAGGTAAACTAATCAAATCTATCTAAGATATGTCCCTACTGATGAATGAAATAAATAATTTTAAAGAATAGATAAAAATTCTAGAGGATGAGAAGGAACTAGTTCAAATAATGCATAATAATGAAACACAGAAGTCAAACAAATTGACTGAGAAAGTATTGAAGTTAGAGAAATAATTAACATTGAAAGAACCACTTGCCCAGCCAAAGTAGTAGCTGTGGGCCAATATCATTGACTCTGTCAATAATATTTGGCCATCTATCCAGGTTATTTATGAACAGAAAGATTTGATCAAAGCAACAACTGAAGCCATTCAGAAATTCAAGGAAGAACTTGGTAAAAAGCCAGAAGAGGCCACTGAGATCATTAAGTTTCTCAATTCTAAGAACAAACAGGAATTAGAGGAAATTGGCATTAGTGACCAGACTGAAACAATCCTTGAAGTTAGAAAGGTTATTTCTAAGAGGAACTTGATGGTACAAGTTGAAGACACGTGTCAGAACATGGAGCTTGCAATAACTAGATTCATGGTGAAATTTGATATTTTGAGGGAAAAAGGCCTACCCAATCCTTTGGTTATCAATGACATATTGATGAAACATGAGGATTATGATAATAAATCATATAAGTGGCAAAGGAATAGGCCAACAATTCCTCCATGAAAGGAATGCCTACAGGAAAAGTGCTTTATCAGAGTTTTGAGAACCTCTTTTACCTACAACATGAGGTAAATCATTTATTCATTAATAAGCCTAATTTTGTAAAGTACATAGAAGTTGATGAAATTTTCAGAAGAATGGTAAAAATCAAATTACCATATGTAGAAGCTTGGGAGAAGTTGTGTGATTTACTTTGAAAGTGAAAATTAAAACATATCAGTCAAGGTAAAAGATGAAAAAAAGTAGTCAAATGGTTAAATGTAAAGTAGTAACATGTTAAAGAGTATCAGAACAGGCATATAACAATGAAAGACAGAGTTTAAAGTGAAAAAATAGAGTTAAAGAGAAAAGACAGCGTAGAAGACACTCAAGAGTAAAGATGAAGCCAACATAGAGTAACAACAAAAGAGAGAAAGAAGAAAAATATCAACAAGTAAACAAGAAATCCAAATAAAAGAGGGACAACAAGCATTTAGTCTCCAAGGTGTCTCTATCTTCTTGCCTGAAGATATATATTTTTTCTTGAATAATTCCAAAATACGTTTTAGGATATTTTTTAATAGTTTTTCTATAAATACTTCATAATTTGAAGTATTGAGTGTGGATTGCTAAAAATTTCTCTAGCTATACTAATCTGAAACCTAAGGGTTTATTGTACCATTTTAAAGTCAGCAGATTGGATTGAATAATAAAGGCATTAAATTACAAGATTCATGTGTTGAGCCACTTCAGTGAAGTATATTTCTATTGTTCAATTGTTATTTTCTCAATTTTTTCACATACTTGCATGTTTTTTGAATCTAAATGATATAAAAGGAATTATATTTCAGAACTTGTTTTAATACACTCTGTATTGAAATGTTATTCATTTTCATGTTTTCTTCTGATATCAGGATTAGGGAATTCTTCACTACTCCCTTGTTTTGATTCACCTCTATCATTTCTTTCATTATCCGATTTGAGGAACCCTCAATTGCTCCTTGATCCCGATTTAAACCATCCAGCCTCGAAGATCTAAATTTACTCAGCTACCTTGCCCTGTGAACACTTCCTTGAGAACTTTATTCTGCCCTATTTCTTGATACATTGACTCCATTAGCCCAATGGAAAACAGACCTGCATGTATCCATCTGAATCAATGATTCCACCACGAAACCAAACCAAAATCAAAACCCAATCAATTTTATATAACTACCATAAAATTAACTAAAACCAACAAAGTTAAATCATAAAGAGAGAGCCCTCTCTAGCATTAGGAAGGCTAGATCCTAAGCTTAAAAGTAGTTTTGTGGTTACCTCTAATATTTTATAAAATAAAAAGCATAACAACCCTAGGAATTATTGGAGTGATAACAGACTCTAGTCCCCCAATCTTCAACTTGGCCAAAGAAAAATTCAAAAAAGGGATATAGAGTGTCGTTGAATTATCCAAAGGAATATTTTCAAGATGTCTCAAAATACCTTCAAGAAGGATGCTCAAACTCTGCATCAAATTCCCGACTAAGTTATGGAACTGATTACTTTGGGAGTGCTCCAAAAGGTCTCTAAGGTGTATCCCCAAAGTAGCTCTAGAACTAAAATTGAACTTGGATTTTTATTCTTCTTTAATATGCTCCAAAGGTATCATTAATTTTGTCACTAGGTTTCTCCAAATAATGGCCACAATCTTCTGTCAAACTATACCAAAAATGTCAATCAATTGTCACTCTTCCATGATGAAGATGCCACAATTCTGAATTTATCCTTTGTTATATATTCATAGGTTCATGTAGTGGTCAAAAAACAAATTATAGGTACAAAGTGCTAGGTACAAGTCTGAAAATATAGGTCGAAATAATTTTTCACAGGGTTGCACTAAAACATAGTCTGAAATCCTTCTCCGGCATAGTTCATGGTTCTGTGTAAACACACTACTGATCTAAAATTATGTCCACAATAACATACATAGGTTCTACCTTTTGATCAAGTTTGACGTGCCTTTCTGACAAAGATAATTTTTTTTGCTACAAAACTGAGATGGTTGTATTAGGTCTGACGTATTTATATAGTACAACACGTGCGACAATGTTAGTGCACATATCTACCATATGCCTGGGAATATTAATATACCACAGGTCCGAGAATAGTCTCCACAGGTCTTGATTTGGATTCCTCGGCAATATGAAAATATGACTTCTATAGTTTGAGTAGATACCCTCCACAGTGCACAAAAAAATCCATAGCCATATTATAGTCAAGATTATCCAAAATTTATAGCTTCCTTCTCCAACTTCATGAGATGTGAACTTCTTCACTTTAGAATGTGTGATCTTCATCGAATTGATGTTAGATTGGATGATATTATTTGCAAAGATATAGTATTTTTGCCATGTTGTGAAGGGATGTGACTTATGAAGAGGAAAGTTGAGCCTGCTCAAGTTGACATGCAGATATATTTTATTTTTCATATTTTCTCTTAAAAAATTAAAATATCATTACAATGCAATCTTTTAATGGTTTTTAATGAATTCCATTCATCCAATTTGGATCACAATGAAATCGTATGACATAATGGATTCCTAAGTTTGCATGCAATTGTGGGATTAAATTCGACTTGGTATGAGATGTGACTTTTCAAGATAGGTTAGCAAGCAAGCTTTCAATAGACAAAGGATCCATAAGGTTATATATTCTTCAAGTGTGTCAATTAAAATATAATTATAAAATGTTTAAACAAAGGTTCGTCCAGTCATGGCTTTCCCCCACACTGGTTGTAGTAATAATAATTATTACAAACAAAAGGGGTAGAACAGGGGATGTTAGAGTCTCTTTCTTTTGTGTTATTCTCTCAAATGGCTAAGATAGATCATAATATTCAAAAGCACGTACAAGTCATATTCCGAATGACATATTTATGATTGATGTGAAATTCACAAATTTGTATAAGATTCAATTCATCTCAAATGCACCTTTTGGTTTTATATGAGTTGATGAAGTATAATTTCAGATATTGAAATGATATATCTATATATTCCATTGAATTCATAGATGTTCAATACAATTCTTTCTTAGTCCTAGTCCTTGAATTCTTAACCGCTAAAAACTAATTCCTATTCTTAGTTCTTCTACCACTCTTTAAGACTATTTTGTCTAAAAAGTCTAGAGATTGGCCTATTGGATCGAAATAAAGGAATTTGAAAGTTCAAAGACATTTTGCTGATTTATTTAGCTTCCAAACATATATTTTGAAAATTAATTAGTTAACTAGAAATTATCTCTAGAAAAAAACATCCACCCTTATTTAGTAGATCTTGCTGGGAGTAAAAGGGTGGGTGGATATCGAAGTGACACCATAAGTTTATAGTCATTTCAAACATAAAATTTATTTTTATTGGCGCTGTAACCTTGCTTTCAATTTTTTTTACAACACAATGTAATTTGGCATACTGCAATTTTTTAGCATTATAATTAGACAAATATATAGTGGATTTCGCGCTTGCATATAACTTTCTTTCAATTATAGACGGCTATAAACGTGTCATCAGAAATATAAAATATAAACATTGTCATCAGAAATTAAGACCAGTTTGATAATTTCTTCCAGATGACTTTCGATTTTCCACTCAAATACGTATTTAAATTTTTGTTATCTTCTAACATATTCAAAACATGGATATAAGAAACTTTGCTACTACTTTACTGGTTTACAATTTCCTATCAACCCAAACCCATTCTACTCAGTGCTAAGAAAACAATCTGTTTAAACCTCATAATCATAACACAGATTCTTGAATGCTCAATGCAAAATAATACCCTCTAACTGTTAATAAAAAGGTTCCAGAGATTTATCAACAAAGCTTTAGAATAATCTAAACTATGAATCTTATTGGTTTACAATTTCCTGTCAACCCAAACCCATTCTAATCAGTGCTATGAAAACAATATTTTTAAGCCTCATAATCATAAGACACATTCTTGAATGCTCAATCCAAAATAATGCCCTCTAACGGTTAATGACAAGGTTCCAAAGATTTATCAACAAGGCTTTAGAATAATTTAAACTACAAATCTCGTTGACTTAAAACTTCGTTTAATCATTGAGAAACTGGAAGCACATAAACTTCAAGGAATCGCCGTGGAAGTTGTAGAGTACATATATGGTCTAACCTATGTATGTTCATATCAACAAATGTCGACGACATGGGTTACTGGTGGGAAAAATAGAGGGGGAAACCAACTTCTCAGATGTTTTGGAACACTAACCTTACTCGTAATTCTAAGCTAAGAATTTAAACCTTACAAAATCTCAAAATTGGGCATCTCCAGAATATGATGATAAATAGAAGTCAAGAAATTGACCTCTCATTGACTCTCCCTTAAATTTCAGATTTTGAGATATTCCCAAAATATGTAATCAATAGCACTCAAATTTAAAATATATATACGCACATATCATGCTATGTTTATTATAAATTATTGCAACATAGAAATTTAATAATTTACAAGGTCGATATTCAGGGTGATAAAACTAACTAAAAACATTCATATATTCCACACAAAGGTGTATGTGTCAATACACACACTGATTACATTCATATTACTCTAATATATAGAGTTTCTCATATTTAACTTATTTCTAAATTAGAAGGAGAGGTTGAGATAATTTCTCAACCATCACAAACTAACATCTCAAATACAGGATGTAAGCATTAATTCCAACATCCTCTCTTAATGCTTACATTATATAAATTTATTGAAAAAACAATCATTATTTAGCTTATCAGTATAGGCTCCATCAAGTTATCTCATAACCCTCATAACGATGTAGTCAGCGAGTTGGATTCCAGAGTTCAGCTCATGAACTCCTGAATCAAGGACCTCCCGAAGTCAATTACTGACAACATCCCAAATAGTCGCATAACCTCATTAGAAGACCACTCCCAAGTCTTCAAGGAATTAGGGATCCTTCCCTAGATCTGCAACTGCCACATTATTTAGACAACCATCCATATTGAGCCTTACTTCCACTCAATCTGTTAAATAGTGGCTTCAAACAGATCGTTGAACTACTAGTCTCCCTCCCATCTACCGAGATACATGGGTGCCAACCATTGTATAGAAAATTTGTCTAAATATGAAATGTATCTAGATTCAACTATTACATCATAACCTTTTTATCTAAGTTTGAAAATTCATCCTCACTTAATTTACAAACAATTTATAATACCACTAAACCACAAATATTTCAACACGCATTCAACCATAGAACTCAGCCACCCCCAAAGAACTTTAATATTGTTGCAACTATTTGTGCTACTTATACCATCAGTGTCACGGATCTTCAGGTACAATCTGAGATCTTCCTTATTCGACTCCACTCCAAACAAAAACATGAATATGATCAGGTTCTGTTGGCACAGATCCAATTAGAGTAGGTTCTCCACTCATGTACATACCCAAGTGTCAGTGCTTTAACAAATTCTTGCAATCGCGGTGCCTTCCTCACCCTCGAAAACATCACATCTTGGTCACACAGCAGCTGCGCACGCAAACAAATCAACTGCTCCTTGAATTTTCTAATTTCCTCTGCCTGTCGCCATCATTGGTCTGATCCCTCATGTAACCACGAATTCTGTAGGTGAGCTTCTTGCAAGAAGAGGATCTACCTCTGTAATGGTATATGCATCGGTTCGAATTGCGATTGCAAGACAAACCGTCGACGTCACTATCGCAGGAATCTCTGCATCGTGGCTTTCGCAAAAAATCAGTTGTTGTATACATTCATTCAGCTGAATCACATAGTCTTGTAGCTCTTCTTGCCTTCTATATCATACAACAGTTAAAAATTAATGAGAAACTAGAACCACTTATAACCAGTCACAGTGGCAAGAACTTAGATTAAATGTTCGTTTTTTTTCAGGTTTGCAAACTAGATCCCACTAACAGCTAGAACTTAGCTAAAAGATTGCTGAACAGAGCCCCGCCAGTGATGCAGTAACAGCAATTTATCCAAAACATAGGAAGGAAAGATGAAAATTGGCCTTTTGTCTTCACGCTGTGAAGAGTTTCACTGAGATGGCTCTATGTTTAACGTCAAGTAAGCAATAAACACAATTAAAATATATACTTGCATAAAAATTATTTTACTATCTTTAATATATATAGTTTTCTAGATCTAACTTATTCCTAAGTTAGAAAGAGAGGTTGAGAAAATTTCTCAACCGTCACAAACTAACATCTCAAATATAAGATATAAGCACTCAACCATCACAAACTAACATCTCAAATATAAAATGTAAGCATTAATTCCAACACACTGCAGTGTAGAATAATATTTCTCTACATGCACATACAATATATTTTCTAACTATTGTGTAACACTCCTTTTTATAAACGCTACACTCCACACTCACGACAGGGGCTGACTTCGATGGTGTTCCACCAACTACAGCTACTGTGGTTCCAATACTGTTTACACATATGTCCTATATACAAAAAATTAGATTTCTGAAAAGCTGCCATGCCCATAAAATATGTTTGAGAAAACCGACTTACTCATGGAAGATACCTCTCCATGCACTGATTCGAGTGGGCTTCACTGTCACTGAGGTTATCAGATAACAATATGCGAGTAGGAGAATTGGAGACTTGGTAACCAAGGGTAAGCTCTAGCTTTACATCATGACATGGAGCTTCAGCTTCAGGATGATTAGTTTCAAGGTTGCAGATCAGATCGTGGCAGTACTCCAACTCTGCTTGATCTGCGGTAACTAATTCATTCCGTTCCTGTTCTGTTCTTGATTCACCGTTGTGTGCTGCTCTCTGTAAGATATTTGTTACGCCACAGCAACCATCAAATTTTCTACTTGAAATAATATGATTGTTAAGTAGTGCACTCTTGCGTTGTTTTCGTCAGGGTTTTGCACGCGACATATTCTTGAATCTGTCTTTCGCTTTTACTCTATGCAGCTCGCCGACCATGGCCTCCATAGGGACAACATGGACAGCCAATTTCCCGGGAGGATGCTTTCAACCCCAGCCTGACACACTTCCCAGTTCCCCGACCACACAAGTCCCACTAAACCAAATTTCCGATCCAGCATCCTGCCGCATCATTCATGCATCATATAAAATAGACCTGAACATAGCTGCACCAATTACCAAACAGAATAAGTTTATTGCTATCCTGAAATCATCGAAAACCAGAAACGGCACTTTGTAGTTTTATAAGAAACGTTTTTCGGACTCCCTTGTATGGGAAATAAAAATAATTATTCAGAGCAGTATTCATTATTTGGTTTTTGTTACCTAATAACCTTATGCCATAGTGCCTTAGTTCGAGTTGGAAATAGTAAAGTGATGAAAATTGTTAGTGCCTTAGTTCGAGTTGGAAATAGTAAAGTGATGAAAATTTTCAATTTGGGAAAAAATTTGATAGAAGGCTCGGACGCATATAGATAATGATGTTTCTGTTTAATTTTTTACTGATTCATTTTAAATGTTGAATAATTTTAGATAATTTTACGTAATATAACAACTTTATACATGTAATTAATCATAAATAATCAATTTTCTTTTATTTTCTGATTTTTTTAAATTGAACTTTAAGATTGTGTTTTAGTTATAAAATTATTTGTGTAAAATTTCTCCTTGACAACTAAATTCATATTTAGAGAATTAGGGTTTTTACTAGAATAATTTAGTGGTTGGCATAATGGTATGTTATGCTCTCTACTAGGTTTCAAATCTTATAGGGATCTTTAACCCCTTGTGATAAAGCTCAAAGAGTAAGCTCATGACCTTAACATATGTTACTACTACATATTCAACATCTGTTGTTCATAATGAAACTACTGGCTACTTCTTAGAAGCCCATGAAATGGCTCTCGATCCGAAATGAAAGACATACTTTGATGTGCTCTTTTTTTCATCTTCACTTCTAGCCCAATCATTGTCAGTGTAACCAACCAACTTAAAATTATCAGATGTGGAGTATAGAACACCATACTCCTTTGTTCCATTCACATACCTCAATATTCTCTTGCATGCTTGTGAATGTGTCTCCTTGGGTGTCTCCATCAATCTGGATATCAAACTTACTGCATACATTATATCAGGCCTAATTGCAGTCAAATACATTAGACTGCCAACCATGCTATTCCACAATGTCGGATTGACATTCTTGTTGCAATCTTCCTTACTCAACTTCAACCCCATGACAATTGGAGTTGTTGTTGCTTTGTTGTTTTGCATATTGAACCTCTTTAAAACTTCTGCAACATACTTTTCTTGGGAGATAAAAATCCCTTTTTCATTTTGTTTTACTTCTATGTCCAAAAAATATCTCAATAAACCCATGTCAGTCATTTCAAATTCACTATTCGTGACTACTTCAAAATCAGCAATGAGAGAAACATCATTTCCTGTGAAAATCAAATCATCTACATATAAAACAACAATAAGAATTTAACTGTCATTTTCTTTGATGTAGAGTGTCGGTTAACCATCACACTTGTCAAACCCATTGTCCACTAGGTAAGCATCAATCCTATTGTATCATGCTCTTGGTGCTTGCTTCAGCCCATAAAAAGCTTTCTTCAACTTACACACTTTGTGTTCTTGCCCTTCTATCTCAGAGCCAGGAGTTTGTTCCACATACACCTTCTCCTTCAACACTCCATTCAAGAATGCTGACTTCACATCCATTTGATAAAATTTCCACTTTTGTTATGCTGCTATAGACAACACTATCTACACTATCTCCATCCTTGCAAGTAGTGCAAAGGTTTCATCATAATCTCTTCCTTGTTGCTACTTGTAGCCTTTGGCAACAAGTCTTTCTTTGTGCCTTTCTATCTTGCCTTCAATGTTGCTCTTGGTCTTATAGACCCATTTCATTCCAATAACTTCTTTTCCTTGTGGGAGGTCCACTAACTAGCATGTGCCATTCTTTTCTATCGCTCCTATTTCTTCATTCATTGCTTTAATCCACTTCTCTTCTTTCACTGCATCTTCAAAATGGATTGGATCATTAACATGAAAAAATAAACAAAATAAAAAATCCACACCAGTATTACTATTTACTTGTTCTTACTCATAAATTTCATTTAAATTTATGAATTTTGGTCTTCTTGTATTTGCTGAAGATGTTCTTAGAGTTGCACTTGAAGTCGAGGGAGTTGTTGATCCCCGTGGTGTGCTTGGAGAAGCACTTCCTTGGTTTTGCACTGTTGTTCTATTGCTTGGTTGCAATGTGCTATGTTGAGCTTGTGTAGTTGGAGGAGGAGCCACCATTGAGGAGTTATTTTCTGTAATCAATTCCTCTTTGTCTTCATCTGAAATACATGTATTCACATTCATTGTCTTCTCTAAACTTCTATCCCAAGATTATTCTTCAATGAGCTAAAAATCTATGCTGATTATTACTCTCTTGCTTCATGAATTATAGAGCTTGTAGGCCTTGGATTCATCACTGTATCCAACAAATATACACTTCTCCCCCTTGCTATCCAACTTCTCCCTTAACTGATCCGGGACATTTGCATATGCCACACATCCAAATACTCTCATGTGAGTGACAACTTGCTTTGTTCCACTCCAAGATTCTTCTGGAACTCTGTTCATAACAGCTTTGGTTGGAAATCTATTTAAAATATAAGCTGCATAATTGACAGCTTCTACCCAATACTCATTTGGAAAATGATTTTCCTTCAACATACTCCTTACCATGTCCACGATGGTCCTATTCTTTATTTCTGCTACACCATTTTGCTAAGGTGTATACCTTGTGGTAAACTTCTTGTGTATTCCATGCTCCCTAGTAGGAAGTCTTTGGAGATATATTCTCCACCCCTATCAGTTCTCAACACTTCTATGTAGTGTTCACTTTGTTTCTCAGCAAGAGCTTTGAAATGGTAGAGTTGTTCAAAAACTTCACTTTTCTGTTTTAAAAAATAAACCCATGTATTTCTTGTGTAGTCATCTATAAATGTCAAAACATAATGACTGCCAGCTAATGATGTCATTTGCATTGGTCCACATAAATCTGAGTGGAAAATCTCTAAAGGTGGATTTTCCATTATACTCTTTCCTACTAGAAATGATTCTCTGTGTTGTCTTCCCAAGATACAGCCTTCACATAGGCTGTCTAGTTTATTTATGAGTGGTAATCCCTTTACCATCCATTTTCTGTGCAACAAATTCAAACCTCTGAAATTGAGATGTCCAAATCTCAAATTCCATAACCACTTCTCATCTTTCATTTCTTCTTGAAAGACTTCTTGTGTGATCGCTGCTACAACACCTCCTTCCTTCAAGTCTATTTTGATCATGAGAGGAAACATCATATTGCTTGTCATATGCACTTTTGCAATGACCTGTCTACTTGGAGGTATATCCATGATTGTGCACACATCATTCTTAAAAAACACATTGTATCCCTTATTCACAAGCTGTCCAATTCTTAGAAGGTTACACTTCAGGCCAAGTACATAATAGACATCTGGCACAAACTTCTTATCTCCCTTATTTGTTAGTATTTTTACTCTTCCTTTCCCCATGATAGAGACTTTAATATCAGCCCCCATTCTCACTTCATATTTCACACTCTCATCTAGATTGGAAAAAATTGATATGCTTCCAGTCATATGGTTACTACAACCTGAATATAAGAACCATATATCTTGTTGTTTTTCTTGTGCTACATTACAAGTTAAAATCACATTACCATGGTTTTGATTTTCTTTTGTGAAATTTAAACTAGGTATATTACTCATTTCATTTTTCTTATTTATACATTCATTGGCATAATTCCCATAATTTTTCCAATAATGACATTGGACTTGAGATTTATCATACCTGTTTCCTTGTGCTTGATTCTGGCTTGAGCCTTCGCTTGGATTCTGATTGCTGCCCCTTCCACTTGTGCTTACAGCGCTGCTTCTTCCACCTCTGTGTGGGATTCTTCCTCTTCCTTAGTAGTTTGATCTTCCTGAACCTCTACCTCGACCAAAAGACTTTTGTGTCTTAAATGCATGCTCCAATGAGGAGTTCGTTTCTCTGTTCAGTCTATGCTCATGAGACATCATTGATGCATGAAGCTCATCCACTGAAAATTGTGAGAGATCCTTTGTCTCTTCTATGGCCACTACTATGGCATCAAATCTTGATGGTAGACTTCTTAACACTTTCTCCACTATTCTTATTTCCTCAAGTGTCTCTCCATGAGACCTGATTTGAGTAACCAACACAATTACATGTGTGAAGAATGAGTTTATGATATCAGACTCTTTCATGAAGAGAGTTTCAAAATCTCTCCTCAGCATTTGAATTTTTGTTGTATTTACCTTTGCAATACCTTGGTATGTTGTCTGGAGGGTATCTCATAGCTCCTTAGACTTTTTTGCTACTATAATCCTTGGGAAAATACTCCCATGTACTGCTTGGAAAATATAGAAGAGGGCTTTGGAGTCCTTATTTCTATTTTCTTTCAAAAAATATCTTTGTGCTTGTGTTAAAGAATTAAGTGATGTTGCATCTGCTGGTTCTCGGAAACCATTATCTACCAGCTCCCGAATACCTTGTGAATCAAACAGGGCCTTCATTCTAATGGCCAAATAATCATAATTCTTACCATTGAACTGTGGTAATTGTGATTTTCCAGGCTTGTGTCTGTTGCTACCATCTTGACTGTGTAATAAAAAAAACTTTCTTACTGTTGTAAACGTTGTTTCACTGCTAGAGACTTCTACTTCTACAAACAATATTACAGCTTCTCCATTAAAGAGAGCTCTTTCTTTTACTGAGGGCCTAGACATGCTCTGATACCATGTTGGGAATATTGAACAAAACAATACACAGAGGGGTGTGTTCCCCCACAACACAGAGAAAAAGAATAATAATGTAGAAATAACAGTCAAACACAGACGGACAACGAATTACACAGAAGAGGAAACTTATTCAACTCTTCTATATTTCAATTCATTTCATTCTCTTAAAAACATATGAGAAATTAAACAGGTTTTATACAAAATGGCCGAAGCCTGACCGTTTAAAGAAATTCAATGTGGGATCGTATGTTTAATAACAAAATCGTCCTCAGCTCTATTTGGCTGGTTATACATGAAAAGGCATACACAGAACACAAAATGACGGACCTGAAAATTCATGCAATGCGGTTCAGAAAGGACACGTGTCTCGCACTTCATCGCACATCGACGATATTAACATTTAGCATATGTCCGATACGGGAAAACATTAAACTTTGTGATGTGAGATGTGACGTGGCACATCGCATCGCATCCAAAACATAATAGCCTGCAGGCGCTATTCTTTAACTCTTGAGCTTTGCGACGTGCGATCTGCGCTATCCTCTTGAGCTTGACAGACACGGTCGATTTGGATTGGGTTGTCACGTAGAGATCATATAAATGCTCCTATTTCAAGTTTCTTTCTACTCGGCATATTTGTGAACAGAGAAGTTGAGAAATTAAAAATATTTCTCAACCAAAAATATTCATAATCAAATAATGTGTTGTTTCTTTCCATTCCACCAAATTTATGCTTCCTGCAATTTTTTATGAAGAATGTGAAAGTTCAGAACCAAAATAAAATCAACTGTGGCTTAAAAAGTGCTCCTCCTTTGGCTTCGCATCATGTCTTATCTTACTACCGTTCTATTCCACCAGATGTATGGTGCTTGCAATTTGAGCCGATGATCCTTCCTTAGCATGAAGCATGTGAAATTTAGTATTACAGAGCAATACTATGTATGTTTAAAAAATTACTACAAGGATTGTAGGCCCTATTTCAAAATTAATAATTCCTTTGTATGTAAGGATAAGGGAAAAAGCCCACTTATTTATTTCATTAATTGAACAGCCTTTCCTAAGGATAGGGTGTGAGTAGATAATTAGATATATGAACTAGTGTAGATACTATATATATATATATTAAAAAAAAATATCATTATATGATATAAAAAATAAAAATAAAAACATTATCATTGAATTATGGATGGTTTATATATATATATAAAAGAATATATAATAAAATTGAAAACAAATACTTCATTTTAATTTAATATATTTTATTTTATCACATATATTATGCCTTTTTTATATCATTTTTAATGCTTCTTAGTATTTATCTTTAGTATTAAAAGTATGACTATGTTTAGCTATCTCATCTATAATAAGAAGTTTTATAACATGGACACCAATAGGCTCCCTAAAATTGATTCTAACTCTAGAAAAAAATTTCACAAGGATGCCTAGTCATGCCTTCACTATTGATGGTTAAAGGAGGAGATCATCTTGGAGAATAAATATAATATTAAAAATTTCATTACTTCTAAATTTAAAGAAAAAGTTTTGGATGATAAAGACCTAGAAGGGAAAAGGAAGCTAAGGTATTAACGAGAATTATCTCTTAGTCTTGACTAATGCTAAGAATAAAATTAACATTGCAAAGACAAGAACTAATCCACATGAGTTTCGAAGTGAAATCAGACATTTCTATATTCAAACATCCTTGGAAGAAAGAATTTGTCAATTGTGCAATACTAGTAGGATTGAATATGATAATTACTTTGTCTTGGATTTCCCAACTCTTACTTACATCTGTTCTTATATACAAAACTTCTTCCACACTACCAACCTTCTTGACTTCCTAATTCAAGAAAATTATATTGATTTAGGAACGTTTCTCTCCGTTCTATTTGGTCATGGAAATAAAATATTAAAAAGTATCAAAGAATATTTTTTTCCTTAAGGTTCTATATAACTCATTGATATTAGTGAACGTTAATCATCATCATTATCATTCCATCTCCACAAAACTATTACTATTTTTCCCATCCTATTGATACATAACACCTCTCTTAGTATTAAGAAAACAAATAGATCTAACCTAAACATAAGAAAATAAAGTTCAGCAACATCTGAACATAGACATACACCACTCTAGTAAGATAGAATTAGGTTGAAAGCCTTGGCGCTATACTACTTTTAGCCATCTTATTATTCTAATAAATATACATGATTTCATTGAGAAGTGTTTTATGTATATGTGTATCTATACATATAATACATTCATAAAGAAATGTGTTATATATACGGATATCAATCCTTAGACCTAAAAATGTGAGTCCCCTCATGTCATAATTCTAGTGCTTTGATCTTTTCAATATTTTAAGAAACATTATCTATCTAATTATCTATACACTTATCTATATAGTAAAGTTTTCTTTATAATAATACTTAGAAAAGTGCTTTGTTTGATAACCCATTCCTATTTTATATTTAATGGCACTTTGAAAAATGTGATCCAAGAGCTTTATCCAACGTATGGGAATTATTTCCATCCTTTAGCAAGAAATATGCCATTTTTTCATTGTACTATAAGACTCTATTATGTGTTTCTATATCTTAATATAAGGAACATTATTTATATAAAAATAAATGTATTATATTTTAGGCATAGTATTCTATGAATTTATATTAGAAAAAAATGTACTATAGAAAAATTAAATATATCATAAACCTAGTTGGCGTTTAAAAAAAAAAAAAACAAACAAACCATATAGTTTGAAGAAACAAACTTTTCACATATTTCTAGTCATTTATTAATCCCAATATTTTTTCCAATTCCCAATAAGTTATAGGTTTTGTTGATTCATTTTTGATAAAATATTTCTTCAATTAACATGTGTTTCGTAGGTAATAATGGAAGAGATATCATTCATTAATTTGAAGATACAATAATAAATTCCATGATAAAGATATCAAAACCTTATAATAAAACAAATATTTCCATCTATAAATTATATACCCTACATCATCAATGACTACATTAATCTTAATGCAAGTCTCATTAAAGATCTATAAATAAAATCACCTAAAAAAATTTCCATATAAATCTCATGTATTTATCCCAAATCAATTTATTAATTAGAGCAAATAACTTATTTATTATAACTCCATTTATATTTCCAACATAAAATTTTATCAAGTGTTTATGTTTCTAAATATATCATGTCAATAGATTGATTTTTTCTATGTAAATTAAAACTAAATCTAATTAACATAAAATGACATCTTGTTTCCTTCGATTATTTTTTGTAAAGATTTTATCCCGATTATTATGCCTCTTGTTTAAGGGGCCTCTGCTTTTATAGACATTCGTCTTGAAGGGGCCACTTCTCTAACAAACCTCCAGCGCATAGGCTTAGATCGGATGCAATGGCAGTTGGTTTACCTTTATTAGTCCCTTCCGAAGGGCAGGGAATATTGTAATCGAAAGTTATCTTTTCATTAGTGTCAGACGCAAACCGAAGTTTATAAACTTAATTTACCCAATGTTTTTGAAATGCTTTTGAATCTAGGTCGTTTTCGCCATTTCGTGAACCTATGAGCTTCCACCCGCCGTTATTTCAACTAATAAGAAACTTTGAGGTCTTATTTGGCCTTATAAGGTTAAATGGCAAATGATCTCCAGAGTTTAAGTTTCAAACAAGTAATGCTGACATTAGTTCTTCAACATTTTATGTTTATAATCTGTTTATAATCCCAGCGCTCAATTAGCTATCACCTGCATATAAGCAACATGGATATGCATGTAAACAACGATGTCGGTCCTTCTTTATCTAGTTTTCTATCCTCATTGGTTAAGTTAATTTCTTTGGTTAAGCTAGTTTGTTTAGCTTCCTTCCTTCAGGGACTACACCCGTACCTGTTAGCTTCTCCTAGTTGTTAGCTTCTCCTCGTCTTCTCTATCCCTCCTGCACGAAGGACTTGGAAATCGATTTCAATAACCTGTGTATTATGTAGGAGAATGGGAAGTCGATCCCTCCTCAATCTAGCTGACCAAGTGTAAAATCGGTTGGTAATCAGTTGGAAGGACACATTGTGCATAGTGCACAAGGGCCTAATGGTAGACCGGCTACGCACCCAGAGATTTATAGCATCATTAGGGCTAGAAAAAGAGGGATTAACATGAGAAGTGTACTGATCTAGAGTACTGGCCCTCTGGACTAGATGTGCAGAACGAACGAACCTGTGGGCTATCATAAGCAATTAGCGTGGTCCAATTTCCATCTATCCACTGAGCACTTTGATTCATTCCTGCTTCTCCGATAAGATAATATCAGATAAGCTGGCTATGAAAATACTGTTCTTAGAGACGTCCCCAAGCTCGGAAATTCACTGCGCTCAACATGTATCAGGTATCTATATCTTACAAATAGCGAACATAATACTAATTAGATAAGAGGAAGTCTTTTATAAGGTGCACCATACTCTTAGAACTAGAATCCCTATCAAAGGTGCCAAGAATAAAATACTAACTCTAAAATATTCGTCTTATAAGTATACTTCACACATCATACAGTGAAAATATCATTTGAAAATACCAAGCCTCAATAACAGTATATTTTTTTGAAAATAAACATTTTCCAATCTCTTCATAAATTTGAAATATTTATATGTTAGAAAAGGCATACTACAGAACCACGAATGTATAACGTGCCAGTAATTTAACATCTAGAATCAAATAACTACCCAACCTTTTGTTGAGAATTATAGCTCAAATAGGAACTTCTGCACGTATTCAGTGTAAAGATGGGAGAAATAGTTCGAAATATTTCCAAACAATTTTTCGAGGGTGTTGGAATTTAATTCCAACTGCAACATAAAACAGCTGGACAGAAAATCTGATTGTCGCAGATATTTCAGCAAGGCGGATGCCTGAAAGTCAAGCATTAAATTTGCAAAAGTTATTGAGCCTGCAGACAGCCGACTTCATTTTCCAAAAGGCAGCACGTTAACTCCCACCGCTTCCTGTGCATTCAATACGCGGATAAGATTAGAAGATATTTTGTATTTTTAAATATTATAATTCAAATATGTTTTTCACTTATAAATATAATGAACAACAGTTCTTTTTAATGTTAGAGAGTTTGAGAAATAGAAAAAGACAGAGAAGAAGGCAGAGCAAGAAAAACAGAGGAAAAACAGAGTCGTTGTGTTTTGGAGCAGCAATGCATTCTACAGGCTGTTTCAACAACTGTCTGTGTGTTTCAGCAACAGAATGTGTGGTGTTTCAGCAACTGTCTGCCAAATGCTGAAACACAAATCTGTGTAAAAAACAGAGTTTGTAAAAATAGAGTATGGAGTTTTTGTTTATTCCAGAACTGTAGTTTTGAAGAAATTTGTAATTTTTATTGTCATTTTTATGGTTAATAAAAATAGAGCTTTTCTCCATATCTTCTTTGTCCAAATTTCTCTCATTTCTTTGTGTTGAGTTGAGGAACTTTGCTTCCTCTGTTTTGTTTGAAATTATCAGAAATTTCCATCATGGTATCAGAGCTGGTCTAGGCACTCAGTGAGACAAAAACAGAGTTTGTTTTTTCCACTACAGGAGTTGTAAGAAGCTTAACTGAGCAGATTTCTCCAGCAGAGAAAGTTCTTGCTTATTTTAGTTATACAGTCAGTATCTTTTGTTTACTTATACAGGTTAAGATGGCAGATGCTGGAACTGGTTTGACAAATTCCCAACTGCCACAGTTTAATGGGAAAAATCACAGTTATTGGTCCATAACAATGAAAGAATTGTTTGCTTCTCAAGGAATATGGGAGCTGGTTGAAACTGGCTATGCTAAACCTGCAGATGCAGCAACATTGGCTGCTTTGACAGTAGCAGAAAGAGACCAGTTGAAGAGCGACAGGAAGAAGAATGCCAAAGCCCTCTTTTTTCTCTTTCAATCAGTACATGAAAGTGTTTTCCCACGGATTGCAGTAGCAACAAAATCCAAGGAGGCATGGGATATTCTCAAAACTTCTTATCAAGGCATGGAGAAGGTGAAGACTGCAAAGTTGTAGATGTTGAGGAGAGACTTTGAAACACTCAGCATGAAGGAATCTAATACAATAGATTCATTCTTCACTCAGGTTATTGGGTTGATAACCCAGATTAGATCTCATGGTGAAATCCTTGAAGAAAGAAGGATTGTAGAGAAGATGTTGAGAAGTTTACCCTCAAGGTTTGAAGATGTTGTGGTAGCAATAGAAGAAACAAAGGATCTCTCACAGTTCACTGTAGATGAACTCAGTGCTTCTCTTATTTCTCATGAACACAGAATGAGTAGAAGAACATATTCCTCTTTTGAGAAAGCATTCAAGACTCAGATGTATTTCGGCCAAGGAAAAGGTCGAGGCAGAGCAAATAACAGAGGTCGTGGAAGAAGCCAAAACAAAGGCAGAAATAATCCTGCAAGCACAAGCAGAAGGAGCTGCAATCAGAACCAAGATGAAGGTTCAAGCAAACAGTAAGCTCATGGAAAAAGGTATGACAAATCCCAAGTCCAATGTCATTATTGTAAGAAATATGGGCACTATGCCAATGAATGTAGGAAAAAAAAAATGACATGAATAGTAGGCAGAATGCTAATTTTGCAAATGAAGAAGATAAGAATCCAAAGATTGTGCTGTTAACATGTAACGTTGCACAAGACAAAAAAGAAGATTTTGGGTTCTTAGACTCAGGTTGTAGTAATCACATGACTGGAAATATTTCAATGTTTGCCAATCTGGATGAAAATGTGAAATCTGAGGTAAAAATAGGAACTGATAGCAAGATATATATCAAGGGTAAAGGCAGAGTCAGTATCCGAGCAAGAAATGGAGAACAGATGATTGTGCCAGAGGTATACTATGTACCTGGTCTGAAATGTAATCTTTTGAGCATTGGACAGCTCATTGACAAAGGTTACAATGTGTTCTTCAAAGATGATATGTGTACAATCAGAGACATACCTCCAAGTAAGAAGATCATTGCACAAGTGCAGATTACCAGCAATAGAATGTTTCCTCTCAAACTCAGGGCAGATTTGAAGGAAGGTAGAACTATTGCAGCTGTCACACAAGAAGTCTTTCGGGAACAAGTGAAAGATGAAAATTGGTTGTGGCACTTGAGATTTGGACATCTCAATTTCGGAGGCTTGAGTCTGTTGCACAGAAAGGGAAAGGTAAAGGGATTGCCATTGATCGAGAAACCAGACAGCGTTTGTGAAGGCTGCATCTTGGGAAAACAACACAAAGAAAGCTTTCCAGCAGGAAAGAGTATAAGGGAAAAAGCACCCTTGGAAATTGTTCACTCTGATGTGTGTGGACTGATGCAAATACCATCATTTGCCGGAAATAAATATGTTTTAACTTTCATTGATGATTACACCAGAAAGACATGGGTGTATGTGCTGAAACAGAGGAGTGAAGTGTTTGAGAAATTCCGCCACTTCAAAACTCTTGTTGAGAAACAGTGTGGGCATTACATCAAAGTGCTTAGAACAGATAGAGGTGGATAGTACATCTCCAAAGACTTTCTGCGTTTTTACAAAGAGAATGGCATACAAAAGCAGGTCACTGTGAAGTATACACCTCAGCAAAACGGTGTTGCAGAAAGGAATAATAGTACCATTCTGGACATGGTCAGGAGTATGCTAAAGGCAAAACACTTGCCACATGAGTATTGGGCAGAAGTTGTCACTTGCGTAGTTTACATCTTGAATAGATGCCCAACTAAAGTTGTCATGAACAAAATACCAGAAGAAGCATGGAGTGGTCAAAAGCAAACTGTCACTCACATGAGAGTATTCGGTTGTGTAGCATATGCACATGTACTAGATCAGCTAAGGAAGAAGCTTGACAGTAAGGGGGAGAAGTGTGTCTTTATTGGCTATTGTGATGAGTCAAAAGCATACAAACTCTAAAATCCATTGACCAAGAAATTGATAGTAAGCAGAGATGTGCAGTTCATTGAAGATGAAGCTTGGGATGGAAGCTTAGAGAAGACCGTGAATGTGAAGACGATTGTGTCTCACGAAGAAGAAGAGGAAGGGACAGCAGAAAATAACCCTTCTTTGGTGGGTCCTCCTCCACCACAGCAAGTACAACAAACCACACCAGAAGCTGGAATTCGAACAGCCTTGAGAAGTCAAGGAAGTGCTTCTCCAAGCACACTGCAGGGATCTGAAATACCCTCAAGTTTGGATGGAACTCCAAGCACACCAAGAAGACCAAGATTCATAAATCTGAATGAGATTTATGAAGAAGGAGAGGTAAGTAACAATACCAGTCTGAATTCATTATTCGCTTTATATTGTCATGTTGATGACCCAGTTCATTTTGAAGATGTTGTAAATGAAGATAAATGGATTGAAGCAATGAATGAAGAAATTGGTGCAATTGAGAAGAGTAAAACATGGAAGTTAGTGGGCCTCCCTGAAGGCAAAGATTTCATTGGAGTTAAGTGGGTCTATAAGACCAAAAACAATGCTGAAGGAAAGATTGATAGGCATAAAGCAAGACTTGTTGTGAAAGGCTACAAGCAGCAACAAGGCAAAGACTATGATGAAACCTTTGCACCAGTAGCAAGGATGGAAACAGTCAGAATAATGTTGTCTATTGTGGCACAACACAAATGGAAGATTTATCAGATGGATGTTAAATCTGCATTCCTGAATGGAGTGTTAAAAGAAGAGGTTTATGTTGAACAACCTCCAGGCTATGAAGTTGAAGGCCAAGAGCATAAATTCTGCAGACTGAAGAAGGCTCTTTATGGGCTCAAGCAAGCTCCAAGAGCATGGTACAGCAAAATAGATGCTTATCTGATTGAGAATGGGTTTGAGAAGTGTGATGGTGAACCCACACTCTACATAAAGGAGAATGACGGTAAGATCCTTATTGTTGTTTTATATGTAGATGATTTAATCTTTACTAACAATGATGCTTCTCTCATTGCTTATTTTAAAGCAGTCATGAAAAGTGAATTTGAAATGACTGATTTGGGTTTCTTAAGATATTTTCTTGGAATTTAAGTAGACCAAAGTGAAAATGGTGTTTTCATTTTCCAAGTTAAATATGTAGAAGCAGTGTTGAAGAGATTTAACATGCAGAACAGCAAGGCAGCTGTGACTCCAACTGTAATGGGGTTGAAATTGAGCAAAAAGGACAGCAGCAAGGATTTTGATCCAAAGTTGTACAAGAGCATAGTTGGCAGCCTTATGTACTTGACTGCAACTAGGCCAGACATTATGCACGTTGTGAGTTTAATCTCCAGATTTATGGAAAGACCGAAAGAGACTCATTGGCAGGGAGCCAAGAGGATTCTAACGTATGTGAATGGAACGAAGGGGTTTGGTATACTTTACTCTTCTTCTGAAAGTTTCATGTTGACAGGTTACACTGACAGTGATTGGGCTGGAAGTGTTGATGATAGGAAAAGCACATCAGGATATGTGTTTCATATGGGATCGGGATCCATCTCATGGGCTTCCAAGAAGCAACCAATTGTGGCTTTGTCAACAGTAGAGGCAGAGTATGTGGCAGCAACAGCAGCAGCATGCCAAGCAGTGTGGCTGAGAAGAGTTCTCAGATATTTGTGTCATGAACAAGAAAATGGCACAACCATTTACTGTGACAATAGCTCAGCAATAGCATTGTCTAAAAATTCTGTTTTTCATAAAAGGACAAAGCACATAGACATCAAGTTTCACTTCATACGTGAATTGGTTAACAATGGTGAGATTGTTTTGCAGCACCGCAGAAAAGAGGATCAACTAGCTGACATCTTGACAAAACCATTGGGAAAGAAAAGCTTTGATCATTTCAGGAAATGCGTGGGTATGCTGAAAAACCCAGCAGTTGAAATTAAGGGGGAGTGTTGGAATTTAATTCCAAATGCAACATAAAACAGCTGGACAGAAAATCTGATTGCCATAGATATTTCAGCAAGGCGGATGCCTGAAAGTCAAGCATTAAATTTGCAGAAGTTATTGAGCCTGCAGACAGCCGACTTCATTTTCCAAAAGGCAGCACGCTAACTCCCACCGCTTCCTGTGCATTCAATACGTGGATAAGATTAGAAGATATTTTATATTTTTAAATATTATTAGTCAAATATTTTTTTCACTTATAAATATAGTGAACAACAGTTATTTTTAATGTTAGAGAGTTTGAGAAATAGAAAAAGACAGAGAATAAGGCAGAGCAGGAAAAACAGAGGAAAAATAGAGTCGCTGTGTTTTGGAGCAGCAATGCATTCTACAGGCTGTTTCAGCAACTGTCTGTGTGTTTCAGCGACTGTCTGCCAGATGCTGAAACACGAATCTGTGTAAAAAACAGAGTTTGTAAAAACAGAGTATAGAGTTTTTGTTTATTCTAGAACTGTAGTTCTAAAGAAGTTTGTAATTTTTATTGTCATTTTTATGGTTAATAAAAATAGAGCTTTTCTCCATATCTTCTTTGTCCAAATTTCTATCATTTCTTTGTGTTGAGTTGAGGAACTTTGCTTCCTCTGTTTTGTTTAAAATTATCAGAAATTTCCATCAAAGGGCTTGAGGCAATAAACAGAATGCAAGCCTCAATTTTTCAAGGGCTTGAGCATAGCAAAGGTCGGTCTTACCTGAGCTCTGCTCAGGGCTCTCAATCATTTTCAGTCTTACCGCAGCCGTTATGCTTTAAGTGATAACCTGATACTATGCCTTCTAGCAGGGATAACACAAATTCACACACACTCGCGCAAGGACCTGTCGATTTAGTCATTGAGTCAACTTTTCAGTCTATTATCTTGACGCTGTTAATGAAGCCCCTTGAAATGGTTCAGTAGACCCTACAGTAGCAATCCCAGTTACGGATCCATTGCCTCTCCTACCAAAATCCTGGTTTTTGCAACAAATGGCTTATCTAGACACTTCCATTAGAAGGGGCAGAAACTAACCTACCTGAAGTGCATGGCAAATATTATCAATATTGAAACACACTCTCTTGTATCGTGCTCAAAAACAGCCACTGCAATGGATCTGCACACATTAGAAGAAAAAATCAAACACAAACCTGTTTCAGTTGCCCATTTCGTCCACCTATTGTGCTGGCAGTATTACCATCCAGGTGGACATCGATTTCGAGTTCAAATGATTATTTCTACTTACTCGTTACGTAACGTATCCTCTCTCTTGTGACCAGAAGGAGCTAAGGAACCTATAACTAAGATGGGTGGGGTTCATGAATGCAGTAAAAGGAGCTAAAGGGGGATCTCCTAGCTATGCAGCTAGGAAAGCAGCAAGCTCGTGATTCTCCGAAAGAGAATGAACTAATCCCATAAACTGCTACGCCTAATCCTTAGTGTGAGGAGGCCACCTATGAAAAGTTCCAATGGCTAAGAGAAGCTCTGAACCTAAGAAACAAGTTGTTATAATGAGCCACAGGAAAACCGCCATGAATATTGTTCTTAGAGACGTCCCCAAGCTGGGCAGCTAGTAGCGCAGGGTTCGACTTTTAAGTTTATTCAACCTATGCCTTTTTCAGGAAGGCTTTTCCAAGTCACAGGTGGCACGCTGCATGACCCATCCTCGCCAAAAGTCACTTGTGGTCTCAGGCTGTGACGGCACAATTCACGACAAGCGCTATGGTGGCAGGGACTTGCTGTGTCGGCAGTCCATTCTTGTTACTTATGTTTTTATGGTTTTGTAGATTATAGATGGTAGCACGTAGTGATAAAATTGACATCAAAGCTATCAAGGATATATTAGCAGGATTTTTATTAACATAAGAGTATTTCTTACACCGAAATAGGATGGAGACTATTTGGAAATTTTCACTCGTAATAGAGACTTGCATGATAAAATTATAATCCAAAAAACACCTTTGATAAGATCGATGTGAATTCCTACTTGTTCATTGACTGACAAGATCACTTTATCGACTTAAACAACCCTTTTGAACATGGTATGAACATATATTACGTGATATGATCTATAAATTGTAATATAATAACTTCTTCGCAACACACGTTGTTCTTCTATCTATAAATGGTAATATAATAACTTCAGAAAACATGTTGTTAGAGGTGATGTTCTTCTAATCTTATATGTCCATAATCCTATTAAGTGAGATTATCTATAAATTGTAATATAATAACTTCTTTGCAAAACACATTGTTCTTCTATATATAAATGGTAATATAATAACTTGTTCGCAAAACATGTTGTTATAGGTGATGTTCTTCTAATCTTATATGTCCATAATCCTACTATGGACTAAGAAACTCAATGAAGTTTTCTAACAAGGTTTTCAGATGACATGCTTAAAGAGCCTTTTATACTTTAGTCTTGTTAAGTTTCGTAATATGAAAATATTGTATTTTAATCATAAACCCAGTGTACTTTGGCTCTCCTTTGTAGATAACTGCTATAATTGGTGGATAGTGTCATTTACCTGTTACATAGTAGCCTTGATATTTGTTTGTCGTTAGCCTTGTCTCAAGATATATGAGAGAGCCTCTAGAATCACATAGAATGAAACATATGTACAATCTAAAATGGCCCCTCGCCTTTAAATGAGCTGATAAATCAAGACAATTATGACATATAAAAATAAAGAAAAATAAAAAATAAAATATAAATCAGTGAGCTCAACATGTAAACGAGTTGATAAACCAAGATAATTATGACATATAAAAAATAATGAAAAAAAATAAAATACAAATCAGTGAGCTCAATATTAAATCAAGTAAGTAAATACATTTTTGTATAATAAATCTATTACCAATATTATTATATTTCAACTACTAATTATCTAGTGACACTACCAATCATTATGAGCACTCGGCATTATCTACTGACACTACCAATCATTCTGAGCACTGGCCATCCTAATAATCTGTTGCACTAATTTTTAATAACATAACAAGAGAGAATCACAAAATCTGTTGACTAATGTCAGCAATTACATGGCGGGATTTAAGCATTATTCTCAACACTCCCCCTTAGTGCTTAATGAGGGCTTACTAACTTATCTCGTAGTGCCAAAAACCGAACTTTTGCAACTGCCTTGGAGAATATATCTACGAGTTGATCTTGAGTATTTATGTGCTTCAATTCAACATCATTCTTTTGCACCAAATCCCGAATGAAGTGATATTTCATGTCAAAATGTTTTATCCTGTTGGGATGAATGAGATTCTTTACTAACATGACAGCACTTACATTATCACAATAAATCAATGTACGTTGAATTTTCTTCTCTCCAATTTTTTCCAAAAAATTTCTGAGCCAAAGAGCTTGTGTACTTGCTGAGGTAATTGCAACATACTCCGCTTCTGTGGATGAGAGGGAAACAATGCTTTTTTTTCTTGAGCTCCAAGTAATCAAATTAGAAGTAAGAGAGAAATAATTTCTAGATGTGGACTTACGGATATCCATACTACCTCCCAAATCTGAATCACTAAATCCAACAAGATTGAACTTTTTAGATGAGTAGTAATGAATACCAAAATTTAGAGTGTCTTTCGCATACCTAAAAACTCTCTTGGATGCATTCATATGTATTTCATATGATTTTTTCATATACCTTGAAACAAGTGAAACTGAAAAATGTAATATAAGGTCTTGTGTGGGTTAGAAACATCAAACTCTCCATAATACTTATGTAAGTTGTCTCATAAACTAAATTAGCACCATCATCTCTACATAATACAACTCGATGAGCACTTGCATTATGGGATGGATTACAATCAATCATATCAAATTTCTTTAACATATCATGTGCATACTTTGTCTGAAAATGAAAATCTCATCCTTATATTGATAAACTTCCATTCCTAGAAAATATTTCATGAGATCTAGATATTTCATCTCAAATTCATTCATCATAGCAACTTTGAACTCATCATTCATTTTGGAACTGCTGCCCATATACAATAGATCATCAACATACAAACTTATGATTATAATATCAATACCTTGTTGTTTGTAGTAAAGGGTAGGATCACTCTTACTTCTCTGGAAGCCATTTTCCTGAAAGTATCCATCAATCCTAGCATACCATGGTCATGGTTCTTGCTTGAGACCATACAAAGCCTTCTTCAACTTGTTGACATTATTCAATTTTCCTTCCACTTCAAAATCTTGTGGTTGCTCCACATATACTTCCTCTTCTAAGTATCCATTCAAGAAGGTACTTTTCACGTCCATATGATGTACTCTCCACCTTTTCTGAGCTGCCAATGAAATCAACATTCTAATGGTCCCATGTCTTTCTACCAGTGCAAATGGCTCTTCATAATCCATTCCATACTTTTGTGTGAATCCTTTGGCAACTAATCTTTCCTTGTGTCTTACAACACTCTCAGCACTGTTAAATTTGTTCTTGTAGACCCATGTGGTGCCAATATTTTTATTGTCATGTGGAAGCTATGTCAATTCACAAGTGCCATTCATGTGAATGAAAACCATCTCTTCTTGCATGTCTTGCACCCAAACCTCATAAGTACATGCATCTTCAAAACATGATGGTCCAAATCAGCCTTGGCTAATAAAGAAAAATTTACTGTATCACCTATTGTATTTTCTTGATATGCTTGATTTGCACTCCTCTGATATATATAACTCAATCAACTTACCTTCCTTGTAGAATTTGGAGAAGAAGTTGGACTTGAACTTGAATTTAAGAAATTGATGAAGGCTTTCTTAGTGGAGTTCAACCGCACTAGTAAAAAATGATGAAAATAATGACTAGGTGACTAAAAAGTTAGTCACCAGAATGATTTCAAGTGAATTACTACTAAATTTGAGCAATTTTAAGTGACCGAAGTAAAAATGACTAATTTAGTCTAGGAATAAAATATACGACTAGATAAAAAGTGACTAAACTAAAATCAACTAACTTAAATTACTAATTTAGTCTAGGGATAAAATATATGACTAGATAATAAGCGACCACACTAAAAGTGACTAACTTAAATGACTAATTTAGTCTAGGATAAAAATATATGACTAGATAATAAGTGACAAAATTAATAATGATTAATGTAAATGAATATTATAGTCTAAGAATAAAAATATGACCAAATAACAAGTACAACAAGTATATGAATTAGTCATTTGTGTCAGTAATTTTTAATTGTGTCGCTCCATAAATGGAAAATTGAAATTTTGGTATTGAAGTGTTACATTTCACTACAGGGGAAAAGGAGTACATATAGTCACTTACCTAAAATATTTCATCTGACCCCAACTGGGTTTATTGACCAAAATTTGCACGAGATGACAAAAATACAAAAGTGAGACTAGGGACATTGTCCATAAACGGTTCGGCTAGATGAGGCACCAAACACACACAAAACATAAAGAACACCAGGTAGCATACTTGTCGTCTGATGTGATGGATGAAGGGTTGCTCGAGGCTATTCCTAGAGGTGACGGAGGATGAAATTCACACTAAACGTGCCCTTCAAAGTGCGCCAACCAAGTCTCCAGCTTTTCTACTTTCTGAGTGAGTTGATTTTGGCCTCGCCAAACTACTACCAGTATCTCCTGAACTTGGCACTGTAAATAATATTTCCAATCTTTCCATATGCTCTGCATGCTCCTCACGATGGACTCTCTCAGCTATGTCCACTCTTTCCATAAGCATGTTGATAAGTGCACGAAATTTCTCCAAGCAGCAATGTTCGATACCCTACCCCTCATTTACCTTGGAGTGATCAGAACCACGATTCCCCTTTCCACCATGAGCTCCTTCGCCCCGATGACTTTAATTTTGAGTGCTCGAACCCCCACTGCTACTATCCCCCTTCTTACCTCCTCCACGACCCCCACATGAACCCACACTAGCCAGTCACACACAACCCATAGTCTTTCCACCCTTGCATGGAGCCACCATGATTATTTCTGAGTCTGCCACCCCCATAGGGCCATGGAAAATAGGGGAGGTAGAGCACCCACACCATGTTAGGGGCTTCATAATTCGACAAGGTCAAGGAGCCCCACCGGGTGCAGCGTCCATAGAATAGAACCTGTTAGTACTGTGGAGGAGGCTAAAGATGTTGCACCCATTATGATGCAGGGGCATTAGACACTGGCCAGCAATGTAGGAATTTTTGTCCACATGTTGTGGCTAGGAGGGTTCGAAATTCATCAAATTGTAACAGCTAGGTGTCAATACCTCAGCCGACTGTTTTCCTTTAGAGTAGTTAGAGAGGTAGAATTCGAATAGCTTTAGATTAAAGCCATATGTCTTATTTAGTTTTCAAATAATTGTAATGAGGCTCTTGAAATTCCATAACAGTCCTCGCAGAGGAACCGAAAGGACATATGTTTATGTATATAAATGAATTCCCTCGGATGCATTGAGGGAGAGAGGGGACGAAGAGAAATTTTGGCAATAAACTCTGTGCTAACAGTTGTTTCCAATTAAACGATTTATGTGCTCATTTAGTCATTGAACTGCCCAATCCTTAATCGTAAGAGGTTGTTTAGTTGTGGAATGATTGACTCTGTGTGTATACAGTTATTCAGCTAAATTATTTTATAGATTCTGTATATCTCTTTTCATTGTCTCCCTTAAGATTGTTTGAACAGGCGCAGTTGAATAAGTCTCCATTCATAGAAGAAATCCGGCATACCCTGGCATGGAATGATAATTGAAATCCCGCTTAATGAAGAAATTCGCGATTTTTAATCATTAATTGAACTCCCTAACCAAAGGTGGACCCGGATTTAAAGAGTTAAATGGATAGCGCAAACTCGACTTAACCTTGGTTAAGCATTGTAGCGAAACCATGGTGGATTTCCAAGGGAGGATTTCCCTATTCCGCACCACCTCTCGACATTAAGCGGTTTTCATGGGTCGGGCAGCGATTCCATAGGGAATCTGCCGCGTGTCCCAAGCTGTTTTTGTTAACGTAAAATTTCGCGCGTTAAAGTCCGACGGGGGACGCGCAGCAAAATGCACCCGAGCCGTTGATCGGGGCGAAGGCCATCGGACGGTGGACGTTGGACATAGATGCATGAACGATAATCAATGTGAGCGGACGATAAAAGAGGTACTTTGCATACGTTGATTGGTCGACTTATCATAGGAGTGGGGCCCAGGTCCACGGGCGAGCATACAGTTATATGTTTATGAGCGCTAGAATATTGATATAAGGTTCGAAGGCTATATTATAAAGTTTTGTACCCAAAGTACAAGTTATAACTATAAAGACAGAAGATTAAATATTTGTTATAAGGTCGGAGGAGTAATATAAAACGGGAATGGCCTATTGTTATTGTAAAATTTTATTTAAAAAGGCGTGGTGTATCAATATACAATTTATAAGGGTTGAATAGTTATTATATGGGCCGGAATTACAATATAACATCCTAAAGCTGCCAATTATATTTATTTATCATTTTTTCTAAAATTGATAAATAACATTGCTGAGTAAAGAAAAGACCACATAGGAGAAACGAAAGAGAATGGGGTTACAAAAATTAAATTGTTGACAAAGCCACATCATCGTTGACCAACCACCCATTGGGCTGACTTTCAGTTGTTACTGCATCATTTGTGGTATCAGAGCTGTTGTGGAATTGTTTTGCTGACATGGCAGTCCGAGTTGGAAGAGGTGCTGGTAGAAGGAGACCTGTAGCCAACGCAGAGGTGTTGGGAATGTTGCAGAGGGTCGAGGCCAGAATAGATGCCATGGAATGCAGATAGCCCATAGATCCTTAAGACATCAGCGAACCTGAAACAGAAGAAGCAGAAGAGAATGTTGAAATTCCTCCTGATTTGAGGCTCCTTAGAAGTGTTTTGGGATCTGCAGTTAAGCCCAGAATTGAAGTGTCAAGTTATACAGGGGGACTGAATCCAGAGGAGTTGGTGGACTGGATAAATGAGCTGAACAAATGCCTCGATTATGAAGAAATAAGTGAAGATAAAAAGGTCAAGTTTGCAGTAACAAAGCTGAAAGGACATGCTGCACTTTGGTGGGATGGAGTGCAGGCAGAGAGGAGGAGAGTTGGTAAGCAACCTATCAAGAGCTGGACCAGAATGATGGCTAAATTAAAAGGAAAATTCTTACCTAGTGATTACCAGCTGACATTATATAGAAAAATGCAGAACCTAAAACAAAGGTTGCTGACAGTAAAAGAATACATAGAGGAATTCTACAGAGTGAGCATAAGAGCTAGGAAATTCCAAGACACACCAGAGAAGACTGCCAGATATGTGAATGGTCTCAGACTAGAAATCCAAGATGAGATTGGTCTTCTGTCTCCTAAGACAGTGGAAGAGGCATACCAGATGGCCTTGAAAGCAGAGGACAAACTCCTGAGAAAACAGTCTGCCAAGAAGAGAGGTACTTTCCGTGGGAAGGGAAGTTATGGTGGTAGAGGAAAGCCTACACCCAGGGATGGAGCTAACAGTAGCTCACCTCTGAATGCATATACAGAGGAGGATGCAAATGGCAGAAGGGGTCCTTACAGAGGAAAAGGAAGAGGAGGCAGAGATAGAGGCAGAGGTAGAGAGTTGAGGTGTTATAGATGTCAGGGAGTGGGACATAAGCACTATGAGTGTCCAGATAATGTGGCTGCTGGTGCAAGAAATGCTGTTGTTGCCCACGTTGAAGAAGAAGCAGAAATTGAAGAAAAAGTTCTTCCAGAGAGGGGAGAGTCCTTGGTGGTTAATAAGGTCCTGTTGAAACAAACCAAAGAAGTCACTGAACCCGCACAAAGGAAGACTTTGTTTAGGAGCATATGCAAAGTCCAAGGGAAATGTTTCCAGCTAATCATTGATAGTGGCAGCACAGACAATTTGGTTTCCACTGAGGCGATAGAAAAACTAAAGCTGAAGACTAGGGAGCACCCCACTCCCTACAGGGTGTCCTGGCTGCATAAAGGGCACCAGCTGGTTGTGAAAGAATAGTGTGAGATAGAGCTGCAAATGGGAAAATACAAGGACAAATTTTTGTGTGATGTAATGCCCATGGATGTGTGTCATATACTGCTGGGTAGACCTTGGCAGTTTGACAGAGCAGCAGTGCATGATGGCAAGAAGAACACTTACAAGTTCTTCAAGGATGGGGTACACCATACATTGATACGCATGGAAGAAGGAGAGCCATCCAGTAGAGTGATTGATCCAAGGACCTTGTTGCTGAGTGGAAAGAAATATCTGCAGCAGATAGAAGATGAAGAGGTAAGCTTTGCTTTGGTTTGCAAACCTAAGGAAGTTCTTACTTCTACAAAGATTTCTGATTTACCAGTAGAGATACAAGAGATGTTAGACAATTACTGTGACATTGTTGTGGATGATTTACCTGATGAGCTGCCACCTGTGAGAAAGATCAGCCATCAGATAGATTTTATCCCTGGTTCAAATCTACCAAATAAGGCAGCCTACAGAATGACTCCCAAAGAAAATGAGGAAATCAGGAAACAAGTACAGGAATTGGTGGACAAAGGACTGATCAGAGAAAGCCTGAGTCCATGTGCAGTACCAGCAGTACTGAGCCCAAAGAAAGATGGATTCTAGAGGATGTGTACTGATTCCAGATCAATTAATAAGATCAAAATCAAGTACAGATTCCCTTTACCCAGAATTGAGGATTTGATGGACTGTTTAAGTGGTGCTAAATATTTTTCAAAGATAGATTTAAAGAGTGGATACCATCAGATTAGAATTAGAGAGGGTGATGAGTGGAAAACTGCTTTTAAAACAAATGAAGGACTGTATGAATGGATGGTAATGCCTTTTAGGTTGTCAAATGCACCTAGTACCTTTATGAGACTCATGAATGAAGTATTGAGGGAATTCATTGGTATTAGTTTTCAGCAGAACTAAAGAGGAACATTTGACACATCTTAATCATGTCTTGAAGAAGGTGCACCAAGAGAAATTGCTGATAAATTTAAAGAAGTGCTCATTCATGAAGGAAGAGTTGGTGTATTTTGGATTTGTTGTTTCCGCAGAAGGATTGAAGATGGACCCAGAAAAGGTTAAGGCAATTGTGGAGTGGCCTTCACCCAGGAATGTTTTTGAGGTAAGAAGTTTCCATGGACTTGCTAGTTTTTACAGAAATTTTATAAGAAACTTCAGTAAGATCAATGCACCCATAATTGAGACAATAAGGAAGAGCGAACAGCCATTTAAGTGGACTGCTGAAGCAAAGAGAAATTTTAAAGTGTTAAAGCAAAATATAACAGAGAAGCCTGTTTTAATTCTGCCTGATTTCACCAAACCATTTCAAGTAAAATGTGATGCCAGTGGGGAGGCCATTGGAGTTGTTTTGAGTCAGGATGATAGGCCTGTAGCCTATTTTATTGAGAAGTTGAATGATGCCAGGAGAAATTATTCCTTTTATGAGAAGGAATTCTATGCAATTGTTCAAGCACTGAAGAAGTGGAGACATTATTTGATGTCCGGGGAGTTTGTATTGTATTCTGATAATCATGTTTTGTAGTATATTGTACAGCAGCCCAAGTTAAAACACAAGCATGCTAAATGGGTTGAGTACCTCCAAAGTTTTAATTTTGTTTTGAAACATATAAGTTGTCAAGCCAATAAAGTAGCTGATCCTTTGAGTAGGAGACATTTTCTTGTTCAAGAGACTAATTTTGAAGTTGCAGGATTCGATTTTCTCAAAGAATTGTATAAAAAAGATCCTGATTTTAAAGAAGAATTTGAAGCATGTAGTAACCTTGTTCTAACAGATAGAAGTCAGTGGCTGGATTTTTTTCTACAGGAAGACTTGTTATTCAGAAAGAACCAACTGTGTATACCAAAATGTTCCATGAGAGAAAATTTGATCAAAGAAAAGCATAGTGGTGGACTTGTTGGACACTTTGGTACTGATAAGACTTATGAACAGTTGAGTCACTTTTATTTCTGGCCCAGGATGAGAACAGAAGTGGATAAGTTTTTGAAGAATTGCAAGATCTGTCAATATGCTAAAGGAAGGAGCCAGAATGTAGGATTGTACACTCCCTTGCCTATTCCGGACAGGCCTTCGGACATGGTGAGTATGGATTTTGTTCTAGGATTGAACAAGACTCAAAGAGGGAATGATGCAGTCTTTTTTGTGGTAGAAAATTCTCCAAAATGGCACATTTTATTCCATGCTATAAAACTAGTGATGCCACCCATGTTGCTAACTTGTTTTTCAAAGAAGTTGTTAGATTGCATGGGTTGCCCAAGAGTATTGTTTCAGACAGAGACACCAGATTTGTGGGTCATTTTTGGAGGACACTATGGAAGAAACTTGGCACTAAACTGAGTTTCAGCTCAGCGTATCATCCCCAGACTGATGGACAAACTGAGGTAGTGAATAGGAGTTTGGGAAATTTGTTGAGGAGTCTTGCAGGAGAACATCCCAAGTAGTGGGATCATATTTTGCCTCGGGAAGAATATGCATATAATGATTCACCAAACAGAAGCACGGGGCAGAGTCCATTTCATATTGTTTATGGAATGCATCCCGGAGGAATATCAGAATTAAGAAATCTGGGAAGAGCAGAGCTAAGGAGTGCAGATGGCGAGGAGTTTGCTTCAGAGATCTAGGCCATACATGAACAAGTGAAACAGAAACTACAAGGCAGCAGCATCAAATACAAAAACAGAGCAGACTTGAGTAGAAAAGAAGTTCACTTTGAAGTAGGAGATTTGGTTTTGGCACACTTGAGGAAGGAGAGGTTCCCAAGGAAGCAATATAATAAATTGAAGTTCAAAAAGATTGGGCCATGCAAGATACTTAGGAAGTTTTCTGCAAATGCTTATGAGATTGAATTGCCACCTGATGTTGGAATATCTCCCATTTTTAATGTTGCAGATTTATACAAGTATGAAGATGATGGTGCAGAGGATAGATCAAAAGACAAGGAACAGATTGAGTGGAAAGAAAAGCTACCTACAGCACAACCATTGCAACTAGAGAAGATATTGGACAAGAGAGTGTTCAAAAGGACCAGAGGACAAGAGTACTTTCAGTACTTGATCAAATGGAAGGATAAACCACAGGAAGATGCCACTTGGATGACTGAAGGAATGTTGCAGAAAATAGGTAGATCAGTGGAAGAGCTCATGGACAGGAGCCCATGAAGAAGATTGCCCTCAGGAGTCTGATGCAGGGGCATTAGACACTGGCCAGCAATGTAGGAAGTTTTGTCCACATGTTGTGGCTAGGAGGGTTCGAAATTCATCAAATTGTAACAGCTAGGTGTCAATACCTCAGCTGACTATTTTCCTTTAGAGTAGTTAGAGAGGTAGAATTCAAATAGCTTTAGATTAAAGCCATCTGTCTTATTTAGTTTTCAAATAATTGTAATGAGGCTCTTGAAATTCCATAACGGTCCTCGCAGAGGAACCGAAAGGACATATGTTTATGTATATAAATGAATTCCCTCGGATGCATTGAGGGAGAGAGGGGACAAAGAGAAATTTTGGCAATAAAACTCTGTGCTAACAGTTGTTTCCAATTAAACGATTTATGTGCTCATTTAGTCGTTGAACTGCCCAATCCTTAATCGTAAGAGGTTTTTTAGTTGTGAAATGATTGACTATGTGTGTATACAATTATTGATCTAAACTATTGTATAGATTTCGTATATCTCTGGTCATTGCTCCCTTAAGATTGTTTGAACAGGCGCAGTTGAATAAGTCTCCATTCATAGAAGAAATCCGGGATACCCTGGCGTGGAATGATAATTGAAATCCTGCTTGATGAAGAAATTCGTGATTTTTAATCGTTAATTGAACTCCCTAACCAAAGGCGGACCCAGAGTTAAAGAGTTAAATGGATAGCGCAAACCCGACTTAACCTTGGTTAAGCACTGTAGCGAAACCACGGTGGATTTCCAAGGGCGGATTGCCCTATTCTGCACCGCCTCTCGACGTTAAGTGGTATTCATGGGTCGGGCAGCCATTCCATAGGGAATATGCTGCGTGTCCCAAGAGGTTTTTGTTAACGTGAAATTTCGCGTGTTAAAGTCCGAAGGGGGACGCACAGCAAAATGCACCCGAGTCGTTGATCAAGGCGAAGGCCGTCGGACGGTGGACGTTGGACATAGACGCACGAACGATAATCAATGTGAGCGGACGATAAAAGAGGTACTTTGCATATGTTGATTGGTCGACTTATCATAGGAGTGGGGCCCAGGTCCACGGGCGAGCATACATTTATATGTTTATGAGCGCTAGACTATTGATATAAGGTTCGAAGGCTATATTATAAAGTTTTGTACCCAAAGTACGGGTTATAACTATAAAGACCAAAGATTAAATATTTGTTATAAGGTCGGCGGAGTAATATAAAACGGGAATGGCCTAATGTTATTGTAAAAGTTTATTTAAAAAGACATGGTGTATCAATATACAATTTATAAGGGTTGAATAGTTATTATATGGGTCGGAATTACAATATAACATCCTAAAGTTGCCAATTATATTTATTTATCAATTTTTCTAAAATTGATAAATAACATTGCCGAGTAAAGAAAAGACCACGTAGGAGAAACGAAAGAGAATGGGGTTACAAAAATTAAATTGTTGACAAAGCCACATCATCGTTTACCATCCACCCATTGGGCTGACTTTCAGTTGTTACTGCGTCACTTTATGCCATAAGCTCTTCCGAAGGGTCCAAATTATGATAGAGATGGATGTGTTAAAGAAAATTTTCTTCTGGTTTTCGAGCAATCTCAGGTGTGCCGGGTATATGTTCTGAATATGGAAAATGACATAAACCAAGGAAGACACTTTTCATGATGAAAAAATCAAATTGGAAGAAGATTTTCATATTGATAAAGAAAATATAAATTTTCCCCTATGAAATGGAGAGTTGTTCAGAAGATTCACTTTGTTAGGTCTTATACTTTTGTGATCCATAATGTTAAATATATTCCTTTTGGATTAATCACATCATTAGGATTTTCTCAACATTTTGAACCAACTAATGTGGTTCATCCTCGGGACAAAGGTGAAAAAATCTATCAATCTTATAGAATAAAGAACAAGGATGTATCATGGTCTAGAGTTAGCCGTTAGGAATTAGTCATTAAATTTAGCTATAAATTAGTTGTTTGAATTAGCCATTATATATATATATTTATATATATTATTTTATAAGAGTAAATTAAATAAATTTAATATTCTTCCAAGGGTTAAATATTTTAGAAAGTACTATAATATTTATTATAATAAGTTTAATACTTCACCACAATGTGGCCAAGCTTAAGCTACCTTGGTATTTATTTTATCCCCTCCTCCGCATCAATGCAAACAATGGAGCCAAACATAATGCCAAGTGTTTTCTTCAACCTGGAAGTTCCAGGGTCCTAGGGTCCATCCAACGTCACCAACACACCCCACACTTTGCACCAGACACGGGTTTTTGCATCTCTACCCCAAGGCCTAGACCTCGACGAGGCACACATGACCTCCAACACCCTTATATCTCTGTAAAGTTCTAACATCTCCCGCCACAACCAAGAGAGACACCAACATCTCCATGTATGTGTCTTAATGTCATCTTGCACTCATGGATGACAACCTCGCAGGTGGGATTTCAAGGTTAAGTCAATTAAATGGGAGGATAGGGCGCACATGGAGGTCAGACAAGTTCACCGCCCACCCTCCCGCCTCTTGTCCCGCAATAAAAGCACCCCCATCGGGGATATTATGAATATTATTATTATTATTATTATTATTATTATTAAGGTTAGAATTGGACCCAATATTAGTTGATATGTTATTAGTTGAAGTTTTATAATACTAATCTTTGATATTACAATTATTCATAATGTTCTTATTATTATTGATTGAGTTGGCACCATTGTTATTCGATATGTTGTAAGTTAAAATTTTAGGTGATAAATTACAATATTTATTAGGCTACATGCATATGGTTAGCGCTTAAAATTTTAAGGTTAGTAGAAATTTTATTATTGTTAGGGCTCTTACTGTCCAAACTCGTAAATGAGGAGGGGGACTAGGGGACCCTAGACGAAGAAGGAAGATGGCTGGGAAAAACGAGGAGGATTCTCCAGAGGGGAAGGGAACCACCTCGTGGGTGACATAGCTACCAAATTCAGACAAATCAAAGGAAAAATATTGGAAATTCATCAATACGATTCGAATGGCAAATTATTCGATGATATTCGATTCGTCCACGATGTTTTGAAAATTCATCAATACGATTCGAATGGCGAGTTATTCGATGAAATTTGATTCATCTAGTGTGTTTTCCATTCGAGCTCATCCATAATGAGGGTATTACCCATAGGATGTTTTATGAGTTAGGCGTGTTGGGCTTTCTGGTTAGACCTGAAATAGGTATCCTTTGGTTGTGTGAAGGGATGGTTTTGCTTAGAATTGACATGCATAGAATCTTAAGGAAATAACATATATAGATAACATTGTGCACTTAAAAGTTAAAAAAATAAATAAATGAATAGAAAATATTGTAAGTTGGATAATTTCTATTTTTCATTTTCATTTTCCTTTTTATTTTCACAAATTCTAAATTAATAAATTTAAAAAGCTATTTTTTTGTTTATCTACTAAATAAGAATTTGGAAAATATATTTTATTAATCTAAAAACCAAACCAAATTGTCTTTAGTGCTACTTTTTGGAAACTTTCTGGGTGGATTTTTCATGTCTAATTTCTCTAAAATCTGACAGGAATTTATTGAATCACAAGCTTGATGGGTAACCCCTGCACAATTGAAATGTCTTGGCCTTTTTCAAGATGTTGAATCCATATATAGAGTAAAAAAAACCAATTTAAATAACACAAATCAATATTTCACCTCAAAATTTTCCACTGGATTCCGACATCAAAAGTCCAAAAAATCCCACTAAAGACAATAAAAATAATTTTAAATTTAAATTTTTGGAGGGAAGATAAAATGTGGATTTTTTTTGTTTTTTAAGTTGTTATATTATCTAGAGTTATTAGAAAATATTTAAAACTATTGGAGGGAAAAGAAAATGTTGATTTTTTTTTTTTATTGAATTGTAATTATAGATTTGTTGTATTATTTAGAGTTATTCAAAATTTAAAATGATCTAGAAAAAAAATAATCAAAATACAAAAATGCATCTATCTCTAAATATTTAAGATTATTTATACTATTGATTTTTTTCCAAATTGAAAAATTGGAAAAACATTATATTTTTTATGGTATCGTATCCCATTCGAATTATGGTGGGGGACTTAGCATAATAATATCAGCGAAGAAGAAAAAACACTTAGTTTCAACTCTCTAGCAGGACTGAGGCTAGGAGGAGGTGAAACGATGATTCATGAGGTGGCGAGGTTTAGATCTGAAAGTTGCAAGTAGAGGATTGTCAATCGAGAAGGAGGTGAAAGGATGATTCATGAGATAACGAGGTTTAGATATGAAACCTGTAAGCAGAGGATTGTCAAACAAGGAGGAGGTGAAACGATGATTCATGAGGTGTGGAGGTTTAGATCTGAAACCGTAGGTGAGACAATGATTCATGAGGTGTAGAGGTTTAGATCTGAAACCTATAGGCCGAGGATTTTCAATCACATCAAGAGAACCGAGAGAAGGAGGATCCGGATCAGGGATCTGAAGGCTTGAGGGATGTGAATAATGGCTTAGGGCCTGCCATGAATTCAAGGTCGGGTTGAGATTGAACAAGCTCCATGCAATCACCCAGACAGACCTCCCCAGAAATGTCTCGTTTCCAAATGAAGCAAACACTACCGATGCTACTGGTTGTCGATACATCACTCCAGAAGCATATGGGAGCCCTCAGAGACGTGGGTATGGGATTGGATGATGGGCATAAGCGATTCGACAGAGAAAATGGGGACCCCAATGGCATCCTGAAAATAACAAATATGTTTATTTTCATCTTTGAAATAGTATGTTACCGCCACTGTCGTGCAACTTTCTAGGCATTTATTAAGGTGACTGATTGAACTAACGTGCCCAGGTATGTCTCGATATATAAAATTGGACTCAGACCAAGGTCAAGGATGTTCTCCTTAAAACACAAGCCAAATAGAAATCACTAGGATTGGGATCAAATTCCACACAATTTTCTTGTGGCTTACCAAGCTTCGCTTCATTTGGACAAGTGTTGGTTCAGGGCACAACAACATTATAACCTTAAACTCATTTCCTATGGTCATAGACAATTTTATAGTATGAGGGCTCAAAGGGATTTTTGTTTGGAACTTCCAGCACATCTTGGCATCTATTATGTGGATAATGTTAATAATTTCACTACATGAACCATCACACTTGGAGGAGGTACAAATATTATATCTGCAATATGCATTCCATTAATACAGACTCCTCTCTTGCACAACGTGTCTTTCGACAACTGAACTAGAACAACAAACATTAAGAAAATCGCAACATATTCAATCAGCTGACAAGGCTCCCTGTCCTCTCAAAGCCAAATAAATCCCCAACTAACATTTTAAACATACTTCCAACATTTAAAAAAATAAGGGACAATTTCTTCAAATTACGGAGGGATGGTGTGTATATTAATTACGCCGGAGGCGTTTTCTTTGCTGGCTTGGGGTGAGAAAACACTGTTCACCCCAGCCAATGAGAAACACTTCTCATCTCCCTTGCAGCCAGTGAAATCTGGACATGTGGCAGCTCCTCAACCAATAAAATTGTTTTATTTGCCGACCAGCTGTTGATTTGAAATTTCAATCTCTGAAATTTAGATTTGCAAATTTCTCTGAAATTTATTACATTTGAAATTGTTGTTCAATGAGTGAAATTTACACGGCACTAGAGTTTGATTTTGTTCAATGACTGAAATTTACACGGCAGATTGAAATTTATTACGTTTGAAATTCTTCAATCACTGAAATTTACATAGATATAAAATTCAATGTGATTGACATATTTTATCGCTGGTGGATAAGAACTATTTGTTGGTGGATAAGAACTAACCACACCTCCGCTTGCTGCAACTCTTTGTGTCTTTTCATGGCATCCGATATTAATTCCTGGAATCATGGTTTATCAACTCTAGCCACCCAACCATTTAATACATAGAAAACAAGAAACGCAACCATTTAATGCATTGAAGACTACAATACTGCCAACTTCCAGCTTGCAGCTGACTTTGATGTGGTTAAATAGACTTCTATCTGGCTAAACAGAGTAGTTTCGACTTCCAGCTTGCAGCCCAATTCCAGCCCAGTTCCAGCTTCCAGCTTCCAGCCTGAAGAACTTGGAGTTGCAGCTGACTTCTAGCTTGAAGAACTTCAGATTTAGAAATTGTTGGTAAGCTTTTGTTACTTGCAATTAGGAAGAATATCAGTGCATTACGAATTTAGAAAGAATATCAATGGGATGTTTTTTAATGTTTTCATCGCACAGTGAAAAGGGTTACAATATTAGATGAGGTCAAACTGAAAATAATACAACTTTGTGGAAAAATTGTTTGATTCAAACAACATTGAAAATTTCAAAAACAGTCAACAATGTCCTCTAAGTTACCTTCTTATAGCATAACTGAAGATGGCAGCTTTGATTAAGCCGTCCTTCTCCTCAATCTGCCACTGTAGTTCTTCCACCTTCATCTGCATAGTCTCCATCTTAATAATTGAATTCTCCGCAGACTTTAAAATTTGATCCTCCTATTCAGACATGTGGAAGGAACATGGGAGACAGTTATTAGAAAATGAACATGGAAGTTTGCAGAGGAAAACATGGACTAAAAATCAAAATGGGAGAAACAAGATATTTTTTTTGTTCAGAAAATATGCTCTGGACAACTAGTGAAAATAATTCGTTTGAACATAAATAAGTAGTTCGCATATGTATATTTTGGAAGCACAAGAAATAGAAAATGAAGTAGAAAACTAATTTTATTGTCACTGTGTATCCTGTTAGAACGCGAAACAGGACTAAAAGACTAATTATAGAGTCCCTTAGTATTTCAAAAATTAGTATATCATCAATATACTCTAGGGTGTTCTCCAGTCAAAACTTGGTGTATAATCATTGGTGTATATGCATCTACTGCTATTTTTGTATTGGCCGTGATTGGGTTTTCTAACACAGAACTATTATATAGAATAACTATATGCATTTATCATCCCTAGAAAACACAGGATTTAAATCAATAACAGAGGAGGCGAATTGCAGATGTTCGTAACATAATTTACAATTATTGTGGTAAGAGTCGGTTCGATATCAATAATAAAGCAGATCAATTACAAATCTCTGAAACACAATTATTTGATAGTGGTATTATAACTTTGATTTTTGGATCATGTAATGAAGAAGTTAGAGTCTAAACCATTATAAGCGCAGGATGTGAGGCTATGGCACATCAAAAAACATATAGTAGATTTATTAAACATAAGAAACTGAATAAGAGGTAGTTTTGCAACAATAAGCAGATAGTTCCCTATTACACCAACACTGACAATAGACTAAGTAGCAGACATAGAGTTTATTATAAGAAAAAACAATTTGATGTTGGAGTTAATCGGAAGCAGAGTCTTAGGAAGCTTCATCATCTAGAGAACCTTACCCTTCGCTGATTTTTTCTGGCTTCACCTAACGATGCTGCTCCACATACTCAAAGCAGTCTCTCAAGATACTGAGTGTTTGGCTTCCTCCACTCATTCCAATATTACACTAAGTTCAAGGACCCCTATTGTGCATTTGGAATATCAGCACCCCAATGATCTCCTGGAAGGCCGAGAGAAGGTGCTACATATTCAGCGATATATTCAGCAACAAGGGCATCTTCCTCTTCGTGATCCTTAGTTTTTCCTGCCTCTCTATAGAGGAGCAAATCAACCTGCAACATACCAAGTAACAAATTTTAAAAAAATCGGATGAAGTCAACGCGTTCACAATTTCTGGCTTTCCAGCATGAAGGCATTTCAACAAATTTTAAGTATTAAATAACATAAGACTGAATAATCTAAAAAATGTCGTGAAATGGAGTGGAATGCAAATGAAGACTTGGGCCTACCCTTTACTTCTTTACAGACTTGAGCTTCACCGTAAGAAATACAAGTGGGCACAAATTCTTCACCCTTTGCTTTCACATCATCGTCCTATAGCAAACAGAGCTCTTCCATGTAAAATCCAACATGTGAACCCAGTAGCACTAGCATTACCGTTTTTCTTTTTCCAGAAGGAAGATGGTGAAGTGAGATATTCACAGCTCAAAATACCGAAATAAGTAGGGATGGCAATAAATTTAAATATTTTATCAGAATAAAATTACAGAATTTTGAAGATTCGGATAGAATAAACAACCAGAGGAAACACATCAAAATGAAAGGAAAAAAAATAAGAAACGGGTAAACAAAAAACGGCACAGTTACAGCACCGCGGGTGATAAGCGGAGAATTGAGTTAGGTGGCAAGATAGTGTGAAAGAGAGATAGACTCTCATGCAGTAGAACACGTGGCCACATTATTCTCCAACAAAGGGGGTCTACCATAGTCTAGGTGTCAATATTTTAAATTGCCATGAGAAAGGTCTCACCTAAAGTGCTATGTCGAGACTTAATTTTGTATAGGGCTCATATGGAGTGACTGTTGAGACTAACACCTAACCGGTTATTCGTAATTTCAACACGAGCTTCAGTTTATTCATAATTTCACGTAGAAACCAAGTTATAAAATCATGGTTAGCGCTATACTATAGGTTTGAAACCACTGACCAAGACAAACCTTGCTAATGGGAAATACAATATATCATTTACTAGTGTGGGTTGTTTGTGGTCAGTGGGTAAAAATAGCTTATTTATTGCTGGCTTTATTTTAGACCAGGATCCACATTGATGTTCAATAAAGGAGTTCTGTTGTAGTCCAACCACTGTGTTAAAAATCAATTTTGTATAGGGCTCGTATAGTGTGATTATTGAGAGTAGCACCTAACTAGCTATTCATGCTTTCACTTCAACTATTATGCATTTATATAACCATAAAATTGCACCCATTATATATCTAGTCAATGGTTAAACATTGCCATATCAAGAGCTATCATTATATCTTAAAAACATAACAACTATCCAATCTGTTTACTGGTATCCAGCATCCCAGATAATGAACAATAGAAAAATACATCATCACCATAGAACATTAAAAATATAGAATTTTTAAAGGGGACTCATTCAATTTATCTCCAAGATAACCCAGTATGTCATTCATAATTGTTCTTCAGTCATGAGACTATAATATCGCAAAGGGAATTCTGTCCTTAAGGTTTCTATCTTGGCTAGGGTTTCTAAGAAATCATATTATTCAGAGCAACGTACATTTTTCTATTTATCAAACAATAAGCATACATCTATATAATGCATGAATATAAAAGATCTTCACAGCGCAAGGTTAAACTAAACGATCGAATATGGGGTAATGTATCTTAGCGAATGGCGGGAAAACAACAATTGTTAGATCAAATTTATGATTCAGCCGTGGCAAGGACCTTCGTAATATAAATTTTAATTAATTTTACTTAAAATTTAATAAAATAAATAATTAAATTTGATTTATCTATTTTTGCATAATTGTTATATATAGAAATTGTTTAATTGTTATATATAGAAGTTCTTTAAGACACTCTTTCTGATTAAGACTTGATCGGTTTATATTTAAAGATACAATTGCAAACTTTTTGGTGACATCATCCCATTAAGCTATAATCTGAAGTAGAAACTTTAAATTTGTCCAACTTCAAAATGTTAACCTTTTTAAACTTTGCATTTTTCCAACTTCAAATTGTTCCTATTTTTAAGATATTTTCTTCCATACTCTTGAAATGGGAGAAAATGTTAAACAAAAATCAAGATGTCTGGTTCAGAAAATAAAAAATTAAATTATTAACAATGGAGGCATATTGAAAATTTATCTAAAATCAACATGATTAGTTCATAAAACTAAATTATTAAAAATGGAGATATATTCATAATTTCTCTTGATAAATATTATTTGAAAGTAATGTTAATGTTGTACAAATTTATTTAACATAACTAGTTTCAATACATCTTAGAAACTTTAGACCCCACAATCTATGATTTATTATCTTGAACTATATCATTGAACTATTTAGTTAAATTTCAATTAAGAAACAAAAACATTAATTTTCAACCACCAACCACTAATTTTGAACATGAATTTTTCATTATTTGTATTTTAGACAACTTTTATTCTTTTATAGAAATCAAATTTGTGATCATTAAGGCATGAAAGGTATTAAATTCTTGTTATTTATAGAAGGCATAAATTTTTTGATAATTCCGGGGACTATGGATTTATCATTGTATAAGATTTTTCGTTATATTGGGGCATTCAAGGCACAATGGATTTATGCTTTAAGGTGAGCACCTAAAAAATTTAATAGAAATTTTTTATGAATCTTATCAATTCTTGTTTATTTCCTTCAGCTCTCTTAAATTGAAAACTTAGAAGTTTTCGCTCCTTTATGTACACATCCTCTTCTTCAGTTTCTTTACCTTCATATTTATATTCGCTAGCAGCACCTTGTTTTAACAAACAAGCTGCATCGCCATGGAAACATCCTTGACCCGCAATGGGCTCTCGTCACTCCTCTTTGGTGCTATCGACCTGCAACCAACCCTACAGATCATTGCACTTGAACAGATAAATTCTTCTCGAGCTACAATGCCTCGCTATTGCGTATCACTGTCTGATGGTGCTCACAAGCACACCATTCTACTCCCTTCTTCACATACAGAGTTTGCGCATAATGAGGAGTTGCAAATAGGCTCGATAATTCTCCTCAAAAGAAGCTTGTGCACGTATGCACATCATTCCATGTAAGCTACGCACACGGCACCTCCTCGCTTCCTCCCCTTTACTGCTTCTCCTCTTATGTCCCTTTTTTATCTCAATTCTCATTCCTAACATTTTACTGCCCCTCTTTGCTAATTAATATCTCATTCTTGCAGGTCACTTTGTCTCATCGATCTTGACATATTGCAACGTGTTGCACTATTGGTTGGTGACCCAACCCCTATTATTCTCTCCACTGAACAGATGATCCAAGCCACCTCGTCCTCCTCTTCTTCCTCTCCCTTTTCATCACCACCCTCCCTTGACATTCACTACTTGTCCTCCCAAAACTCCACCCTAGCATCTACAACTGCTCTCCATTTTAAAGCACTCTACCCTACCCGAAAATCTTGGTCCATCCATGGCAGAGTCCTTTCAAAGACACCCCTTCGTGAATATAGAAATGCACGGGGCACTAGAAAATCACTAGGGTTTGACCTTGTCGATCGCGATAGCGATCAAATCCACGTCTTCACCTTCAATGAGTTGGAAGAATCCCTACATGCTCTCATTGAAATTGGCCACATTTACAATGTTGCAAATGGGACCTTAAATATCCCCAACCCTTCATATAACCATCTCAAACGGCCGTTCAAAATCCTCCTCTTCTCTTCATCAACAGTGTCACAAATCTTCGTTAATGACCTTACAATTCCTTCCCATACCTATCAATTTGTGCCTATAATTTCCCTCTAACTTTCACCTCCTAATTCAATCGTTGATGTCATTAGTATTGTCGCCTCCCTCTCTCTTGCGTCTATCATTCACAAACGTGATGGCTCTGAGACTCCCAAGAAAAATATAAGTCTTCGTGATATGTCCGGGAGCAGCATTGATGTCACTTTGTGGGGTGAACACTGCCATGCTAAAGGTCGTGCACTCTTCGAAATGCGCATGGCTCGTGAAATTTCTGTGCTTGCAATTAAAGGGGGAAGGATCATCGAGTTCAATGGCTAAACTATCGGCACAATACTGACCACTTCGCTACTTATAAATCCAGATGTCCCTGAAACATGAAAACTGAAAGAATGGTGTGACAGAGAAGGAAATAAAGAACCCTCACCGTCGCTCAGCCGCAAATACACAAGTACAAGCAAGAGGCATTTGAGTTCAAAAACAATTGCCGACATTCTTTCAATGCAACCTGACGAAAATATCCCATGGATTTCGCTCTGTGCTACTGCTACCTCTATTAATATGGATTATTTCTACTTCCTCACATGTCCCCTTATCATTGATGGGATGAAATGCATGAGAAAGGCTTTACGACAAGATGACAACACCTACCAATGCTCAAAAAGTGAAGGCTCGTTCAATGAGTGCGACTATCACTACATTCTTCGACTCCATTTGCAAGACCACACTCGCCACCTCAAAAATGTTGTCGCTTTCTACGAAGCCGCAAATTCCCTTCTTGGTGTCTCCGCAAACGACCTCTGCCTCCTCTCAACAGATCCTGTAAGTGTTTTCGACATATAGAGCAAAATCAAAGGATGACATTTCCTCTTCACACTATCTTTAAAGAGGGATAGATTCAACGGTTTTGAACGACTACGCCCAAATCTTATGCACGCAGAAGAAATTGCGTACGATGAGGCATCAACTACCCTCCTAGAGGCCCTGCAATCAGGTCCTCCGCCCCCCCAACCTATTCTAACACAAACTCTAGTCATTTGTTTCTTGCTCTCACTCATCTCTCCCCCACCTCTCATTCGATACATACTTTCCCCATAACACCTTCCTGCTAAAATGCCCACCCTCCACCACACATTTTGAATTCCTTCCCATCGTTCCCCTTGCGGTCTTCTTAAACCTTGATTGCCATTCCTCATCCATTTTTCAGACATCTTTTGTAATCGTAACTATATATTTTCATTCCACTTCTACTTTCTACTAGTTCTCCTAAACGCTTGAGCGTCCACTCCTTTCTTCATGACGTTTTTTATATATGTCATTCCACTATGCTTTAATGGATCTTTCTAATATATGAACATTTAGTCACATGGTTTTTTCTTTCCTCCTTCATTGTTTGATCTTCTTTACAACACACACATTTTCTAAATGTACATATCAATATGCTATGCTTACTATAAAAAATAATACATAAATTGCTTCTTCTCTTTTTGTAAAATACAAAATATGTCTTCACTTTACTCTAGCCAATACATGCAACATGTAGTTGATTTCAAAATAAATGTTTTTCAATTTGAAATATCCAACACACATTTCTAAGAAACCCATACTCAATAAATTTTTGCTTTAATAATCACTCGCAATATACTTCATGAATTTGACATACCTTTCCTTACTTGCAACAGCTATGCCAACCCCACCAGAAAACAATGTGGGAAGGGAACAACAACAACGCCACTACGCACTTAACAAAGACATCATCAATGCACGTCGTCACCTCCTCTCTTCAAATCGTCGAAAAAACCTTCACTCTCAAACCAACATAACCCATACTCCCATTCCTTCACAAAATTTCATCCTCCCCACACATCCCACCCAAAATTTCCAACTTCCCCTTCCATCTCCACTTCTTGACCGACCCTTTCCAAACACTTCAACTCCTTCAAATCTTGCCTACCCTTTACATATGCCACCCCATGTTCCTCCCTTTCCACCTCCCCAACAATTTCTCCCCATCCTTCTCCCCAACAATTTCTCCCCATCCTTCTCCAACATGCACATTTTCGCTTTCGTGAAAGGATCGATGCAGTTTGTCCCATCCAAGTTTGCTCAATTTGTCATGAAGCTTACCCATTCATGAAAACAAAAACAAGTCATGGAATCATTTTTTGTACCCGTTGTGTTGTCGAACGATCAACGCATCATTTCTCCTCTACAAATAACATGGACCCAGGTATCCAACCACATGTCCTATCCTTCCTAACTCAAGTTGAAGAGATGATAATTGCTCGTGTCAATCCCGTTCTTCAAGTCACCCATGCACATGGTGGCTAATTGAAATATTCCGGTCATACTATTAGCTTTCCACAAGATATCACAAATATTGTCACCTCTCTTCCTCGCATGTTGTCAGAACTAGACATCCTTGTTGTAAACAAAACTAGCTATGATGAAAAAAACTATGCATTTTTTGTTAGTCAATCACATGTCCATGCAGATTTGCAATTCAAACTACAAACCGACCCATACTACAAAGATGTCCATATTAACCAAATTTCCCTCTCTGCTTTGCCTATTTCACCTACCAACATTTACAACATGCTACGCCATATCAACACAGCTTCCATCGCACTCCATGAAGCCATTCCAGAAATTCCTAATTGTGAACTTCCCCACTCATGCCCGTCTGACCTCCACCCATCCTCCTTTGTTTCAACTCTACCAAACTGTCGTTCTGAACTTGATGAAATGCTTGCCTACATAGATTCATCCAATTCAGCAACCACCCATTCACTTCAATGGTCGATCATTGGCCTCTCCCCAATCAATGAATACAACATAGAGGGCCTATTCTCCATGGCCTTCCCCACCCTCTTCCCCATAGGATCTGCCATGATTAACCAACCAAGAATTGCAAAAGTGGATATGTAAGAATACTCTTTGCATCTAATGTGCTACAATGACAATCATTTTGCACAGCATCCTGGGTTCTGATATTACTTGTACAACCTTATCATGCACCACCGCAGCCAAGAAACTGCGTGTGTCTTCATTAAAAGGGACCTTTCAAACAACCTTCTAGCAACAGTCGCTGAAATTCACCACCAACTCCAAAAAACCCCACCTTACACCATTCCAGACAAAATTATGTGTTTCGGGTCATCCTTGCGTGGAATCCGTTCTTTCTGGACCAGGGCTAGAGGGGAACTTACGGACATGATCATTCAAATTGGTACCCCTACCATATTCTTCACACTAACTGCAGCTGATACAAAATGGCCTGACTTGCATAATTTGATGCCTTCCAACCCTCCATCCAATTCAAATGAGCACACTATATGGAGAATCCAAAACATTGTTAGAAACCCACATCGTGCATCTCAATATATCCATTGTGGATTCACAATATTCCTGGAAGAGGTCCTACTTAAAGGATTCCTTGTAAGGGATTACTGGTATAGGTATGCATACTATTCCTTCCTTCTCTTATCTTTCATTACTTTCACTTCCATGCATCCAATTTTACTATATGTCCCCTTCCTTTATAAGGTATGAATGGCAACATCGTGGCTCTGCACATATCCATGGGTTTTTGTGGCTTCCAAATGCACCTGCTATGGACAATCGCGATTGGACCAACCCCATAGTTGTCCGCGTAGCTATAGAATTTTTTGATAAGTACTGCACTGCTTGGAACCCTCGCCCGCTTCACAGTCGAGCTACTGGAATAAATCATTCATCTCTACAAGATCCATGCCTCCTTAGCACACATGAAATATTTACAGGCAACCAGTTACAGGACTATGAAAAAGTCCTCAATTCTGTTCAAAGACACACAAATTGCCACTCTTCTACATGTTTACGCAAAATAAATAACGCTACAACTTGCCGCTATGGAGCACCATGGGAGGTTCGCAACACCTCATCTCTTCACATTGATGGTTCTGGCAAAAAAATGTACTCCTCTGCTAGAAATGATGACAAACTCAACGTGCACAATGCTTAGCTACTTGCAATATGGAGGGCCAACATTGATTTTCAACCAGTTCTCTCACGCCATGTTGTGTTGAACTACATTTCAAAGTATGCATCAAAATCATAAGCAAAGTCTGAAAGCTACTACCAAATGCTCTCACGCCTCTCACAGTGCTCCCCCCCGATGCTCCTACTATCACTATCGTCCGCAAAGTCCTCACCGAAATTGTTGCTGATCGAGACATTGGTGCACAAGAAACATGTCACATGCTACAAAAACTCCCACTAAAAAAGTGTAGTCACTCTTTTATCTCCCTCAATGTAAAAAAAAAAGTCTTCAAACGTGTATCGCATGAATTAGATGGTCATCTTCCATCAACACCTTTCATTGCCTCCTACATGCAAAGACCACCTGCACTTGAAATTTTGTCTCTTATTGAAGTTGCACGCTCCTGGTCCTTCTCCGCCCGTCGAAAGACATCACCATGGAAACAAGTATTCCCTCCCATGGTTTTCCGCATTCTTCCTTGTTACACCTCCATTCCATTGAAAGAATCACCATCCTATGTAGACTTCTGCTGGAGCCAACTCCTTCTATACTTCCCTTTCTGTAGCCTCCCTAACGATATTGGCATATCCGACATGGGAATTGTAGCACACTGGGAAGAAATTAGACACACATATCGACCTTGGCATGTTCACCACAAACCATCCACCCCGGACCTTTCCAACTATATCTGTTCATCCCCAAACAACCCTCCCCATGCCCCCACACTTGACATGTATGAATGGCAATTTCTCTCTCAACTCCACCTAGGTAACAACCTCCTCCTCGATGAGCTTTAAATGCTTGGCCATCATGAGTTTGACACAAACCATAATTGGGGCCACTCTACAATCCCTCCACACTTACAAGAAACAGCCATCCGCTTCATCAACTTCACCCGCTCCTCCACAAGAACCCACCAACTCCTAACTCCATGCGCACATTCCCTTTCCTCCTTGTCCCCAAGTCAAACCATTACATTCAATATCATTTTCTCCCACTTCTGCAACAACATTGCTAAAAAAACACTCAAAATGATAATCTAAGGCACTGCTGGTACCGAAAATTCGTTCCTAATTGAGTGCTTAAAAAATGCATTCCTTGAAAGCTCCACCATCGGAAAATACCCCCTCCTACTACTTGCTCCTACCAGTGTTGCAACATTCCACATTAATGCTTTGACGATCCACTCTGCTCTTCGCATCGTTATATCCTCTACGGAGCCTTTAGAGGGTCAATCCCTTCTAAACCTTCAAGAACAACTTCAACATATCAATTACATTCTAATTGATGAAATGAACTTCATTGGTCCTAAATTGCTTTCTCAAATTGATGATCGCTTGCACGAGGCATTCCCATCAAATAGAAACAACCCATTTGGTGGACGTTCTATAATCCTTGTGGGTGACCTTGGCCAACTACCACCTGTAAAAGACACACCAATGTATGTAGGAACTTCTCGTGGAACTGCACTTTGGCAAAGCTTCAATACTGTGGTTACGCTTTCAAAAATGTTTCGGCAACAAGGAACAAGTCCTGCACAGATTTCCTTCCACAAAATCCTCTCCAACCTTCGCAATGCAACCCCCACTGTTACTGATTGGAATATTCTTATGACACGTTCAAAAACAAATCTTCCTAAAGCCAAAGTCCAGTAATTCTCCAATTCAATGCATCTTTATTCAACAAATGAGGCTGTTGACCTGCACAATAAATTGATGTTAAAATTACTAAATCAGCTAGTTTCAAATTGTTATGCTGCCGAAAAGAGGCAACTCGAAACTAGGCAACCAAAAGATGATCAATTATCAAAGAAAACACTCCTCTACATTGACCGACGTGTTATTCTCAAAAGAAATTTGTGGGTTGGCGCTGGTCTTGTTAATGGTTTGCTCAGCACCGTTCGCGCAATCGTATATGCACCAGGTTGTACACCACCAGAACTATCGTCATTTGTTGTAGTTGCCTTCCCTCACTACAACGGTCCACCACGGGATCCTTCGAATCCTACATTTGTGCCAATCCCCCCCATCACAAGGGTTTTGCGCACACCGATGCCTCTCGGCATGGCATGGTACTTAACAATCCATAAATTGCAAGGCATGACACTAGATAAGGCAACAATCGACATCGGCAACATTGACCGGCAAGGGCTCACTTTCACAGCTATTTCAAGAGTTCGCTCGTTGAATGATATTTGCATCTCCCCTGCTTTCTCCTTCTCACGCTATTCACGAATGCAGGAGAACCCTTTCGTCGTGCGCAAGAAACAAGAAGAGGTGTACTTTGCCTCTAAATATATTACTCACACTCCTTGAAGAGCTCCTACTATTGGTACCTTCCCTTCGCTTGCATTCCACTTTTACTTCTTTCATCTTCTTCCTCATAATAAGACCTTGCAAATTTCCTGCTTCATTTACATTTTCACTTCCCAATATCATTTCAGTTCATATTTGTTCCTACTATTTCTTTCTTATTATGCTTTCCATTATTAGTGTAAAATTTTTACATCTTCATTTACATGCTTTTCCTTTCCTTGCAGCAGCTATGGATCGCAGCTACCTTTCTCAACTCAACAACTTCTATGAAGAAATCACTGAATAGGAGAATGCACTCCTCATTGTACAACAACGCTTCTTAGTTCCACCTACTCTACCACTATACCGTTTGCGCCCAACATTGCAACTACTCCAAAAGATCAAAAAATTCATGCGTCTGCTCATTCATGTACATGAAAGAGATGCACACAGGCATCTTTGAGCATACTATCTTAGTCGCGTCCCAACTTTGGACGTCAATTGGTGTTGTCGTTGTCGAGCAACCCCTTGTGTTTATGACTAGGCATACCCCCTACTTGCAACCGATCACCTTGCATGCATGATCAGTTAACTATGCTATCACTTTTTCCTAATTTCTGTTCTGAATGGGTTTTCTTTTGTATTTAACAATATCACTCTTACTCTTTTTTCTTGTACCATTATGTAAAACTACCTACTACTGCGAGTTTTAATAACATGTACAACCTTTTTAGCATTACATTACTTCAATACAAGTCAATGATGCCTTGGGAAAAATCTATACAATGCACAAGAGATCTATGGTCTAATATATTGTATGATATCTATTTTCATCATATCAGTTATGCCTACATATCTAAATCTCACAAATTATTTCCTTTATATGCTCTCATTTTATACAATTATAAATCTATTCACAAGCGAACCTATTGTTTATTTTCAAATAGTTTGCTTCTAATTTAAATTACATTCGTGCAAATTTGAGTAAATTACTTCTACTATTATTAAGACATAATGATTTAAGATAATAACCAAAAATTTATAAAATTAAAGTCATGGAGATGAAATTACCTATCTTCTTTCTTCCTTGAAGTTGAGCAAACAACATATTTAATTTTCATAGTTTGAAATCTAAAAATTCATGTAATCAATCAATAGCAGATTTTACCCCTAAATTCACATTCATCATGTTCCCTAACATGTACCACAAAATGATTCATGTCTCCTCCTTCCAGCGTTCCTTGCACCCCGGTGCCATTGCTAGTAAATACTAGTAAATATTGTAATTATGTTGGTAATTACTCTTTCAATTCTTCAGTGACCGATTAAGCTAACGTGCCCCAACGCTTCGTACAACCTGAACGATATATCTGAAGATGGGAATCCCACGGGTGGCTTCGCCAGGTCCTCAGCGATTATTTCCGGGTTATATAACAACAACGGACACGAGAAAAAACTAAGAAATAGACAGTTGGTATGTGCATCGCCACAGAAATAATCTACGTTCAATGTTGCACTAAGTCATGGAGGATGTAATCTGGTCAGAATGGATGGAAGAATAATCCGTCCCACTTACAATGGGATCCTCTTTTCCAACTTAACTATCATTTTTCAGTTTCCTAGTTGGGTGAAGTTTAGATATCTTTAGGATTATTTAATTTCCTGACACAAGATTTTATCTTTAACCTTTTCTCCTAATTTAATTCCCCGCGATAGGCTTCTATAGTTAACCCTTTCTCTTAATTTAATTCCCTGAGATCCTCTCTTCTCCAACCACTTCTCTCCCCGTGGCTGCCAAGGTGTTGCTGGATGACCAACTAAACACCTTGGTCGTAGACTTTGGAATGGAGAAGTTGAAGAAAGAAGAAAAGGATAAGATCGGAGATTGAAGAGGGTAATCCACTACCGTAAAAACACTTCAAGCTGGAGAAATTTTAATTTAATTCAAAGTAAAGACTAAATTTCTTGCTAAAGCATTATGAATTAACCACAGAACTCGAGAATATGGAGCTAGTTTTATCGTAGGAGCCTCTGGGAGGGAATTCATAAAAGCACTCAATCATGGACCAAGATTCAGTAGAAAAATTTATGCCATTCATTCCTCGAAAAAAATTGTGGACTTCTTTCAGTGGTGGATGATAGGAGTATTGATATGCATTGTGATTTTGAGTATGAATTTCAGACTCACACTAGTTACATTTTTAACATTTTTTATAGTTATTCAAATAAGAAATCTCCAATCAATATACAGATGGTGAGAGCCATATTTTTCCGTGCCAAGATGTTAGGAGAAGCATAAGAGTTTGTGTTGTGATTAAGGTCCCAACTTCCAAGGCTTCTCCATGAGTCCTTGAAACACAATGTTTTGGAAGTGGCCATATTTTTAAGGTGAACAAGTGTGGGGACTTTAGTGGTCAAGCTCATTAACATGTTACAAATATTTTTTATGTGGGAGATTTGGCGGCATTTTCTGGAATGCCACCATATAGGTTTCCAGTATCTTAGAGAGGCATAGAATATGAATTTGTGATAAGGATCTATAAGCTACCTCAACACAATAGAAGAATATTCCAATCTCTATGTCATCAAAGTCATTTTTTAGGTTCTTTTCTTCCACCATGATTTCCACCATGTGTTTATGGATTGGGATGTTGAATGGGAAGTGTTCAAAATCATCAAGATATAATCCTCTAATTGGCATAGATATTCAACCATCAAAATTTTATGAGGATTGAAAACGTGCCTCTTATACAAAATTGATAACATTCACGAAAAGGGTTTGAAGTGGAGGGATTTTGTTTTTGGGCACAGTGATGACTATGATTTTTATGTTTTGATATTTTAGGGTTTCTTTATTCCTTGGCCCATTGAGCATATGCATATCCTTCCACTTTATACCATCAATATCACCATTCAATTCTAATTACAAGAATTGTTTTGTTCAAAAAATTGGTTTCAAACATTCTAACCTAAATTTGGATTCTCAGCCTTAGACCTGAGGTGTAGATATTTTGCACTAGATATGTCAATAGTTTTTCCTTTGAATTAAATACATCGAACCTCTTAGTGTATTCTTGTACACTATTATCTTTTTTGGAATAGGTGCATGAGTTGAACATCATAAGGGTTGTCTGAGTTAAGATTTGATTATTGAATTAATACATCTACAAACTCACCAAAGTCCCCTCGAGGGTTCTTATAGGGAAATCTAATCCCATCTACGGGTTGCCCCATTTAATTATTGTAGGGACACATTTAATTCAACCTCGTTCTTGTGAATGTGTTATAACTTAAAGGAAAATGTGATCTTGTTTGCATGTACACCTTTCCTTAGAAATTATAATGTGGGATATTCATCTATAGGTTGAAGACATGTTTATGAAAGTTATTTGTGGTTGTTGAGTTTAGAGGGGCATTTCAACTTCTACTTTTCTTAGGAAATTTTTCAATCATTGATTTCAATAACTATCTTGGGGTCTATGACCCTTTTTCCTAGCGTTTGTGGTGCTGCTTCAACTTTTGAGCAAAATTTGTGAAGATTTCATGCGACTTTTCCTTATTGATATATCGGGATTTGCACCCATTGGATTTCTATATTTCTCTGCCCTAAATATTTTCCCAATTTGGAATGAGAATAAGTGAGAATAAATTGGCATATTGTTTTCTTCCTTATCAATTCACAAGGCACAATCTAATGTATACTTCTCCTTTTGCTTAGATACTCCTATATAGGGATTTGTGATTGGCTACCATGTAAAGGAGCATGAATTTTTGGGTCCAAATCCTACTGTCTCTTCCACTTTATCCTTTTTTTTGGGTTTTGTTTTGCTACAAAACTACAAAACCCTTATAAACTGTGTATAATAAGGTGGTTTTGATTTCGTTTCTTTGTTCCACAATCGTAGGTATTAGTCATCGCTATGGTGGGATTTATTCTCCTAGCTAAGTATCACCATTTTATATAGTTATTGGCTACTATCCATCTCTTGGCTTGTCTTTGGTATTAAATATTTTCAAGAGAGTTCCTTGAGCCATTAAATCTTCTTATAGTCCCGCTAGATTGGTTTTCCTTTGCAAAGTAGTTGGTGATGTATTTTTTTGGAGGCATATATGTCAGATTGCTCTACGTTTACATTTTGTGCTTGTTGAAGTCTTCCTTTATCGTTAGGGTGAAGGTTGGAAATTTATAATTTTGAGAGGATTGTAACCCAGAGTCCTTTTCTATTGACAACATCTCAAATATAGTTTGCTTTGAGAGATGTATTAATCTTCCCAAAGCAATATACATATCTTGTATTGTTGTCTATGGGGAAAGGACTAGTGATCAGTTGCACAATGCGAGTGCTTGCATGGCTGTCTTCACTGGAGTGTCTTTCCCTTAGCAAGCCATCTATGGTACTTGAATGGAGCTTGTCTTTTAGTTCACTCATGAATTTTGACTAGTTCCCAGTTTTATGACCTCAATTAATGAGGGAGTGGCTTGAAGAAAAATTTACCAGAGAATATTAATTAAATAATGAGAGGAATAATTAAACATAACCAGCAAAAAATCATAAATAGTAAACACATATGTTTAACTGAGAAAAACCCATCCTAATGAAATTTCATTAGCCTTGGCCAAAACCCTCGCCAATCCAGCCAAGTGAGCCTTCACCGCTCACATCCAAGCCTTACATTACAATGAATTCCTCTGAGCCTTTTATAGGCTCCATTACATGCAATACCATGAGCTTAAAATCATGGTTGCACAATACTGTGTGCCCCAAAACCATCACTGTTTAACTCAGTCAAACTTGACTATAATCGCAAGTCAATTTACCTAATATTCCCTGCTTAAACTTGACTTGGGGTTTCCTGACTAAATCTAGCCAAAATTGCTAAATGAGAGAACCCCACTCACTCTAGCTCCTCCCCCCTCAAATTTTTACCTAGGGTAATTGTTAACCTGACATCCCCCCCTATCACCTAGGTCTAACCCAGACTTTACAAGTGATTACCCAGGGGTACACATGCCATACCAAGTCTTATAGCAGTATGCCCATTTACAGGCAAAAATTAACTCCATTATAATAATTTTTTTTTTTTTGTTTTTTTTTTTTATTTTTTTACTTTTGTTGCTCTCTTAATATAACCATCCTCTCATCTTTCAATTTCTCGGACCAACTTATTATTACTGCTAGTCGCCAGATCTGTGCTGTGGTAGCACCATTGTCCTCTTTATTCATTGAGAAACCCTCCATGGAATTCCCATGGAATCAATCAATCAGATATTTCCTATTTCCTAACAACACCATGTTTCGTATGGCGAGATTTGCAAAAGGTTGCATTGATTTCTCCATTCACAAGCCAATAAAACCCTTGGCTACAAAAGTGTCACTCTAAAGCCAAATATGGCTCCGATACCAAATGAAGAAACATTTACCGAAGCATATTAACTAATCACTATGAGAAATAATTAAACATAACCAAAAAAAAATCATAAAAAATAAACACAGATGTTTAACCAGGAAAAACCCCAAAATCTGGGGAAAACCCATCATAATGAAATTTCATTAGCATTGGCCAAAACCCTGGCCAATCTAGCCAAGTGAGGCTTCACCACTCACATCTAGACCTTAAATTACAATGAATTCATTCGAGCCTTTTATAGGCTCGATTACATGCAATACCATGAGCGTAAAACCATGGGTGCACAATACCATGTGCCCTAAAACCACCACTGTTTAACTCTATCAAACTTGACTATAATCGCAACTCAATTTACCTAACATGGCCTAGGTAAGAAATTTTTATTTGGCCTTTTTTGAAGTGAAATTTTGTGACATATTTTCTATTAGAGAAGTGGGGATATATGGAAGAAAAGTTAAAAAGCACTGCCGACTTTGATTGAGGCACTTTGGTACTCATTTGCAATTCCTCTACAAGTTTTTTTCTTTTTTTAGTGTGGCGAAACCTAGAAGGAAAGTGTCATCGATGACGGATAGTGTGAAACTGGGTTAGTAGAGGCAACCACTTTCATATTTGTGAAACATTGGGATGTTATGGACTTCAGGGCAAATCTTATTTACCTTTTTAGTAAGAATGAATGATTTACCATACATTTCCAGTGGCATATTTTGTTAATAGCTAATCTATGTTATTATTTTTCTTATTTTCCAAAAACCTTATTGTTCAAGCTTGAAAATAAATATCATCGAGAAAGTTCATTTGGTTGGATAAGGGAAGTATTGATGAATTTTCTTGTGAAGTGTATAGAATTTTCCCACGTCATTGTTGTTGGTGTAGAGAGGAGAAAAGTTTCAAATAGAGAAGTCTGCTCCACCAATCGCCGAGGGAATTTGGATTCAACACCCAAGGAGAAATCATATCATATGCCCAAGCAAGATATTTCTGAAAATTATATTATGTATTCACTATTGGAGCACCTTGAGAACGTGGAAGAAATTGTTAGTCAACTAATTGCAAAACCGCCCAAGATTCCACCTGAGAATTAAACAATGTTGAATGATTATGTAAACCATATTAAGGTCATGGAAACTGATTTTAAAGAGACAAATAAATTAAGTTCAAACCGGTTCAAATTTAGATTTGTTATTAAAACTTTGTCTATTATAGTTATTTATTGCAAGGCTAATTTATTTTTAATTTTCACACCTTAAGGAACTAGAGGCCACAATTGTGAAACAAATAGAAGTTCTTGAATATTTGGATCATTCTAAAGATCCAAAATCAAATGTAAGTTTTTCAAGGATATCAGTGTGTCCTTCATGTGGCCTTGAATGCCTGGAGTTGAAAATCACCATTTTATTCTAAGCTCAGTGCATTCTTTGTTTCTTCAGTTATTGCAGAGGAGAATATTTTATTGGAGAAGAAAATATTAAGCATCCATCCAAGGATTTGAAGGTAGGTTTGAAGGAAGTCCATCATAAAAACTCATGTTCCTCTGGGATGTGAGGAATAATCTGCAAATTTTCCATTAATTGGCTTCATAGTTCCTTGTTTAGGGAAGGGAGTTCCTTTGATTAAACCCTGTCTATTGTATGTGATATATATTAGGTAGCCCAAGGATTCAACTTCCATTAATTACAGAGGTGGGGTTAATAGGATCTCTTGTTAGATAGATGTAACATGCCCCACTTTTGTTTTGCTTTCGGTGATACATAGAGAAGGGTAAAAGGATTAAAAATTTCTTCATTAACTCAGAAAACTCAAAAAATTGTCTTTTAACCCTGTTACCATGCAAGATTGTTGTAAATCATACAAGGTTTTGAGGTTTATTATCCATGAAATATTTTCCATGTTTGTTATAAAAGCTAGATTCTGAACCAAGAGAAATATACAAGACATAAAACAAGATATAACTTATAAGGTGCTTAATTATATTGAATGATAAATTTATAAAGACCATCCAAACAAGTTGTATGAAGTAGACAAAAAATGGAGCCAATGCTCATAATAACCCATTTTTTTCTTTGTATCAAAACTTCCTTTTGAGGCTAGGTTATTCTTCCATGATGTATTTTAGTAACTTAGTTGAGTGATGAGACTTAGGCCTAGTTGATTTGGTCCAGTATTTATTATATATGTAAGTTTATGACAAGGAGGTGGGTGAAATACTATAACTCTTGTGTATACGTAGTGTAATATAGAGTTTACAGTAAGATTTTCTCTTACACTTTCCTTCTTGTGTGATTGTTCTCATTTCTATTTCAATTCATGCACAAATAAATAAGATTTTTCTTGTTTTTATTGTATTATGAGTTTTGTTTTGGGTTGAGGTATTATTTTTGTTTTTCTGATAAAGTGCATTCCTATTTATTCAATTTAACTATCTTGCACTTAATTATTTCAATGAGTGGGCATTGGCTATAGGATTCACAGATAGAACAATGGATATTTTTTATCCATGCTAGATAACCAATGCTTTGCATACCATTTCTTGTCACAATTATGTGATTTATCTCAATCTAATTCATTTTCTTGTTTATGGAAGTATGATCTTGAATTTATATGATGTATGTGGAAACTTGAAATGTTATATCTCTTTATGTGGAGGTCCTTCAACATTGGAATGAAAACGGATTTCTTAAAATAGAATATAAGCAATTGAATATCCATTTATTCTTCTTAAAATGCATTGTAAAGAAGAGACTTTTCCTTTAGTATTTTTAACATTTTATTTCATAAAACTCATGGTAGAGAATGATGCGTTGCTCATTTTCTCATTATGCTTCGAATTTATACCGATTGACTGATTGTTTTCATAGCTTCATTGTTGTGTGTTTTATACCAATAACTTCATTTCTATTTTGTGTAGTTATCAATAGAAATTAAGCTTCATTGTGTAGCTTCATTGTTTGTTATACCAATAGTTTCATTTTTGTTTTATACGAATAGTTAGTTTTGTGTAGCTTCATTGTTGTACAATTTTGATCATAAGAGAGAATTAATTGTTATGGTTTATGGAAAATATCGATGAGAATTAGGATATGGTTTTTGAAACAGATACTTTTTAGGATGTAAATGAATATGAAATAAGAAAATAAAGTAGGTACATTTGGTTAGATACATTGGAAGGGGGTATAAATTAAATTTTTAGAAATAATTCCAAAATTTCATTTGTTTGGCATATATGAAATTTTTAGTAGGTATGTGGAGATAACATGTGAAAATGATAATATGGAGTAAAACTAGTTAACGATGGACTTATTTTTATTTTTTTGACTCACAAAGGAGAGGTAAGGCCAAGATGCAACCAATTAATCATTATGTCTGAGTAGGAGGTTTAATTCCTTTATAACCTAAGGATCATGGCATATTGGGGCATGTTACCCACCCACATGTATGGGTAACCATAGGAGAAATTTTTTCTCCTATGATGTAATTTTCCAACTAGTTGTCATACATTATGTATTATATGTTGTCTTTTTATTTCCATTTGTTTTCACAATATATCTACAACTTGATATTTTTAGATTGTAACTTAGCTGACATGATTGTTATTAAATTCCCAAAGTGTTATTTTTCTATGGTGACGTTTTTTTTTTTTTTTTCATACAGGTCATTTAGCCACATAATTCCCACTATCACCCAACTGAAGAAAACTTGTTCAAGTTTCTTGCTTTTCTCGAGAAAAATGGCATTGACATAGCTGATGTTGTGTATGTTGTATAAATACTTTATAGTATACTTTATTTTATATTCCATTTTTCATCGTACTTCATCTCTTATACTTTGAATTATATCTTCTTTCATTTCAGAAGAGGAACTCAGTTTTTTATGGTAAAAATAAGGAATTGAAGAAAGAGAAGAACAATAACACTAGAACGACAAATGTAGAATGAGAGAGAGAGAGAAGAGAACGGGTCTGGTGATACCCTTAAAAACAATATCTCGCACAAGACATACACATAGAGAATGGTGATAAAATCTTCACAGTTGGTGAATTCACCTACAATGCATTGACAACACAATGATAATGTTTTGAAATGATGAAACAATATTTCATGTGTAAATTGTAGTCCAACCAATATTAAGTTGGAAACTCATATTGTAATACTTGACATTTCATATAAATAATTTATGTGGTTGGAATTATTTATATTTTCACTTGATATTATTTGGTATTGTAATTAACATATGTAATTTTGTGTTTTCATATTAGATGAACATGCACATTGTATGACATTTTTTTAATTTAGTCGCAAAATCATACTAATTAATTTATGTTGATTAATAATGAACACATAAAATCAACCTAAAACTACTAAATTAGTAGTTTATATTGATTAATGATGAACACAAATAAAATGAATATACGACTAAATTATTCATTTATAATGATTATAAATGAAAGTAAATGAAATGAATATTAAACTACCAAAAAAAGATAAATGACTAGTACAAATGATAAATTTGTGATTACAAAGTATGAATAATTTTTTCATCTATATGACTATTAGTAGCTAATTTACAGTATCTTATAACACGACCAAAATTTAGTCATATTTCTTTAGTCATTAATTGGTTTCAAATGATGACTAAAATTTACATATATATGACTATTAGTCTTTGCAATATCTTATAACACAACCAACATTTTGGTAATATTTTTTGGTCATTAATTGGTTTTATTAGGCCATCATATAGTAATATATTGTGTTGTATATTTTGTTATTAATTGTGACAATTTTTGACTAAATTAATGACCAAATTAATGACTAAATATACTACTAAACAATAAAATTCAGACAGACAATTAATGACTAAGCTAAAAATGACTAAAATTTTGTCACGTTATAAGATATTGTAAATTAGCTACTATTACTCATCGACTCGAAAATCGTCATTTATATGTAAAATTTAGTCATTTTTTTAGTAACTAATTAGCCATTTGTACTAGTGCCACTAGATACAAAAGCATTAGTTGGCTACTCAATATTAATAATTATATCATCATTCAAAATGGATTTTCTCTTCTCAAAGTGGCCTTTTTTATGACCATAAACTCCCCCTTCATAAAAAATTACATATCTTAAGACAATAAGCTTGTTAGTTAGGGGATTATACAATTTAGAAGCCTTTCTTGTCTCACTACACTCAATGAAAAGACATAATTCACTCTTTGCATCCAACTTCTTTCTATGTTGAGCACGTATATGTACACCATCCAAGCAACCAAAAAATTTGAAATGATTAACATTAGGTCTTTTTCCATAGCAAGCTTCATAAGGATTCACCTTTTCTAGTGGATTGGTGGGGCTATGGTTGAGGATGTACACTTTTGTAGCAACTGCATCTCCCCAATAAGAATTTCTCAATCCCTTAGTCTGTAACATGCAGCTTGCCATTTCAACCACAGTACGATTCTTCCTTTCATCGATGCCATTCTGTTGGGGTGTGTATGCTATGGTATGTTGCCTCCTAATTCCATTCATATCAAAATAAATCTTGAAATATTTTGAGCAGAATTCTCCTCCACTGTCAGTGAACAAACATTTTGATGTTGCACCCTTTCTCATTTTATACAAGTGCTTTGAACTTCATGAATGTATCGAGGGCTTCACTTTTTACCTTCAAAAAATATACCCAACAATTTCTTGAGTAATCATCAATAAAAGTGATGAAATGTGATGACTTGCCAAAACTATTAGTATGCATAGAACCACATATGTCTAAATGAACAAGATGATGTGAATGATGAGCCCTCCATGTATTTCCCTTTGGTAACTTTTCCCTTTCATGCTTTCCTTTAGCACATCCTTCACAAACCTCCTTATGCTGCTCTACCTTGGGCAAACCAGAAACTAATGCATTTGAGGTTAGAAACCTCAAACTGTGGAAATTTAATGTCCATACCTGAGATGTCATAGCCAACTTGAATCCTCATAAGCCATATTTGCAAGGTTTTTGTTATGTTCATAAAAACTCAAGGGAAACATCCTATTTCTTGTCATAGGCACTGCAATGATCACCCGATTTACCTTATTCTTTTCATATATAGTATATGTCTTATTTTCAAAGACTAATTTATAATTTTTCTCACATAGCTACCCAACACTTATCAAATTGTGCTTCAATTGTGGAGTATATTAAATATCATGAATATTGTTTATACCTTCTTTTGTTTGGACCTCCATAGCTCATTTGGAAAAAACCTCCAATGGTTTATCATCATGAGGTTTGACCGTGGATTTAAAACTTCCATCCTTGGTTGAAAACAATTTCTCATTCCCTGTCATATTGTTAGAGCATCCAGAATCTATGTACCAAACATATTTACTACTATTTTCACCTTTGGCATAAGATAAAACTAAGTGATATGGAGGATACTCACTACTTTCTTGACCATAGTTATCATTTTTACCTTCTTTCAATCTGCATTCTCTTTCAAAGTGGACACACCTATTACAATAGTAACATTGAACATTTATCTTATAAAATCTACCTCTACCTCTTCCTCTATAACTACCTCTTCCTCTTGAGCCACCTTTGCCTCTAACTCTAGAAATTTTTTGGCTTCTCCATTTACCTCGACCTTCATTTCCTTTGGCACTACTGATGCTTCCATCTTAATTCTTTGTAATTTTTAAATTAGAGGAAAAAACTTTCTCTACACCTTCAAAAATGTCTTTCAATCTTTGTAATATTCCCAATTAACAGCAGCTAATTGGCAATATTAATTTTTGGCTAGTTTACTCTTTTAAACTTAAGTCATTCAATAAAGTGGGTGAGAAGACACTTAGCCTACACAAGAAATAAACATTCCCTAAAGTCACTTGAGCACATTATTATTTGACAGTGTGGGGACCAGGGGTCGAAGTGGCTACGTGAGGGAAGTGGCAGTGTGAGCAGCAAGGGCCCACGACAGCACAGAGAGAAAAGGACAACGTGGCCAAGAGTGACAACGCAGTTTTGGTGGGGACTAGGTGAGAGAAAGGCTCTCCAAGAATAAAGAGAGGAATATAATCCTCATTCATGGATTGGATTATCCATCTATGTTTTGTCTCTTGACATTGAGCACACTTTTTCTATTGAATGAAATCTGCAAGTGATGTTTAGCACACTAGGTGTCTCCAAGCGGAAATCCCAACCTCAGCCTCGGGGGACTTTGAGTGCTTGCTCGGGTGAGGAGTTCTATCCATTGATTTTTAGGTGCGAGCCATGGCATCTTCAGTTAGGGATTACGTAGTTTCTTGGACAACGCCGTCTTGAGGAGAGATCACACAGTTCTTGGAGGAGGTAGTGCCAGGGGTGGAAATTTATCAAGGGATTCAGCCTGGGATAGTGAGAAGGGATCAACCCTTAGCTATTTAATTAATTTTGATAAAGGAGGTGAGCTCATTCCTAGAGTTTCATATTTCTCTGAGCACAGGAACAGCCCCAACAAGCCATCCTATTCCAGCAGTAGTAGCATTGTGGTAGCAATAACAGCAGCAACTTGGAGATGATGCAGTCACTGTCAAAGTAGCCATTCTTGGAGTATTTCTGAGAGTATTTCAAGCTTTCCTTGTGCAGGCCAAGGTGTCATCATTATGATCACCTTTGTACTCATCATATCTTTCAGTTATATAATAAAATAGCTCAATGTTCTCCATATTTTGCATTATGTATGTGATGTCTCTCTATTTGCTGCAGTTTCATGTTTAAGTTGCTTTAAATTTTTGTTTATTTCTACTCGTAATATTACAGTGGTATCAGAGCTCATAGACTTGGCTCATCCTATGGAGTAGATTGTCTATGACAGTAGCAGAAAAACCATATATCACTTCCTGGGGAAGGAAGTACAAGGACCAAAAGCATAGGCCTGAGGCCACTTTTGGAGAGAGAGACTGCATTCTGGTTGTGGATGCAGAAGAGGAAGGACTGATGGCAGGTAATAAATATGAAGGAAGGGAGTTCGGGGAACTCCTCCTAAAATCTGTGGAGGAGCTATCGAGGAGAACATAAGAGATGGGGCAGAATTTTATTGCAGACCAGAGACAGAGTGAAAGCCCAAGGGGTTTTTGCATCGGAGAAGGGTCCAACACTTCCCACCAGCTGTAGGATTAGCTCACAGCTACTGCCCCATGTTCCACGATGCCCACATTTCTATGTACAAGCACGAAAATATGAGCATCTCAGGAACCAAAGCCAGTTCATATGGGGGATTATTTTTCCAAGTATAAGTCCTATGGGAAATATTTTGGCGAGGTTCTCTCTTTCCATGATTTTTTTTAGCTCAAGAAGGACAACAGGCCCCATAACTAGAACAGAGGGGGTAGACACACACATGACGAGGATGTACAACGTATAGTGGGCAGATTTTTCCTCCCAACATTTGACGGATCCTCCAAATGTTCAGCAAAGGCCTAGGTGGAGAAGTTGGATATCTATTTCCAGCTTAATTAGATGGCAGAGGGAGATGCCATCAAGGTGGTAGCGTTGCACCTAGAGGGAGAGGCCCATGATTGGTAGTTCCACAGGATGGCCATGCTGGGTCACTCAGTGGTGACAACATATGCAGAGTTTACATAGAGATTAGTACAATGGTTTGATCGGAGGGATTTGGAGGAGCACTTTGTTGAGCTGACCAAGCTCAAACAGACCGGGAGCCCGAGCACTTAATTTTTTAAGTTTTTGAAACTCTCCGTGATGGTACCCAACTTGTCTTTGGCCAGGATGATATACATGTTCATTGATGGGTTGTCATAACCTCTGTGAGGGTTAGTTATATCTACGAGGCTGGCTACATTTCATGATGCGATTGGGAGGACCAAGGATTTGCATAATGCCCTGCCCAGGACTAGAGTTCCATTCCCCTAGAGACTGACATTTGAGTCGAAGGGGAAGGACACGAGGGTTCCACCTCAGAAGGGGAACTAAGGCCAAGGGCATTTGGACGATGAGACCCAGAGAGACCTGAGAAAAAAGAAGCTATGCTTCACATGCTAGGAGCTGTGGGCACTGGGACATCGTTGTGCCACTAGGAAGGCACACTACATAGAGGTCTTCTCTGATAGTGACGGGGAAGAGGATGCATATGAGGAGATGGAGGCAGGAGGGAGCAGTGTAATACAGAGAGGGGATCATCCACCACCTCCACCACTAGGAGTAGAAGGGGTAGCGTTTTCACCTACTGGGGGAGTCCTTGCTTCTTTGTGATGGGTTCCCAAATGCTTGACACTGCATGTTTGGGCTATTGTGCAGGGAAAACATGTTTCAGCATTACTGGACAATGGGGCTACCCATAATTTTGTTGATGTACAGTTGGTATATTGGAGGATCATACCGATAGAGAGCTTTGCTAGGTTTTCAGTACTATTACCAGGTGCCAAAACCATGCAGTGTGCCAGGTATGTTCCAGCCTTGGTAGTGACTATGGGTACCTACATCCTGACAAATAATTTCTTTGTGATGGACATTCCAGACACCAACGTGATACCGAGAGTGCATTGGTTGATCATGCTAGGCAAGGTAACTACCTATTGGGAGACCTTGGAGATGGATTGGACAGACAAGAAGATCGGGAAGCATGAAATGATTCAGGGCATGCACACTTACCTGCCACAGACAGTTTCAACACACCGGATGAAGGCTGACTTCCGGAAGGGAGATATAGAGTGAGCAGTAGAGTTGTGTGTTTCTGAGGCAGGGTCTACAGGGCAGGCCGTACACCCAGTTGTGTAGTCAATTTTGTACAGATATGCCACAATTTTCGGGGATATACCAACAGGTCAGCCACCGGATCGGGGGTTTGAGCACACCATTGAGCTGGACCAGGGCATCTAGGCGATGATTAATATGCCCTATATGCATCCTAAAGCCTACAGGGATGAGATTGTGATAGCTATCCATAAGCTCTTAGCGCTGGGACACATTCGACCCAACATTAGCTTATTTTCTTCTTTTGTTGTACTGGTGAAGAAGAAGGATGACACACTGAGGATGTGCATTGATGATTTTATGTATTAGTTGAGGAGATTGAATTTATTCTCAAAGATTATCTGAGATCGGGTTACCATTAGATCAACGTGAGGGACCAAGATGTTCCCAAGACCTATTTCAAATGCCACTATGGCCACTTCGAGTTTCTGTTGATTCCCTTTGGGCTAACAAATGCATAAAACACTTTCGAGTCATGCATGAACCACATCTTCCATGGTCAACTGAAGAAGTTTATTCTAGTATTTTCGATGACATCTTGATATACAACCGGATGTGGGAGGAGCACCTCCAGCACATTGAGGTTGTATTACGCATACTGGAGGAGAAGAATTTCTATGCTAAGCTCTCAAAGTGAAAATTTGGATTGATGGAGATGCTATATTTGGGGCATATCATTGGTGTAGACGAAGTGAGAGTCCACGAGGAGAAGATCAGGGCCATCCGGGATTGGCCAGAGCCAAAGAACGTAATTGAACTTTGGGGGATTGTAGGCATCTGCACCTAATACCAGAAGTTCTTCAAAGGATTTTCCCAACTTGCTACACCCCTCACAGATCTTACCAAGAAGTGGGCATTTAGTTCGACAAACACAATGTAGAGGGATTTTGACAGGCTCAAGGAGGTGATGAGCAGCTGTCCAGTTTTAGCATTTTTCAGATTTCATGCAGCGTTTTTTCCTTGAGTGTGATACATTAGGAGAGGGGGTAGGCGCAGTCTTATTGTAGAGGGGCCACCCCATAGCTTTCAAGAGCAAGAAGCTATTTCCGTATGAGAGGTTGTATCCCATATACGATGAGGAAATGTTGGCTATCATGCACACATTGTCCAAGTTTCGGCAGTACTTGGTGGGGAACAAATTCAGGGTGAGGAGTGACCACAACAGCCTTCGGTTCTTTTTAGAGCAGAAGTAGTTGCAGAAGAGGCAACAGAAGTGGGTCAGAAAGAATGAGGCATATGATTTTGACATCGAGTATGTCAAGGGGAAGAAAAAAGTGGTGGTCGTTGATCTTTCACGCAGACTAGCAGCAATGTCTTTGATGATTTTAAACACGGATTGGAGGGCTCATTTGTTGGTGGAGTACTCGAAATATCATTTTTCCTACGAGATCTTCGACGGACGGGTCATTGATGACAAGTACAGGTTGATGGATGAGGTGATATATTTCAAGGATCGCATCTTCTTAACTTGGATTTCTCAGCTCAAGAATAAGGTGATGTGTGCCTCACATGAATTACCACTATTAGGCAACTAGGGTTTCACCAAAACCTACAGGGCCATCAGGGAGAGGTTCTCTTGGAAGGGCCTCAAGGAGGATGTACTCCGGCATGTCAGAGAGTGCGAAGTATGTCAGCAGAACAAGGGGGAGATGAGCCATCCAGTAGGATTACTACAACCACTTCCCTTTCCAGAGGGGAAATGGGAGAGCATTTCGATGGATTTCATCATAGGGTTGCCCACGGTGTAGGGCAAGGATTGTATCTTTGTAGTCATTGATCGACTAACGAAGTATGCACACTTCTTCGCTATATCAGCACGATACACAACTACACAGGTGGCGGAGTTGTTTTTCATGGATTTTTTCAGGTCGCATGGTCTCCCAAAGACCATTGTTAGTGATCAGGACAGTCGTTTCATGGGCGGATTTTCGCAGTAGCTCTTTTTTTTGGTGGGTACAGAGTTGACTCTGAGCACCAGTTATCACCCTTAGACGGATAGGCAGACAAATATAGTGAACAAGTGGCTGGAAGGCTACTTGTGAAACTGTGTTACAGGGTAGTAGAAGGCAAAGGTTACGTTGGTTGCACTTGGGAAAGTACTGCTACAAAACTACTTTCCATATGTCCATTGGTATGTCTCTATTTTATGCTTTATATGGATATGATGCTTTTTCTTTTTGTTGACGTGATGTTTGGTACTAGTAAGGCCCTCGGGGCTAAAGGCTAGATCCAAGAGTGTCCTGATATACTCCGAGCTCTTGAGGACAACTTAGCTACAGCACAGAACTAGCAAAAAATATATGCTGATAGAGGAAGGGTTGAGAGGTTGTTTGAGGTAGGGGACTTGGTATACCTACGGCGTCAGTCATACCAGCAGTCCACGCTGAAGCAAAAGGGGGCCGAGAAGCTCAAGCCTCGCTTCTATGTACCATACAAGGTAATATGTAGGATTGGGGAGGTTGCATATGAGTTGGAGTTACCCACAGGTAGCAGGATCCATAACATATTCCATGTATCCAACCTGAAAAAGGCATTGGGGCAACAAGTGACTCCAATCAAGGAGCTTCCACCAACAAATGATGAGGGGCATTTGGTGTTATAGCCAGAATCCATCATAGATACCATGGAGGGGAAGTTGTGGTGCACGACGGTCAGGGAGTATTTGGTGAGGTGGAGGAACTTGTCAAATGAGGATGCCACTTGGGAGAGTGAGAAGATTTTGTAGCATCCATCATTGTGATTTCTTGAGGACAAAACACATTTTAGCGAGGAGGATGGTAATATTCCCAATTAGCAACAGCTAATTCGTAATATTAATTTTTGGCTAGTTTACTATTATAAAGTTAAGTTAGTCAATAAAGTGGTTGAGAAGACACTTAGCCTACACTTAGGAAATAAACATTCCCTAAAGTCACTTGAGCACATTATTATTTAACAGCATGGGGCCCAGGGGTCGAAGAGGCAGCATGAGGGAAGTGGCAGCGTGGGTAGCATGGGCCTATGACAGAACAGAGAGAGAGGAACAACATGGCCAAGAGCGACAACGCAGTTTTTGTGGGGCCTAGCTGAGAGCAATACTATCCAATAATAAAGAGAGGAAGAGGCTCTCATTCATGGGTTGGATTATTCATCTACGTTGTCTCTTGACATTGAGCACACTTTTGATGTTGAGTGAAGTCTGCAGTGTTGTTTAGCACACTGGGTGTCTCCGAGCAAAGATCCCAACCTTAGCCTTGGGGGACTTCGAGCGCCTGCTTGGGTGAGGAGTTCTATCCATTGATTTTCCGATGGGAGCCATAACATCTTCAGTCAGGGATTACGCACTTGCTTGGACATCGCCGTCTTGAGGAGAGATCACGAGTTCTTGGAGGAGGTAGTGCCAGTGGTGGATATTTATCAGGGGATTCAGCCCGGGATAGTAGAAGGGATGAACCCTTAGCTATTCCTTCATTTTGGTAGAGGAGGTGAGCTCATTCCCAGAGCTTCATAATTTTATGAGCAGGGGAACAACCCCAACGAAACATCCTATTCCAGCAGTAGTAGAGGTCCGGTAGGAGTAGCAACAGCAGCTTGGAGATGACACAGTCACTAATCGAGCAGCCATTCTAGGAGTATTTCTAAGAGCATTTCCAGCTTTCCTTATGCAGGCCAAGGTGCCATCATTCTGATCACCTTTATACTCATTGTATCTTTCAGTTATATAATAAAATGGATCAACATTCTCCAAATTTTGCATTATGTATATCATGTCTCTCTATTTATTGTAGTTTCATGTGTTATGCTGCTTTATATTAATGTTTATTTCTACTCATAATATTACAATATTTCTTCATGAGACATGAGAGATCTAAATAGTTGATCAAAATTTAGTTGTGTCAAATCCTTGCGTTCTTCTATGATCATGGCAACATGATTCCATCTAGGTGTTAAAGATCTCAATACATTTTTCATTAAAACTTCATTAATTACAATTTCCCCAAGTGTCGCCATTTTATTTACCACATCTTTGACTCTGACACAATAGTCACTTATACTTTTAGCTTCTTGTATCTTCAAATTCTCGAACTCTCATTTCAGTGTCTGAAGCTTGACCACCTTAACTTGATCACTACCTTGGTAGGCTTCTTGTAGAGTCTTCCAGACATCTTTGGCAGTTGTTGCTCCTGATTATCTTGGAAATAAGCCCTTAACAAGAGCTATCTGAATCTGAAACAAAGCTTGAGCATTCTTCTTCCTTTCTTCCTTTCTTATTGTTCTTTCATTGGTTGTAAGGGCATTCAAATCAGCTAGATCCTCATAACCTGATTCAACAATCTCTGACAAATATTTTCCAATAAAAAATGTCAGCATCTCAATGCACCAATAATCATAATAAATTCTGGAACGAGCATGTTAGAATTTGACATGTTTAACTTTGGCGAAATTCCAACAATAAAATTTTAACCCAAAACAATTTTACCTATACCAATTGTAGAACCTGAAATGGCCCCTGGCCTTTAAGCCAACTAATAAACCAAGATAATTATGACATATAAAAAACAATGAAAAAAAATAAAACACAGATTAGTGAGCTCAACCTATAAATCTCATTTTAAATCAAGTATGTAAATACATTGCTATATAATACACCTATTACTAATATTATTATCTATAAACTACTAATTATCTACCAACACTACTAATCATTCCATTATCCACTGACACTACCAATCATTCTGAACACTGGCCATCCTAATAATCTACTCCACTAATTTTTAATAACATAACCACATAGAATCACAAAATCTGCTAACTAATATTGGCAATTACATCGGAGATTTAAGTATTATTCTCAACAACATACATCATTCAGATGTGTGAAGTCTAAGCACTAGTTTAAAGCTTGCTTTTGTGGAGTGGAGATTATGGCAATAGGAAGTCCAGTTCTAGAGATGATCCATGCTTTCTTATGGTCGATTTTTCACAGTCAAGCAAAAAAGCTCACTCTTGCAGGGAATAGATTTCTTTAGCGGGTTACAGAAACATAGATTCGACTACAGATTCTGATAATATGAAGTTCAAATATTCTGACAATCGGAAGTCCGCTTGTAATGATGTTTACATGTTTTATTTTTGTCTCAACGGTAATAGACAGGCAATGTTCTTCAAGACTTCAATAAATTCTTGATCGGGTTTTAAAAGTCAAACCTCTGTGAGGATAATTTTGATAGAGTCGAGGGCTTTAAAAGGAGGATGGTTGAGTGGAAAGGTATTCAACTAACAGTAATCTCACCTGATTTTGAAATCTACCACTATTTACCATTTCACTGCACATTGTATTAGAATTATCAATAAATATTAAAAGTTTTGTGAACAGAACTACTATATAGTTTGTCTATGTCGGTTGAATCTATCTAACAAACTCTTGAATCTCTCTTGTTTTCAGAAGAGTTTATGTATGTGCGTCAAATGATTATTGTTTATCCCATGCACCAGGGTCAAATCTCTCAAAACCTAGACACTAAAAACACGTATGCTCTCTAATTGCAAATATTATATCTTTAAATATATAAGAATCAGAAATATTCCCCATCCCGTCCCATCCTGAGTTTAGATTGTTATTACCAGGTCTCAAATGCTCGGGCCCGTTGCACATCAGATTGATCAGTCCCGTACGCCCATAGAACTTGACTAAGAAAGCGGTGGCATTCGCCCGAGACTCTGGGCTCCTTATCCATTGGAGGCAGGGCCTGAGAACGCAGGATTCGCTGCAGCCCATTCGGAGGACACGATAGCCATTGCAGCTCAACCTCATGATTATAAAAGCTGATTTGACAAAAACAAGCAAACGCACAGAACAATAAGAAATTAGTATTCCGTCAATCTGGGCTTAAAACATCGATGGAAATCAGCGATAAACAAAAAGAAATAACACTACAAACTTGCAAAACCTACTGAGGAGCTGTTTTCGTTTCGAGGGGCATAATTGACGGATCCGCGCGGTGGGCCGCGTGACAGTGAACCGGACACACGCTCTGCAATTCAAAAAACGAGCATTCTGCTGCGTCATTTCACGGTGTCTCCTCGGACAGATTGGGGCTCTTCTCCGAAAACAGTTTGGCGGCCGTTGGTTTTGGCCGCAAGTTCACGTCACATCACCTTTAGCTTTTCTAATAATTATAGCTTTGTTTAAGGGTTTTTTTAGTAATTTTAAATCCGCCTTTAGTACCTATTGCCCAGTGCGTGGCAAGTTAACGGAGTTGTATACAGATGCAATAGAATAGTTCGGATGGTAGTTTTTTTTGTTTGATTAAAAAAATAAAAAATTAGTTAATTGGAGTGTGAATTGCATTTTTGATTGTGAAAATAGATTCAGCACTATCAAAAATCTTTATGATACTTAAAATACTTAAATTTAACAACGATAAATAAAATTATAATAAATCTTTACCAAATTTTTTCAAAATCTTACTAAAATTTCTAAATTATTTTATAAGTTTTTTTTAAGACTATGACCAAGTTAACCAATAGAAACATTATTCGTCACTTCTGACTCGAAAACTGGAGCTCCAATTCAACGAAATTGAATGTCGAAAGGGTAACGAAGGTTCCGACCGAGCCTTGCCTTAATTTTTTCCCAACCTTTCGTTTCAATATTCTCTTTCACCCACTTTAATACCCAAAATATGAGGAGGGTGTGGACCGAGCCTTAGTTTAATGGACCCGGGCATTTATTTTCAATATTCTTATTTACCCACTTTCATGCAACTTTTTTTTTATTATTATTTCGTTTCATTTGAAAGTAGTATATTTAATAAATGAGACTGGATTATTATAATGTTATTATATGTATCTTATACATGCATGAATTTATAAGTTCGTTTGCAAATGAATAGATTAGATTAGAGTATATAACCATGCAATCATGTTAGCGATAGGATACATATCGTTTGCACATATTAATGACAATATCATTAATATTTTCATCTTTAAAGTGTAGTTAAAGTAGCGAAGATATGAGGATTGTTTACTCATTAATGTCTTTTTCGGAAAAATAAGTTATGCGATTATCGGAGTGTAATTGTAATGATTTGCATTGTTATTTTGCATAAAGTAAAACGACTTTTTATATTGTTAAGTTCATAGGTGCTAAGGTTTTTTATTTTATATTTTTATTGTAGATTTTGTATATATGTGGATTGTTTGTTTATTTTGATTAAAATGATTTATTTTATATTTTTATGGTGGGTTTTGTGTATATGTTGGTTATTTGTTTGTTTTTTTTTTATTAAAATGGTTTAGAGTTTTTATTAGCGTTAAGTTTTTTCTATTCTATGTTTTTATGTTTGATTTTGGGTATGCGTTCATTGTTTTTCAATTTGATTTATGTATACTAAGGATTGTGGTTTTAAAATTTTTAAAATTACAAATTTGAAATTCTAAATGATTATAGTTGACATTTATGTTGAAAAAATGTTATTTTTGAAGTGTTTGGGTTGATAGATGACGATCTAATACCATATTGTTTTGGCAGTGGAGTTATAGATGTGATATAAGAAGAACTCTAAAATTTATGTTTAGAGATGAAGAAATTTTATAGCATGTTTAACTTAGTAAATAAGAAATAATAAGATGAGAAGGAAAGATACTCACAATAAAACATCCTTAATCAAAATAGATATAGGAGGTTTATGGTCTAAGCATTCATTCACAACATGAGGTCTAGGGCTTAAAACATATTCTCTCAAGGATAACGGACAAGATTCTCCTACAATGGATACATATGGATACTATTATATTTATCCTTCTTGCTCTAAACGTACAATCAAGTAAACTAGAGACACACTTAGAACATTTCCACAAATAACATATTTTGTAAGCATTAAAATACAATGTTGTGGCTCCTAGAGACAACCCCGGGTTGAGGAGAGGTCAGTGCCTAGGAAATCTTATTCTCTCTTGAAGATAAATCAGTATAACCCAAAAGAGAAAAGGAATATGGTTTAAATTACGGTTCAATTACCTTTTTTAGAGGCAGATTCAATATGCACATAAAAAACATATCATTCTAAAGAATAAATGTTCAAGTTCGGTGGCCAACTCACAAAGAAAACAACTTAAATTTTGTTATTGCAGTAAAAATGGAAAGGAGAAATCTAAGAGAGGAACATGGTGTAGATGACTAGATAAATGCATAATCCTATGGAACAAATCCCATCACAATCATGAAAAGGTGGAATGAATGAAGTGAAAAAATTATGGAGAAAAATTTAAGGATTCCAACTCAATGTCTCACAGGTATTTTTTTCTATCACATAACATAGATAAATCTATAGACTGGAACATACCATCCACTATCAGATAAAATTAGTAAATCTGTGATTTATGAGTGAATCCAATAGCTACAATTACACAATTTCTGAAGAAGAAAATACATATATGATGTGATAAGGAGAGCTAGAACACATACTACATATCCCAATGCTTGGAATCACTAGATAATTCTTCATTAATATTCAAGAATGAAATACATTGTCACAAGCCCAAACTTGAGAAATTTTTGAAACAATAATAGTCTGTAGAATAGGAAAATAGAACCAAACTTGGAACCTCTCCCTAAAAAAAGAAATCGGAAGCCCTGAACACAGAATTGAGAACCTCTAAAAATAGAATTTGGGAACCATTATAATGAGTTTCCTCTCCCTTTTTATAGGGATAATCAAAACCAAAAAAATCACAAAACATATTAAAATGTTACATCAATCTGAGCTACAAAACGTTTTGAGCATGCAACTAGCCTATCGGTCCTAATGATTAAATGGAAGAATTGAATATTTTCTTGAAATAAAAAAAAAAAAAATGATAGAATATGAAAAAATAGAGGTGTCATGATTGACATAGAAAAATAACTCCATGTTGATTGGTATGATTCCCTGAAGTGGACTTAAGCTCCATCATCTAAGTTAGTTGTGGGTTGATGATCTGGCCATGCCTATGTTGCTGACCACTGACCTGTTGCTTTCTCCCTTTAATTTCTTATCAACCTTCTACACGTAGTCACTCAGCTGTCGACCCATCAAGCCTTCAATATTCCTTTGTATTGCAGTATTGGGGCTTCGACATATCATAAATTTGTTTAAAATAAGCATTAGGAAATCACTATAATTATGATTCCTTTAGTCCCTTAATGCTTATTCCATTTTTTTAATGCACCATAGGACAAAATCCCATGACTACCAGTATAGTACTTAAGTGTTACGATATGAGATCCTTCATCTATTGTAACTTTTATTAAAATAATTTTCATGAAACAACAAGAGTCCAAGCCCGTTTTTTTCAACCCCCTTTCTTCGTTTCCTCCATGTGACCGAGTCTTCTAACCGAAAACGTAACACTTAGGTGCGAATGCCTTCAAAATCCCTCTAGGTACCTATCTCCCTATGTATTTATCTTTGAAATTTTTTCTTCTCACTTCCTATTGTTGAAAAGTGTAACTAGGTTCGGTCTTCATAATGACATGTGTACTTGTGATTTTATGTAATTGATGTAAAGAAGAAAAATAAAATTATTATTGTAATGCTTGTTTCATGGGTTTCATGAGGTAGGAATCTTATTTTTAGTAATGGCTTGCATTGTGAGACTTTAGGATTTCTCATCTAGTCATAAAAGTCAATTTGAAACTATGGCATGTATGAACGACCCTTCTTGTAAATGTTTCACATTTCTATGATTCATTAAACAAGTATGAAATCCATCCAATACAAGCACAAGACCTCTCCTTCAAGTCGGCTTCAAAACAATCACAAAATTGCTCCAAAAGTCACATTGGTCCACTCACATTTCATGTTGGCTTATTATGGAGGCTCCGACCACTACTAATGGGGAACCTTGACATCATTTTAGGAAGATAAATTTTGTCAAGGTTTGTAGTTCAAAGAAGTGCGAGAAGGTCATCAAGAAGCCTTATAACAAGTGAGAAGGAGAAAATGGGCAACGAGTTATTTTAACATTGGTTTGAGATTGTTTCTTAGGAAAACAACTTCATGCATGTGGGAGAAACTATGGTCTCTATAGTGGGTACATCTCCTGTAATAAAGGATGAAAAAATGATTGATCCGGATTTATGCAGGAACACAACAGAATAAACACATAACCATAAAGATAGAGATGCAGCGGAAATAACACTTTATTTCATTAATATCAAAGAACTGAAATTTGCTTACAGACAGAATGGAAATAAAACTAGCTAGTGCACTGGTAGCTATCTCTGAGAAGAGATGTGGCGGCTACAGGCCTCTGAACTGCTTTACAATGAGGCGCGAGGGCCTATTTATTATTGAGAAACAATGGAGAACCCTAAACATCCCAAAAACCTAACCCTAGGAGATGAAGCGCCAAAACTATGGGCCCCGTACGGGTAAATTGGTGTTTCCACTTCCCAAGGACGTAACTTTGGCATACTATCTCCGTTTGACGCATATGATAAATCATTAGAAAGCTCTATCCGAGGACTACAGCTATCGGGACGAATTTTATCAAAAAATTTGTTGGCGCTTTCATACCCAAAAAACGTCGTTTAGGGCCTCAAAACGGCTCCGGAAGTTCAGGACCCGAAAAACTGCTAAAAATAGTAAGTTATGCCGAAACTGAAAAACTGAAAGAGACAATGGTGGGGGGCCAAGTGGAATAGGTGGGTGGCCACCAATATCCACCGGGATCATTCCTCCCCCCTTAGGAAGCAATGGTCCCCACTGCGTTAAGTTCCTCCATGAGATGAGGAAATTTCCGCTGAACTTGGTCCCCGGTGAACCACTTTCTCCTTGGTGCGTGAGCTCGGCCACCACAACCCGATATGCTTTCTGGATCCTCTCGTTGGCGAGTGTTCTTAATTTGCATGTCCATGATACAATCTCGGGTCTGGTGGTGGCCTCGTTCCATGCAACACTGGCTTAACTCGTTGGTGTGAGTTGTTCTCGCAATGTCCGAGTGTCCAAGAGAGGTGGGAAGCATGAAGCAAGGGACGAAGGCAATCCATATCAAGATCGGGGTGCGTACTCAAGGAATGTAGAATACTAAGCTCGAAAGCATTGTCTTCCACAACTCTGGTGATGGTGTACACTGTGACCTGAGCGCGTGTCAGGTGGGGTCCGTTGAGGCGCTCCTTCGCAAATGCAAATGCTACCTTTATCTCCCACCCGGAAGTCAGGCACCCGGTGTTGATCATGGCGCTGCTTGTACTTCGCATTGGCTCTATCCAATATATCATGAACCTGTTGGCGGATGTGTTGAATGCGCTCGATGAAGCTAC